>OY987330.1:36958049-37558049 GCA_963920685.1 Polydrusus tereticollis | reverse complement strand
GCTTGATCTTTTCTCCTTTCTCTTTACTAAATCCTCAATAAGCCTCGCCTTTCATTTTAAGTATTTTATTTTTATTTCTGATCCATTCGCCTTCGACTGCCTTTTTCCTTCGTTCCCTTACGCTGTTTATATCATCTTGATTTACCATGGCTTCTTCTAATTCGCTCTCATCTGACCTGGTTTCTGTGTCATCTTCACAACTATTCGGATTAGTACTAGCGTCTGAGGGGTTATATGTTTCATCTAGAGTCTCATCTTCATCTCTAAAACAGCTACTTAAACTACTTCTTGTAGCAAAATGCTGATGGGTTTCACCAAAGGTTTCATCTTCATCACTTGAACACTCATAGACAACAAGACATATTATCTTCGCATATTTTGCTTCCAACGAAACTGTTTGGTTTGATATGCTCTCATTACCTAATACATTTTCATTTATTTTGCAAGATTCATTACAGCTAATATTTATTACGCAATTACTTTTATCACAGCTGTTACTGTTTTTGCTATTTGGTATATGGCTTTTATCCATTAAGCAGTCTTTTGAGTTACAGCTTTTAGTTTGGTTCTGAATAAAATGTTCCTGTAAATTCAAATTATTATATGAAAAATGAATTGACGGGAGAAAACCATACGAATACCACCGCGGGACTATGTAAGGAAAAATATCTACTATGCTCGGAGAAAAACACTACCAGCAGTACCAAACTCATTTATGAAAGTACACACAGTTTTGGATGGAATGAATCTTAAAACAAATAAAAGGTGAAGACTTTTTATTATTTATGTTGAAAGGTTGAGAATTTTATCACAAATATACTATCTCATTGTTGTTTTTTCCCGTAACTATGTTAATTTTTTTTATTCAGCCCTATTATCAAACACAAAAGTTAACTTTTAACGTACCGTTTCCATAACAACAACAACCGAAAAAAGTCCACTTGTAAATTTTTCACTGTAGTTGAAAACAATTAATTTTGAAGTTAGCTTCTAGATATAACTTATGTGTTTGCTTATAGGGCTGATTTTCACTTAGGTACTTACTGATTTTCAAAAAAAAAATCAAATTTTTAGTGTTTTTAAATTTAATTTAAAAGATTCATAGCACGCCTATGGATTGGCCCTGTCAAGGAGTTTGACGTATGGCATTGCTTCCCCCTTACGGAGATCGGGTAGCTACAGACTGAAACGACGTACCTATAGACTATAGTTTTCTTTCCTGGGAGGATGGTTAACAGCCCTTAGGAATTATTACCAATAACTTTCCATGGCCTTAACCTTTTTTTCGCCTCGAAAACACTAACAGTAGCAGCCCTGCACCCGCACTTACCTATTGCCTCGTTTCCGTCCTAGTTATCTCAAGAAATCCGAAAAAAGGGATAGTTTTCACCATCCGTTATTGTTAACTTTTTAGTTTAGTTTGAGTTAAGTTTGCTAGAATTTAATACTGAATAAGTAATGTCACTTTGCTGTGTGCCATTAATTAACGGGTATCCTGTATGATAGGGGTTTATAATAATAAACTTTTAGGTTGATATATGGTTATATGAATTGTACAGCCTGTATTAAACAGCAAGTTCGTAAATTAACCTACTAGTCATTTTCTTCGGAAAATATAATAAAGATAACAAATGCCACTGCTACAAATTGCCTTAAACTTTTCTGATTACCATTTAATAAATTTTCCAGAGAGACAGAAAATAAAGACTATTTATTAAGTTTAAATCCCTGGAAATAATTAAATTCACGAATTTCGTTATTTACCTAATTGCAAAATTGGAATTATAATAACGTTCCATTATTAAATCCATAAATTGCTCAACCAATGGCTTGCTAATTTAATAATCTAGATTTCCTTCGTCTTCATCATTCTGAATACAGTGAACACCTACATACTATTGGTTAATGAAACGTAATTTAATATATTTCGGGCATTTATTAATAAGAGAACACTGTATGAAATAGAATACGACAAGTAAACATTAGCAAGAAAATGAGACAATCAAGAAACTAATAATTTTACCACAAGACTATTCAGGTTAGTTTCCTTTAATTCACTGATAGTAATAATATATCAGTCCTAAACCTATCTCTCTATGCTTACACTGATAATACCATAGACATATAAAAAAGAGGAGACAGGACATCCCATTCATAAAACACGATTTGTTTACAATCATACATAACTTCATAGCTTTAAATAAGTTGGAAAAAGATGGCTTTAAAAAATGGCAACGCTGTAATCTGCCGGTCTCCTTCGCCTATTATCTTGGCCAGAGACGTGCTGTTTTTTTTTAAGGATTATAAGAAACAATGTATTTTTAATTTATATTAGATTTATTCTTAAGCAGAGGACAGGGCAGGGAAACAACAAAATAAACTTTAATACAAGCCGAGCTGCTTTTATTTATTTTCTTACAGCCTATATTTTTCTTAAGTATAATTATGTCGGAAATAGAGAACAGGAGGTCTGTTGTTCAGACATTAATATTGTTAAGCACGGAAAACAAACACTTAAACACTGCAATTAATTAACTGTCTTAATATATGTAAATTATTCAAGTTCAAATAACAAACAACACGCTCGACAACGATGATATCAATTCATAATAAAATAATCCAACTACTTAGCACAATTAAAAAAAAAATGAAATAAAGAAACAAAGAACTAGCGATCCGGAGCCGGTCGTACTTTGTTCAATACCAAGTTCAATACCTTTCACTAAATCCCCTCACCTTTTTTTTATTTTCACTTACCGGCTCCCCACCCAACTTGACATATTACCTTAATAATATCAAGTGCGTTCCTTGTCCGTTATCCTAGACTAAACAATCTATAAAACTGTTAACTCTAAATTTATTGATCCCCGTCGCATCAATATCCAACCATAAACAAAAATTACTTGATCTAGACTCCCCGACATATATTTTTTTGGTCTAGATTTTGTCTTTATGCTTAATTAGCAGTTTTGCTTAACACATATTTACTCTATTTTATCGCATTTAACCTGGTGGCCAATGCATTTTAATTGCCACACGTCACTGAGTAGCAGTAAACAAATAAATAAACTTTTTATTTTAACAATATAGTGTCACACAAAATATCTTAAGTTCTAATTAAGTACTCAAATGTCTATAATATTCTTCAACGGTATATGGTTCCATAATGTTAACAATTAAACTACTAAGTAATTGAAGTAAATTTGGCAAAGAGTTATAGATTTTAATATATTGCTAATATGCACCCTTTTCATACAGTGCTAGCTTATGTCTAGGGTATGTGTAGTTTACAGTATGTGTTGCATAAGTTCTTTGTGACTCACTAATCTCAAAAAGTTGTTTACGTCTAACGAAAAACAATATACTCTCTTGTATGTAGCCTGCAGACACAGAGACTGTCAACAGTTTATGTTGTTTAAATTTACCTCTGCATGATTCTCTTACGCCCAGATTAAGAATTATTCTTATTGTTCTTTTTTGACAAACACAATGTCTCTGCAGTTTAATTTAATAAATTATATACAATAATCAATAATTAACCTATTAACCACCGCACTGCTTCAGCTAAAAAAAACATAACCTTACTTACCGGCGAAATATCAATCCGGGGTTAGAATAGTCACTTTTTTACAAACTACGCACTGGCGAACCATTTTAGATTGCTAATAAGACTTTCATTAGTTCTATTACCAAAAAAAACACTGAAAATCAGTCAAAAATCGTAAAAGGGCACAAGCGCAGCGGAGCAACACTGTAATACTATCTTTCCACGCAAAAGAAATAACATGAATGAATCATATAAGATTTGGCGTCGCACGTGTTAAATACGTCCGTACAGCGTTGCCACAGGTATTTCCTTCTACTTATTGCTTAGTGTAATTAGGAAACAATAAATAATTTTAAAAGCAGAAATTATGTATCTTAATTCAGGAAAAGAACACGCAAATAATTTAGTATAATATTCTTACTTACGCACACAAAAAGAATGCATTTAATATAAGTAATAATACCCTTTGTTTTCAAACACAGGCGGTAGATCTAGGGCAATCCGCAGAAGTTCGTTAACATTGATTTCTGATTAAAACGGTGTGTGATCGGGTTAAAAGGTAAACAATTTTGTCTCTCTTTTATTATAGGTCTTTGGATAATACTGTGCCCCCTTAATCAAAATTGGTAATAAATAAATGTGATTTTAATAAACTAAGTTTTATTTAACTGAAATAAATGAGAGTATTTCGTTTTATTTCTGAAATTATTTGACTGTTTGTGGATTTGTGTCAAATCATGGAACCTTTCAAACAAATATCTGACCAAAAAACAACTAAAATAACAAAATATAAATAACTAATTATGTAATCGAACTAATTTTCATTTAGTAACTAAATTCCGTTAATCGCTAGTTAAATCACCCAATAGACAACTATTTAAATGTCTAGGTTATTTAAACTAAATAATTATGTTTTTACATTAAATCCATAATATAAAACAACCAAATATTTACAAATAACTAATTATTTAATCGAAGTACATTATTTCAAGTTAAGAACTAAATACCTTTAACCCTAATTTGAATCATTCAATGCCGAACATTTCATGGGTCTTTGAGTGATTTGATTGGTTATACAAAAGTAGCCTGATAAATCGTCATCGCGTTTTTGGTTATTGGTGTTCGATCTTGCCTTGTAGGAATTTATGAGTGAGTGTGAAATCGTCTTTGTTAGTGGCACAGAAGTTAGTGGTTCCAGCAAAAATTAAAAGTAAGATATGGGGATAAACGTAATACGAATAATTATTTAGAAGATTGGGGTATATCGAGGGGTATATCCCATCTGTTAGATACTTTTCAAGGTAGGAAACTATATTTGAATATTTTAGTTACCTACGCATATGACGAGTTAAAAAATTATGATAAGAGGCAAAGAAAAGATAGTTGTAATACCCAATTTGAAGTTTTAAACACAAAATCTTTTTAGAAAAATGTAGCCAGGTATTTAAAAATCATAGCTACCTAGGGGTATTTTTTTTAAATCGTGTTACAAATTAGACAGTTTTTCTCAATTTTCACTATATTTCAATACCTATCAAACCTTCTAACATTAAAACATATAATATAATTAATATAATATTAATAATTATTGTACCTAATATTTTGAAAATTTGCCTTTATTTAATTTTTTATCAAAGTTATTAACTTCTTTATAATGTTTTATTGACGTATATTTTAAGGGGAACAACTAATGGTGGGCTTATATGTTGGTTTGTCTTATTATTTAAACACTATAAGCAATTTGATAAGGTTTGTGATTATTATGGTATGGGTAGGTACTGATTAAACCATATTCAATAGCAATAGGGAATTTGATCTGCTTATTTCTTATTTTTATGTGACGTCTATATAAACACGTACTTGGATAAAATAAGAACTCAGTTGAATGAACTTTCTGATCTCTTTAAAATTTAAAAAAGTATTTCAACCAAATAAAATTATACTTGGTCTAAATAAATATAAAAGACAAGTTAAACAATTATGTAGTTGAATAAAAAAACAACGACTTTGATGGAAATTACCGGTTTATTTAAATTGTTTAATTAAATACCGTTGTTGTTACGGCAAATACGTGTAAAACAAAAGTAAAACAAATATATACTTGATAAAATATGTATAAATATCAATCAAATAAACGATTTGTTAACTTAACGTTTAACCTATCAACTTTAAGTCATTGAAGTTAGGTTAGTATTAAGGAAATAAATATTTGCTTGAACTTTGTATTCAGTGATTAATTGAGGCAAATAATCCCTTGGTATTTTTCAAATACATATTTGTTTGGCTAATAGAAAACAAATATTTATTTGAGTCAATGGAAAATTTTTTTAATTCAAATAATTAATTTTATGAGTGTAGGATTATACATAAACCCGAGTTTAAACCTGTCGTAAAAATGTCAGCAATCATTTCATGCAGCATTTGAACCAAACTTTTTTTATTTGGTGCTTTGTCCACTAATATCCAGGTACTGTTTTCTATTATGGATTGATACTTTTTCTCCATGAGTTGCCGTCATATAAAGTTCTTAAGACTAACCAAAGCTTCTCGAACCGTAGATGGATCACATAATATATTTAAAACATGATATACAATGTGGTCTAGTTTATCTTGGGTTTCAGACAGCAGGTAAATTATGCTTGGATATGCTTGTCAATGGGTAATTTTGCATCTAGAATAGGCTTTCGATAGGGAAGTTAACTTAACTTCACTTTTATTTACCATGAACCGATTCTCAAAAAATATCACATGAACTGATTTGATTATTCGACCAGGCTTTTGAGGATCATATAGTCGATACCCTAGAGCTTATTCTTCACTTCGTATGTTCTTAAAAAGTTTCGTGTGACAAGCGTTCACAAAAAATGAACGGTACGCTTGACTGGCATTCTTCAGTCTCCTTCGCTGTTAGATCATTCGGTACGAGTGAAAAGACGTAGTAACACTGTAAATTTCGAGGATTCTACTTTGTATTTAGAACCCCTCAAGTTAATGACAAGCAAAAGCAAATGCAAATGCAATGAATTTTTAACCGGTGCTTTCACGGATACTTTCACCAAAAAGGAATGTTTAAGGATTCTTTTAGGTGACAAGTATGGTGTTAAAATTTTGCGCAAATTGCTTAAATACAAATTTAATTAGTCGAAACGTTCTGGTGAACTCAGGATCCCATAATTCCTCCAGTGCACTTTTCTTAGCACCGCATGAATTATCATATTAAAGCTATCATTGTCCTCCTCTGCATCATCTAAATTATTATTCAGGTTAATATATAATAGACCCTCCATTCTTTATGAAATTATTGTGAAAAATTCAATTGCTATTTTCAAATTACTCACGTAAACCTCACTTAATCAATCAAGTGATCTTGTTCATGACTTGAACCTTCTGTAGAGAAATACAGAACTTCTTGGGTCCCGTTTGCAGCTACGGAACGTTTTAAGGAAAGGAATTAAGGTATTTATATACAGGAAAAGGCAAGTAAACAATTTTTTGCCTAAAATTGAATAAAAGGCATTTATTACTAAATATGTCTCAAAATTTTCAACTAAAAAGGATTATATTTGTAAAAATATGTTTATACAAAGAGAAGCTTCTTTCAATATCTACTGATGTAATCGGACAATACTGCAACTTAGGCAGTAAAGTATAAGGCCAAGATACAACTTCGTTGGATGGTTTACCTTCATAAATGCTTTTTACTGCAGTTAAGTATTTAAATCCTTCATTCCTTTTTAGAGTTACGTTCAATACTTTACTGGGAATATTGTTAAATTTAACGGAAAAAGTTTCAGCAATACTAACTGAGCCTCTTAAACTTAAATTTTTACTCTCTAGCGAGGATATTATGTCCGGTATAAAACTGAAATTAACCTTAATGAAAACAAAATATTTAACTACACTTGCACTTCCTAACAACTCTTTACTTTGCACAATACACCGAGAATCGTCATCTAAATCCAAAACTAGTTCTTTAATGGCTTCTAAATGTTCTGCGTAGAATATTGCGGCCTTAATCGATGTTCCCCATTGGATAATTACACGTTCTGAAGGTTAAACTAACTCCTGGTAATGTCTCCCTATACTAAAACTTCTCATCTGTGACTGGATTTGGTAAGAAAAAGCTCGACAGGGACTGCTGAATAAATAGGGTTACGGTCACATTATTAGTTTTGTCTAGATGCTTAGAAGCTATTAAATATGGGTTTGTTGCTTTATCTTTTTGAAGTTCTCCAATCATGAGATGTGCGATATGTCTGCCACAAGCATATGTGCTTTCGTCAACAATAATGTAAAAACATTTATCACCCAGTGAAGCTCTAATTTCTTTTAAAACGGTTTCGTATACCAAATGGACATTCTTCTTTCTAAGTGTGGATTCGTCAGGAAGGGTTTGTTGACAATATTTTTGCAAAAATTCTCTAAATTGCGGATTTTGCAATTTTTTTAAGGGTATGTCTGCTGCGGCCAGAGCCTTGCATAAGTCTTCTTCAAAAATTTCCTTTTCAGATTTCGATTTTTCTCCAGCGTTTTAAAAGGCGTTTTTTACACTTTTTGTAACTTTGATTTATGCAGCAGTGTTTTCAAATGTTGATCGATTTGGAACTTCTTTTCACAAACAATAATTTTTGCACAAGCTTTACAGAATACTTTTTCTCCACTAAACTCTAACTCTGGGAAATTTTTAATCCACGAAGACGTTTTCGTCACTTTAGACATTTTAAACACAAGGAAATCACTAGTTTCACGCTGAAACTGCTGAAATCTTTCGACAAACTAAAACAGAAGTACGTATTACAATCCAATAGAGTTTGTTAAGCAGGTAATAATAAGGCACTATTAAATGACAATAAATAACCCCTAACAATATACCTGCAAACCCCGGAAACCCCCAATAAATACCTTGTGTATAACCAAGATGTAAATATTAATTATTATATAATTATCTTTAGATTAGAAAATCCCTGAAACAAGTGCCGGACTGGACATTGACCGGGGGTTTTAATTTTTTGATAACGCCAAAAATATAAAAATATGCCCATAAAATAATAATAAAATAGTATATGCTCATAAAAAAAAAAATAATTGACAAAATATGCAAAAAATGCACTTTGCATATACTTCGCCCTTTAGTAATTATAATTAAAGTCAAAATTCGACTAAATATTGTTTTGATTAAATAATAACCTGAGCTTTAGTCGGCTCTTTCAATAACTTTGGAAGCAAAGACGCTGCTAAAAATAATAAAATCCAAATTGCAAACCAAATTGTTGTTTAATTTAATTTTATTTCCGGCATCAATGCTTCAGGGCATGGGAAATATTAGCTTTTATGATATAAATACAGGGTGTAATTTAATTGAGTGCCGATACTTAAGGGTGATAATCTATGAATGATTCTAAGATAAAAAATTCATATGGACATATGTCCTAAATCTCTTCATTTTTGAGCTACAGGGTGTTAACATTTTAAGAAAAATATAACCTTTTTATATAAATCACTCTTAGATATTTTTATGAAATTTTGTACATACCTTTTAATCAATAAGGAGCATTTTTTGACCTAACAGATTTATAAAAATTTTTACCAGTGACGTCCGTACGGGGTTTGAACTGAATATTTTTAAAGAAAAAATGGATACGCCACTGCTTTTTCTAAAAACGAAACTTACTTTTGAAATTCCCATTTATTTTAAAGCAAATTTCGTTTATGGACTTACTTTTGTACGACGCACCGTTTTCGCGTAAAAAAATAAAAACAAAAAAAACATTTTTTTCTTCGGTTCATTGAGACTGCTTTTATTTATTTTGTTGAATTTGGTTGGCACCCACCATGAGTGGAAACACTTTTTTTGGGACAACAATTAATTTTCTACTCACCAGTGACATTCAACTGAACGTTTGAAAAGAAAAAAACGGTAACCATATTAAATGCCCTCTTAAAGCAAATCAAATAAAAATCAGTAGGCTGGGTAAAGCTACATCAATTTTGACGTTTCTTTTCATAAAGACAAAAGGCCTGGCATTGATTTTGCATTATTAAATAATTATTATTACAGTAAGACGTTAAATTATAATAAAAGAATGGTAAATTTTACAAAGAGTGAATTAACTGACATGCATTTTATTTATGGGCTTGCAGACGGTAATGCATACGAAGCCAGGCGGATATACCAAGAGCGGTATCCAAATCGCGTAGTACCCGATCCGAGAACATTTTCTAGGATTCATAGACGTCTCCACGAGACCGGAACTTTAAGAGTAGACCACAGTGCTAAAGGAGTCCATCAAACAGTAAGAACACCGGAACTTGAAGAAGGAATTTTACACGAAATTGAGGAGAACCCCGAAAGTAGCACGAGGAAAATCGCGGCAACATTTAATGTTTCACATTTTCTTGTTTGGAAAATTCTCATCGAAAATTTATTATACCCATATCACATTCAAAGAGTCCAGGCATTACTCCCTAGAGATTTCCCGATGCGCATTAATTTCTGTGTGTGGTTTCTTCAAAACCTGATGGAAAATCCGTTATTTGACAGGCACATTCTTTTTACCGACGAAGCTAATTTTTCTCGAAACTCAATAAGAAATTTCCATAATAACCATTTATGGGCGGATGAAAACCCTTATGCAATTGTAGAATCAAATCATCAAGAACAGTTCTCAATAAATGTTTGGGCTGGCATTATTGATGATTATTTGATAGGCCCATTTTTTCTCCCAAGAAGACTTGATGGACAATCATATTTACACTTTCTTGAAGAAGATCTGCCGCCAATGCTTGAAGACCTTCAATTATTATTAAGAAACCAGATGTGGCTAATGCACGATGGTGCGCCTCCACATTTTAGCTTACGAGTGCGTGAATTTTTAAATCACACCTATCGCAATCGGTGGATAGGTCGCGGAGGAACGCAGCCATGGCCACCTAGATCTCCGGACCTTAACAGTTTAGACTATTTTTTCTGGGGGCATCTGAAAAGCTTAGTGTACCAAGTGCCGATTCATACCGAAGAAGAGTTACGAAATCGTATATTAGTATGCTGCCAAACCATAAGAAACACCCCGGAAATCTTCGAAAATGTGCGTCAGTCTATGGGAAGAAGAGTCCATGCTTGCATACGTGTGGGTGGACGACACTTCGAACAACTACTGTAAATAATGTGGGTTCTTTATTCTGTTTATCTTCTCTTGTCATTTCGCTTTCGATTTAAGGTTTGGAATTTTTCCTTTTAAATTAATCGCGATTTTTGAAATAAAATTTTTTATTTTTTTTTGTTTTTATTTTTTACGCGAAAACGGTGCGTCGTACAAAAGTAAGTCTATAAACGAAATTTGCTTTAAAATAAATGAGAATTTCAAAAGTAAGTTTCGTTTTTAGAAAAAGCAGTGGCGTATCCATTTTTTCTTTAAAAATATTCAGTTCAAACCCCGTACGGACGTCACTGGTAAAAATTTTTATAAATCTGTTAGGTCAAAAAAATGCTCCTTATTGATTAAAAGGTATGTACAAAATTTCATAAAAATATCTAAGAGTGATTTATATAAAAAGGTTATATTTTTCTTAAAATGTTAACACCCTGTAGCTCAAAAATGAAGAGGTTTAGGACATATGTCCATATGAACTTTTTATCTTAGAATCATTCATAGATTATCACCCTTAAGTATCGGCACTCAATTAAATTACACCCTGTATAAGAAAATATTTTTGAAATTGTTTTTGTGGCATCTCCTGTTTGTTTAGATATAAAAAGTGGCCAAATTGAGTTATACAGGATGTCCCAAAATTAAAATGCCATACGTCTAAAAATACTGATAATTTTTCAATAAACATAATATATCGAGAAATGCTTCCTAAGGGAGCTCCATCCTCTCAAGATAATAATTTAAAATTCTAGTTAAGTAAACTTTATGGGTTTAATCTAACTCTGAGGTCAAAATTGTTTTAAAATTTTAACCTTTTTTTTTAAACAAATTATGAAACCATGGCATTTTTGAATAAAATAATCCAACTACTGGCTGTGAGGCCAAAGTATACACGGCTATCGAGGAAATTTGATTTGAGATTTACACTGCAGCACAGAGATGAAAAATAAAATATTCGTTTTTAATTGAAACCTACTAGAAGGCCAACAAAAGTATGTTTGCAACTGTCAATTTGGCTTTGGGTGATGATGTAGGAAGCTTGCCGATATTTCCTTTGTTTTCGTAACAGTAACTTACTGCATAACTCATATGTGGAACTGTGAAGATGGCCTTCTTTTAACCATTTCAAAAAGTGGTTAACTTCCACTTGCGTTTATGCTCTGCTTTTAATGCTTTACACACTACACAGGATCAAATGGCTTGGTTCTCTTCAGTCGGACGTGATGTTGATTGTCTAGTAGCTGTAGAGCTTCTGGGTTGATGTGCACTACTTTTACTGTTAAAATTACAAGGTCTCGATAAAGATCAGAGTTGCGAACTGTTACGGTTCGAAAATTGCATTTTCATAGTTTCGTTATCTACGTTAAGTTTTCGGTTTTAAACTGTTAAATTAGCTATGTAGACTCTCACCTTGAACATTAATTACTAATTTAATTACCTGTAAATATCTAATAGTTTCACTATGTTCAGTTTGAAACCTTTGTTGATAATGTTTATATTCCATGCATGAATGTTTTTTTTATCTTGTAGGACATAGCAAGTGGATGGTTTTCTGTTCTATTGTTCCATGCTACTTGCAGACAGGTCTTATTTTAAATCCTTGTTTTAATTGATTAGTAATTAGTCAAGTTTTCAAGTTATCAATAGAAATAACTTTTTAAACTTGTATATAAGATGTGTAGGTCAAATGCTTTGGCTCTTGTGAACTAGCTGTTTAAGAAAATCGATAATTTGTTAAGACAGGTCAGTGATATTTGATTAGACTGACAGTTTTGTGGATCTTCACGGCCACGTCTGGTTAATTGTGGCGCATTTTTGCGGTTGCGTTGGTTGACTCAGGTTGTCAAGTGTTTGATATGGTTTTAAAGGGGTTATAGTTTACATGGATTGTTATGACTAATTTGTCGACGATTGTTTTTGTAACTATGTATGTTGGAGACCACACAATATCCGGCCCTTTCGACAATGGACGCTTGAAGTGAAAGCACGTTTGTGGAACTATCTCCCGAGTTTTAGTTTTCTTGGGCAGGGAAGGCCATGTGGGGCTGATAAAACTTTCACAAATTAAAAAGGATATGGCATAGTAGCTTGCCTATTCTTTGGGCGGAATGCCAATTTAAAACGCTTTTCCATCAACTTCAACAAGCGGTCCTAGACGCCATTTTGTGGAATGGAACCCTTGTAAGTTATTTGAGGTGGGTTTAAACTTTAGCATCTAATTACCCTCGATGTGTCTTATAAAAGTTTTCTCTTTCATGTTGCACATCTAAAATTCGATTTTAGGGTTTTTTTGGTAGGGGCTAGAAGTCCGAGTTTAAACTGGAGTACTAGATTTCTTTTATTGGAGTTGCCTGGACGCGGGGCGGGACTGCCACCTGGCATGTACTATTTGAATTTTTGGAGACTAGCAGTGTAGCAGTATCCACGTTGACTGTTTAAGAGACCATATGTGTGTGTTTTACTGAAGATCGAGTCTTCATGAACTATGGGCAGCACATAAAGTTTCAGCTCAGTAACATTTTCCTTGAGTAGTACGAAATCTTGGGAGTACCCAATAGGTGTCAGGAAAGCGTTAAATGAACCTTTGTTATATTATTTCCCGTAAGGTGTATGCTATCTCTCAAGATAAGCCTTTTCTGTGAACACCTGACTACTGTGGTGCAACCAGGGTAACGAACCTTACTCTAAATTATTAAGTCATATACTGTGATTATTTTTTTTTTTTAAACTTGGTCAACTTAAAATCTTAATATTTTGCAATTGCATATTGTTTTATATACAGTGTTTTGATAAAGTTTTGCGCCTATGTTATGTACAGAACTTGTGCATTGTAAACGTATAGCGTATGTCAACATACCGTCAAACGTCACAAGTCTCTAGGAGTTCAAAACGTTAGGCATTCGGCTACGTTAATTCGCCAAGTATTTATCAGCGAGCTATCGACAAAGCTTCAGGTAATCTAAAAAGCAAGAAGGCATTTTGTGTACTTAGATGATGTGTTAGTTCCCTCAACTACCATTACAGAGGGACTACAAATCTGTTACAGCTAATTTAGTTGTAAATATAGTTCCAATTTATTATTATAAAGTAAATATTTCTGTTTTCCGGCTAAAGGCCATTTGTTTCTTCAAACTTTAACGCTTGTAACTTTAATATTTTAAGATATCTATGCCCGAGTGGCTAGTATACTTGCCAAGTAACCACAGGTACTTGTAAGATTTTGTATTGTACTTTAACAATGCTCTTATGGTAAATTTAGTTAGTTGTGAGAGGTTCTTGCACAGACCATGCGGAAATTCCAAGTCTAGGGCAATGTCCTGGATGTAGGTCTATGTGGCTGCCAGATCAGACTAAACAATCGTTTTTACGTTATTCTTTTAATGATAACTTTGTAATTTAAACCTCCAAAACTCTTGTATCAAACCTAATACTATCACTTTGTTATTACATTTTGCTTATTTATCTTTTAACTTTAAGTACCTATTGTCCACCAAAGTAAGAGGAGCTTGCATTTATATATATAAGTAGCCAAGGGCCTAACACGACATAAGAAATAAATATTTGTAATAAATAGTGAGAGAATACTACTTGGCAAGTGGTAATCATAATATGACATATAAATATGTATACATGTGAGAACTTTGTTCTCAAGCCACTTGCTGAGACCTTATACAATAAGGATTAACCAAATTATGCTAAAACAGCTATTCTCTGGTTGGAAATAAAGATTCATTCTTTTCTTTCCCGGTAGTTTTTGCAATCTGAGTCTGTATTTTAGTACTAACAGTGTTAGTCAAAATACGCCAAATTGTGCTATTTAATTCAGCGCTCGTTGGGGCATGTAGCCCAGAGAATAGCTGTTTTAGCATAATTTGGTTAATCCTTATTGTATAAGGTCTCAGCAAGTGGCTTGAGAACAAAGTTCTCACATGTATACATATTTATATGTCATAT
This sequence comes from Polydrusus tereticollis, assembly GCA_963920685.1. Taxonomy (NCBI): domain Eukaryota; kingdom Metazoa; phylum Arthropoda; class Insecta; order Coleoptera; family Curculionidae; genus Polydrusus; species Polydrusus tereticollis. The sequence goes on along the minus strand of OY987330.1, from coordinate 37,543,400 downwards.
TATAAATATTTGTATTGACCTCTGCTAATATTTGGCTTTTATCTGAAAGACAGCTACTTTGAGGGACTTGAGTGAATGACATCTCGTAGGAAGCTATTGTAAACCGATTGTGACATAACTGTTTTATTTCCTAGTTTGTTTTTTCTGGGGGCAAACACTAGAACGTTTAAAGGGTTTTAAGTAAAGTAGAATTAAAGTGGCGCCATCAGGATTCGACTTTAACTTACTTATATAAGAGTGCTTAACCTCTTAATCTAGAAACAAAATAGCGAACCTACCCTGACTTGAGCTAGCTAAGGGGTGAGTTTTTAGGCAGCACAACATAGGTCATTTTTAGGGACTGTTGGTCTGAACTGAAGTACATCCTCCAGGGCGTAGGGTTGCCAGAGTAAGGGTGGATAGGTTGCCTTGTCTCAGTACATTTCAGGTTATTCTAAGGTGAATACTGGCACCAAAGAATTATGGTGAAAATATAGCACCGGGGATTTTGGAAAACATTACAGAACATACCCAGGAGCATTTGCTATGTTACCCACCACTTTGTTCTCGAACGCCTGTATCATTTTGATATTACTATCACAAGTACAGCCCCAAAGCTGCATACCATAAACCACTGGACTTTCTTCTCAGAAGTGAATAATGTTGTTTATATTTTAAATCTAGCTCAGTACTTTTTTCTTCACAACTCATGCCATGATATTTAGCATTCATCTCATAGGGCACAATTGTACCATTGACATCTACGTTGAGTGGCTCTGCTAGCTTCTTGTTGGTAATTTACATGGATTGATTTAAATTCGTTAAGCTTAATTTTCCATTGTATTGTCCAATCAGCCACCATCTTGCTTGATATTTGAAGGTTTCTAGTAGAGCTCTCATGATCTTGATCAACTGCGAGATTAGCAGTGTCACCAGTGAATGTGGCTATAGTAGTTTCTTCCGATATTGGTAAGTCACTGATATATAACAAATAAAGGATGGGGCATAGGACGCTTCCTTGGGGCACGCCGGCTTTTATTTCTTTCAAGTCGAAATTTTCATCCTCCTGTTTGATTCTAAAAAGTCAGTTAGAGATATAGGATGTTAAGTTATCTACATAGTGTTTGGGATTTTATTTAATTTGTATATCAAACCTTCATGCCACACCTCATTGAACGCTTCTAAGAATACTGTGGAACACACTTGTTTGTCCTCAAGTGCACTTTCAATTATGTCGGTGATTCGACGCACTTGACCGATCATTGAATATTTCTGCCTAAATTCGAGTTGAAAGTCTGAAATTAGGTTATTATTTTCTATCACTGTACACAGTCTCTTAAGTAGTAGCTTCTCCAATAATTTTAAAATAATTGGCCGAAGGGATTGGTCTATAAGAGGTGACATTGGTAGATGGTTTACCCGGTTTTGGCACCAATATTACTTTTGTAACTTTCCGACAAGCAGGTTCATTTCGCCAGTGATTAAGTCGAATTCTACTGATTTCTTAGATTTGAGTTTGTTTTAATATCCTCTGCTACTTCCTTTGGGGTAGCATGAGCAATGTTTTCTGATTTTTGGGTGTTAATCTATGTCAAGGCATTATCTACTTGTACGAATATACTATTTTAAAGCGTTACATTTACCTCCTTCAGATTTTATCTGGCTTGTGACAAATTTGAAATGTCAAATGGAAAGGTAATTATTTTTTCGATATTTCGATTTCATTGTAACACTTTAAAATTGTCACCCTGTATTCTAACAACGACCTGGAAGAAATTCTGCGTGTCTTGGGGTGACAGTATTCAAGTAGAATTTAGTTAAAAAACTTTATACAGCAATTTTTTTTTTCTAAAAATCTACTTTAATGAACTTTTTAAATAGTCAGGTTTATTTCCATCGATTCCTTTGACTTCATCAATTCATTTCATGACCGTCAATTTGTATATTCTTTGCATGTCTTGGCCTAGTGACGTTGAGTCTCTTTTATGTGTTTGACCTAAACATTCCTCAAACGACACTGCATCTGGAAAACTTTATCGTTCTTTAACGACGTTTAAACGACACGAATATAATCTCCAAAGTGCAAGATCAAGGTAAATCGCTTCCTTCGCATACGCACCGCTCTCAGAGTGTCATAAAATATTTTTCCTGCAGTGCTGCGCCGGATTATTCGTCATTGGATTCAACAACTTTTCTAACTTATTTATTCCATGCGAGTGTGAACATTTTATTCCTTTTAGAACCCTAAATACAAAAACTTTTCTTTTTGGGGTATGTGAAAACTTTGCGACATTTATCCTCAATTTGGTAAAGAACTGTCTGCTTTTGACTTCAACTCCCTTTTGTCAATTGTTGTTGAAAACTATTAAATTTTTAAAGAAGGTTTGAAGGAAATCAAATGATTTCCGTTTGTTTTAGATGAGCGAGCGTTATTGAGGTGTAATCCGTTTTCACCCTTTGTATGACAAGTTTTGGGCGTGTTCTACTCACTATTAATTATTTGGGCTAATATTGGATACTATAATACATACCAGGGAATAAATCGGTGAACTTAAAGATTCTCTAAATTCGGAAATCTCAAATTAAATAAGACATACTTTACATATTACATAAAAAAGTTATGTGGTAAAATATTACTGTGGTGAAAATGTAAAAATTATTGGGCAACTTGCAGACATGTCAGGAATTTTATGTTTTATGGTCTCCACAGAACTAAAATAAAAATGATATAAAGTCTTTAGAGACCAAGCTGGATTGTTGAAACTAGCAAAACAACTTTATTATATGCATGTGAAATTGTAGCATTACTATTTTATTCCATCTTTCTTTATTAACACTTTTGGGTATGCATCAACCCTATACTATAGGGTGAACGGAGCGGCGGCGCTAGGCGCCGGAGCAGGGACTAGACAAACGCTGTATTTTATATTTACCAACCAGGGGCGTGTCACTTAAATACGAGAGTAGGGCAACAAGCAATTTGTGGGCCAGTTCATATCAGGGAGGGTTTGACATATCTGCTAGTAACTTTTGGTTTTCTTATTTTTAATTAAGATTTCATTAACAAACTCCGCTAATCGAGTATTTTTAATAAGTTTTAACGATTTAATTGGATATGTAATTAATTTAAATTCATATACTATCATCATTTTCGGATAAAATCTTACAAAAACATTAAAAAGCTAGTGTTTTTTTTTTGCAACACTAATTTATTTTATGACAATAATGACAGTTTACTTCTCGTCTGGTCTTCTGACGCGTTTGTGATTTTTTTCACGGCTCTTTTCTCTATAAAATTGGTTTAATTTTATCTTTATCTATTCAATTAGTGGTGCTTTTTGGTAAGTTTATAGTGATATCTAAGTCCTTAGTTTATTTTTTCACGAGCAAGTAAGTTCCTTCTTGGGGTATTTTTTGGCTGAAGCTTCGCTGTCGACCATGCTTTGAGACTGATGATTTTTGGAAGTATAGTTATTTACTGTAGGTATTATACTAAAGTAGGTATTTGATAAGTAAATTTTTAGATTCACAGTTTTCTAATAATAATCGTTTGAAGTGTGTCTGAGTAAAAATGTTCTTAATTAGTTCCTTCCTTATTTTCCAAAACTGGTGAATCACTTCTGTTTACCTACCTTGCTTGCAGTTAAATTATTAATATTATTACTTAATATTCATACACCTACACCATCCCTTATGTTTAACAGCTTGCAATAACCTTTATTTTTCTGTAGCTTGTAGTTTGTAATAACTGTCTGTGAATGTATAATGAAATGTGAAATGAATGAATATATAATGAAACTGAAATAAATACTTATAGGTAGGTATCTCACTTAGGTACTTATTGCATTGCCTCCTCTAAAACACAAATTTAGAAAATGTTTTTGGTATAAATACTATTAAATTAGTCTGTGTCTAGGTACAGGACAAACGGTTTGCTTGTTGTTAAACATTGGATATATGTATACCGTTATTGATATTCTTTATGTACTTATGTTTAGGTTAGTTCGGTTTACTTTCAAAAATACAGTTTTACCTGAGGATGAACTGTACAAAGAACTTTAACGTATAGACCTGATGGGTATTAATGAGTTAAAATAAAAAAATGACATTTAATAAAGTAAAATTCAATATGGGAAGAATAACATAGGTATAATATGTTCCTTTAATTGGGTTTTACTTGTTTTCTTACAGTATGGGATTATTCAGTAGAATATACCGTGTCGTCGAATGTAGTCTTTGAGAGTGTAAGTCTTTACATGTAGGTATGTGTCTCGGGGAGGGTACAGCTGATACCAGCATTACTACATTGCACCTGATATCCAATTTAACTGGTCAATGTTTCTCTCCTCACTCCTAATTGAAAAAAAAAAAAATTTTTTTCTGTTTCAGTCTAACCACACTCCCAGATTCCTTAGCTGCAATTTATCAGTGAGAAAATCTCATTTCTTAAAAATATCATGACTTTAGTGTTGTATATTGTATTTTTGAATCATAATATTTGGGAATTTTTTTAATTTAAATATTCTAAATAAATATAATTTGATCATATTTTCTTTTATTATGACAATTCACTAGACTTTGTTTCATAATTAAAAAAAACAGTAATAAAAACAATTAACGTGTAATAAATTCTAAAGTTCTGATTCAATTTGGTTGTAGCATTACTATATAATTGTATTTCAGAAGATATATTTTTAAATTGGTTAGAAATTATTACAAGCTGCTCACATTTACTTATTAAGTGAGCAGCTTGTGTATTCGTGCCAAACATATATCTGTTGAAATTCAACTGTAATGTTACAATCAAATCGAATCAAAACTAAAATTTATTTGAAAATTATAATGTATTTTCAAATATTCCCGCGCATTTCCTCAGTCGGTATGTCAAACTTCTATAATGCCGATAATGTCATGATGACATTATCGGTAAAATATAATTCTGTTTTGCCGGTGACTTAGTCATACAGTTGGTTCATAGATGGCCCGAAACTTTAACATTGTTGTAACATTTCCCTAACCTTTATTGTTCTGTGGTTCGGTACAGGCGTAGATCCAGGGAGGGTTAAGGAGTGGGAAGGTGCAAAAGTAGTGCCGAAGCTGGAAATTTTTGGGGACCACGTCCAAATTCCGATTTTGTCTACTATTGACTATTGACTTACGTATAGTCACAATTTTTAAGAGTGAACGTGATAGGACAACTTCAAATAACACATTGTAAAAAAGGATAACACGAGAAATGTCAAAGAGTATAACGATTCTTACTGCGGTTTTTGCAGTGTAACTTTGTGACAGCTATCATTCTTCTGCTTCGCTTCTCCCATTTGGGCCTCACCGGGCTGTGACTGCCGCTTCTAGGCTCATTGCGTAGCGCAATGACGATAAAGCAATAGCAATGGCGTAGCGGGTCGGGATGATGAGTCAGTACCTCGTCATATGCTAGTTTTGACGAAATACAGGGTGTCGTTCTGGTAAACATATTGTGTTATTACAGTCGGCCGCGCTACCGCTTTTCCGCCCCGGAAAACTCATATTAACGTCTAATAACTGAAAATAATAAAATAAGCTCATAAGCTCGAGCAATATATTATTAGGTATTTTAGAAAAAGGAGAAGAACACTGAGACGGTATGGACGTTCGCCATACATCACATAAAACCAATCAGCATCCTCTCTCTTTTCACAATTTACATGCGCCACTACTATTACTCTCAGCATTCTTGTCTAAGCCGTTACTACTGCTTTCACATGCATCCGTGAAAGGTTTTAATCGGTCCACCGATCTAACACACCTATATTTCTTATGCGCACGTCTAGAACCTGGCAGGTCCTCTTCTATGTATCTGTCACGTTCGAGTACTTCCTTTACAATGTAGGGACCGGCATACTTAGGCATCAACTTTGTACTATTGCCGTCATTTGCAAGGTTTACCTGTCGTAGAACTACTAGGTCTCCTACTTCGTACTTATGACACTTTTTTCATCTTTTGTCAAAATAAGCCCTTTGCTTATCTTGATATTCCTGGATTCATTCTCCAGCTTCACATCTCGTCTCTTGGATATTGTTATCCATTTTGTCTTCGGATACAGATGCATTTAGGAATCAATCGTGCATCCCTCTAGGCTTATATCCGAGTAAGAGCTCATAGCGATTTTTTCCCGTCGCAATATTTATTGAAACATTTATACCAAATACAACAGAACTTATTGTGTTTTCTTATTTTCTCTCATTCTCGTAGGTGGTTTATATGGAGGTTAATATCGTCCGATTGTATTGATCTATCTGACCATTTGCACGTGGGGTTGCGGTAGCATTTAGAACAACCTTAATGCCCTTGGCAAATATTGTAAAAACTTTACTTGTAAAATAAAAACCTCGATCACATACAATAATTGGTCTCGGCGCACCAAATATCTGGAACACACTTTCCATGAAGTCCTTTACTGGTCGGACTTGTATACTTAACACTAGCTTTGCGAACAAAAACTTCATAAATCCATCTAGAGCCATAAAGAGACAAGCGTTTCCTCTTGTAATTTTTACAAAAGCCCCAAGTGATCGACGTGTAAAGTATCTTTAGAAATCGTGGCTTTTGGGATTGGATGCAGAAAGCCTTCTTTCTTTTCACTCGATACCTTGTTATATGTACAAATAAATGTACATATTTTTCAAACAGGCTGATATATAGCGCATTTATATCCTATATTTTTAGAGTTTCTTGAACAGCATTATGTCCCACATTGTAATGGTGATACATGGTTACCACGCGCCGAGCAACCGTAGGTACATACTATATACCACTTGGGTCCATCTGGAGTTTTCCTTTATAGTCTGCCATTTTTGATTTCAAAGTCTTTGTGATTCTGCCGCTCCTCAGGACCTTACGGCTTTCTTGAAAGAACTTTTATTAGATCGTTGCAATGATTATCCTTAATTTGTGTTGGCAATACCCAATCTTCGTCGGTAGTATCAACCTGTAGAATATGAATTTTCTGTGTATCTTGAGGATAGTCAATAGGGTTCCAGCTCAGCGCGTCTACATGAGCCATTTTTGTGCCAGGCCCGTAATAGTACTCAACTGTAAAACTAAACTTCAATAATAAGCCACCACTTAGCAATTCTTAGGATAAGGTCGCGTTTCATCATCGCCGTCCTCAGAGCATTATATTTAAACTCCAATCCTAACAAATGCACTTGAAATCTTTGTAACGAATTTACGACCGTCGACGTATCCAACTCGTAGAAATGGTATCGTTGTTCCTTATTTATAGTTTTCGGCTGAAATACATCTCTAGCTTCGGATCATATACGGCTAAAATTGGCCTCTCGGTAAAAAGTTTCTCAAAAGCCCTACTTTGTGCTTCTCCCTATTCGAAACTAACATCATTTTTCGTTAAGGAAGTCAGCGGACGTGCAACTTGAGCAAATTCTTTTACGTACTTTCAAAAGTAGCTGCAAAGTCCAATAGATTGACGGATCTGGTGCACGTTTTTAGAAGTCGGAAAATTTTTGACTGCCTTGATCTTTGCAATACCCAGTCAAATACCGCTAGCGCTAATCTCGAGACCAGGGTAGTTTATTTGATTCTGGAAAACTAGCATTTCTCCAGGCGTAATGTAACTCCGGCGTTTCAAGTACATCTGCAAGAGCTACTTACTCAGATTCGAAACTTGGAGATGGAACCATGAAACCAATGCAAGCAAACGATAAACCAAACGCACAACCAGAGGATCAAAGAAAATCTTCTTGAATGTCTTAGTGGATCAAGATCATTCTGGTCGGTAGCTAAGGTCGTTAATCAGAACTTTACGAAGTCAATCAATTGAAGTCCCAAAAGAAGAAACTTACCGCGGGAACTTTTCTCTTCGCATTAAATGGTTAATCTTCACATACGCAAAAGCCGTTGCAAATCTCATTTAGCCTAAAATCTGGTTAATAGTACTTTGTAACATCGCTGGTGCATTGGTGACTTATCCAAACGGCATTCGAAGATATTTGCATTGATCGATGATAACGAATGCTATTTTCTGTACTGGACCTTCAACTATCCTTATTTGATGGTACTCACTAGCCATATCAAGCGTAGTAAAATATTTACACCCTGTTAGAGCTTCAAGGTGGTTATCAACGCGTGGTAATGGAAAACAGTATTTTACACTTTTCGCATCTACGGCGCGATGTTCACGCACATCCTTGTTTCACCGTTTTTCTTTTTAACAAGAATTATCGGACTGTGTGTCGTCTTCAAGACAAGGTACTCCCAAGGCAACAACTTGATATTGTGCGAAACGGATGGTGTGCTCTGACGTATTGAAATTAGGGACCTTGGCATCTAAAGTAGAGGTCACAGACCTGGTTAAAATGGATTTGTTTGTGAACTTAAGGGAATGTCGGAAATTTCCCACGTAATTTTAAGTCGTTATACAGTGCACTACACCAATATTGCTTCGGATAGAGCGTACTACTTATCCCACCGCTGCATTATAAAATAGACTATATATATATATCTAAACGCAGAATCAAAGGACATATATCACGAGAAGATCAGCTGAGCTGAAAGAAAAGGGAAAAACATCTTTCTTTATATCATGTTTTCGGTTCATTGAAACCGACGATTGGCTTTCAGCGCCACCTGACATTAGATACCTGCTTATGCGGGATCCATTCCAGCGTTTGGTCTTCTTTAAGACCTCGCTGGTATGGTTGGGTAGATAGCTCGATTGCTACGAGATGTCGCCACGTGTAACATCTCGCATATGTATTTATGACTTATGTTTTTAAGATATCTCATATTGGTGTTGCGAAAGTAAAAAAGTGGGTACATTTAAATAATAAATAAGGCATTAAAAAAGTAGAAGCAAAGTTTGAATTAATACTGAAAGTTTTAAATTTGTTTTTGTTTTGTAAGTATTATCCTGTTTAACAATTATGCCGACTTTGCCTGAAAGGAGAGATACACCAAAACACTCTTAAGAAACTCATCTAGTAACAAGTAAAAGTTTTTAATAATAAGCAGAGGCCCGAATGAATGATTCATATTTACAAAACCAATGTACTAAATTTTTCAATGGCGTACTGCGAAAAGAGATAACTTTGGAATTTTAAATGGGATGACGTACTCTTATTTTTAATGAAAACTACGTAGGCGTTCTAAAAATTATGATATCTGGTGAAATATCCCAGACGCAAGGTCCATTTATGAGAAGAGAAATGGCATAATAATGCATAAAACAGAAATATTTATGATACTATTTGCATAAAACTAATACGCATTTTAAAAGCAGTTAAAACAGTCGCAGAGTGTTCCAGGATTCCAGGTCAAATTTCGAGAAATTGGACAAGTATACATGGACCTACTGCAAGCCGCTATTTCTTTGCAAGGGGGACTTGTTGAGTACTCCTAGATACCTCGTAAAATATATCGCAGTTCGGACGCTTTAGTAATGAAAATTATATTGGTTGGTAAACTATTATATCATACCTATATAGGGAAACGTCGAACGGCCAATGACTAAAGGTATTTTTCTGATTTCCCAACTACGTATTTTCATTATAATATTACGTAGAATGGTTTTTGATGACATCAAAAGTTTATGTGATAGAAAGCCAAAAAAGCCACTGCTTTGTCCTTTATAAAGTCTTACAATGAAAAGTCGAGGGAGGTCAAATCAGGGGACTGAGCAGACCAGTTTGACCAAATGACCTGTTATTAAAGATTTTTAGAAATATTGCGGATCTCTAATATTGCATAATGGAGTGGAGTTCCATCCTGTCAGTATAACATATCAGAATTTATGGTTTGGTTTAATTATCGGGATAATTGCTTTCTTAAATTCTCTTTACATTACTCGATTTAAAATCTACTTCAAAGAAATACTGGCTATGTTGATTTGATATCGTTCTCATCCAGTGGAAATCTTTTGACGCCCAGCAGTGTATATTGTGTCAAATTTCCTTTAAACCAACAACAGCAAACAAAAAAAAAAGAAATTAAGTTCCTACTGATGTGTCTAACCTAACCATCATGGTGGAACGTGGATTTGGGTTAGCTGAGATAAGGAACGCGAAGGCTGTTTTAGTCATTAAAAGTTTTAATCATTATTGTACTCCATTATTAGCTTTTTTTACATATTTAAATTTTTGGTAGATATCCAGTAAGGCAACAACCTGATATAAGAATATTTCAAAATATCCAAGGAGTTAATACTAAATAGATATAAATTTAAACCGTAGAAATACCATCTCGTCCAACATTTGCATCTCAGTGACGCAGAACGTAGGATAGTTTCTTGCAACTAGTACCTACCAATGACGCAAATTTCGAAGAATGAGTGCTATGGCTCGACGGTCAGCAAAGAGCAAACGTACGGAAGGCAAGAGCACCGACAAGAAGGCTTTAAAAATGTACAAGAGAGCTATTGGGAAATACTAAAGGAGTTCCAGGCAAAACTACAGCGAGCGGGGAGAGAGAGCACAAACAAAGCTGCTAGACTAGAAAAGTTTTATCAAGGGGGCCATAGTGTTCCTTCCTTTCTAAAAAAAACCGACGGGGCCTTTACACAAAGTAGCGGGGAAACCCTTGAACTGCTTATAGACTCCCATTTTCTTAAGAATACATGCACTGGCAGCGGTAGCCCCCATTGATCAATAAGGCGCCCCGGATTTGAATATTATTAAATCGGTGCTAACTAGCAATAAGCTTGAATAAGCTAGATACATATTTGAACCCTACTGGTAGACTTCTAACTAAGACACTAACTAGACTAACGGTGATACAACGGGCATCTTGCTTTGAAGTAACTGGTGCCCTTCACTTAACACCGACGGCGGAAATAGAAGTGTAGTTACATCTGCTACTCGTGGATATTCATGGAAAAAGTATGGCTGCACAACAACTGAAAGGGTCGAAATGCTGAAAGGGTGCCAACTACGGAGACAGAAGTACACTAAGGATATATCCAAGTCAAAGTTTGCAAGAGTTGAATCATTATATCGTCCCCCTACCTGTCCTCGGGATGGAGTTCTCAATGCTTATTCCGAGTAAGGAAGAGTGGGAAGGCAACCAGCTTACAATTGAGACAGATGACTCGATCTTCACAGACGTTTCAAAAATAGACGTCGAATTGGGGACTGGTATCTTCTTTGAGAGCATGCAAATACAGAGGTCGTATAGATTTCCACTGCCGCCATTTTGAAGCACAAATTATGGAAATTGACAAAGCAGTCATTATCCAGGAACATCCTGGCCTAAAAGAAGCTGCGTCGATAGCTATCTGTATAGACAGTCAAGAAGCTGTAAAGGCAATTTGTTCCAGCAGCATTAAATCAAAACTAGTAAGGCGCTGTCGCAACTATCTCTGCATACTTGGTGATCAGCATCAGCAGCAGTGATCAGTCACTGTGTTTGTTTCCTCTGGTCATCACAACATATATAGCAATGAGTCCGCCGATGCGCACGTACAAGAAGACGCAGGCATGTCTGCCGATCTAGCAGAGGATATTGTGGCCATACCACCATAGCCAAACCACTTGCACAAAGTATTTGTGGCATCTCCAAGCAATTATGGCTCCTACTTGATAATAAGAAAACCGCAGCATTAGATATTTGATACTACCTTTTCGGTTAAATCGCCGAACGTATGCAAATGCCAGCTAATGACTTCTGCAGAGATGAAGAAGAGGAAGAAAGTATTCAACATGTCTTGTGTGAATGTCTTGGCCTCGCAAGAAGAAAGTTTAATGCCTTGGGCGAGCCATTCTTTAATAATCTGGATGAAGTAAGCAACATACAACTGGGTTCACTCCCTAAATTTATTAACAGTAGTGGCTGGTTTAAATAAGCCCAAGAATTTTCTGCATTGTCGCGCTGGCCATGCTGATGCGGTCGGGTTCTACGGAACACGTGTGTTATCACAACGGTCCTTATAGGAATACGTGATACTGTTTGAAGAACACTAGAAGTCTGCCACTCTAACCTAATCTAACATAACCTACTGATGTGTCCAACCTAAAATCAGAGCAGGACATATTGGCGCTAGATATTTTTTCCTAAACACGAAGGGTGAATTATTGGAAGCTGGTAAGCCAATTCATCGAATGTAAGCTTAATACTAAATTCTGGCGCCAAAACGGCGGAGCCAAAATGTCACATTCCGGAAAATACAATATGGTCCCAACTGATTTTTTGACTCATTCCAGTACCCCCAGCAATCCGCCTGAAATATTATTATGCTCCTAAAATACAAAAAACTGAATATAAGTACAGTTACAGCTATTAAATCTCAAAAAAATAAATTTCACTGTTTTAGTTTTCGAAAAATTTCAAACTTAACGACCCAACAGAAAGTGAGGAGAAAGATTGGCATGAAAGGGATGTTTCAGAAATGTTGATGTTATGAAAACAAAGTGGCAAGAAACCCATTCCTTGGAAAGAAGACCTGGAAGTGGTCATCTCAAACAATCCAGTCAAGAACAGGATAATAAAATTTAAAGAACGTATTAAGGCACCAACATTTTAAATCCATTGTAAGAGCTAAAATGTAGATATATTTCCCGGGATTTGTGAGAACAGCTCGACGAAGGGTTAGACAAATATCTGAATTACGCTGTCACCCAGCAGCTAAAAAGCCCTTTTTAACTGACAAAAATAAAGAACAACCGGTCGGTTTTGCGTTACAGTATTACCTTGAATCTCCAGTTTTCTGGCAAAAAACAATATTTACGGACGAGAAAGTGTAACGATTAAGAGTATATTGGCCTCTGAGGGAATAAAGTTTTATTTTTAACTCCCAACATTAAACGGTGAGGCTTTGTATATTCCTCGAGATAGGTTATTTTATTGGTTCGTTTTATATATTGGTTAGGTGAATTAAACAGTTAGATCCCATTTAATTTGGCGTTTATTTATCCAATTCGGCACTTGTTTACACAATAACACTTTAATATATGATTAACTACTAACTTATAATATTACCAATACAACTACTTGGTGCTTTTATTTCAGTGAATGCAATATTTTGTCATGTCCGTCGGACGATGTCCCACTTTTAATTTTGACGTACGTGTTGACCTTTTACTAGTTTAACTCGCAGTGGTTCTCGAAGTGTGCTCCCGTCGCTAAAACCTCATGCCGCAGTCAGACCGGCCAATCAGAAGGCCACATATTTCGCGCGTTGTGTTCTCATTGGCTATTTCTTATTCCGCCATATTTTCTTTAGGATCAATTGTTATTGTTCCGTCTTTGTCTACCGCGGTGAACTTAATTTTCTAGCGGCAAGATGTGTCAAATAATATACATTTTAACATTGCTTGCTTAAATAACCGTAGCGACAGGCTGCCGATTTATGATAATATGTGAAAATTTGGTTGCTTGTCTGGTCGACAATATTATTTGTTCTGAGAACATTAAATGCATTTTGTATCGCTGTTTCTCTGACCGTTGAGGAATTGTGTTGCTAATGGAATATTTGAAAAGCATTTATTTTATCTAGACAAAGAGTAGTATTGATTCTGAAAACATTGGTTACATTTAATTTTATTATTTTTATTGCATTTGAGCAATCGTTTTCCCAACAGCCTCCAAGAAGTCGATTCAAAGAAAGATTTACCCAAAAGGATCGTAATAGTGGTCGATATGATGTAGGTAAACGTCTGGGATTGAATGAGTGCTCAGGGTGTTGGTGTGTGTCACTTTATTGAAGGGCGATTGAATGCACAGGTTACACATAAATATTTCACAAAATACCATATTACCTTCTGTATTAGAACAATTTCTGGAAAGGGATTTCATTTATCAGCAAGATAACTATCCCATTCACATGGACCGACTAGCAAGGGAATGGAGGGAAGAGGAACAAATTATCATTTGACTATGGCCCTCACTTAGTCCAGATTTAATTGTAATGGAAAATGTTTGGGGTGTTTTAGTCAAAAATATTAATGGTGAGAATAATTTTAGGTGACAAAATTTGGACGAATTAAAAAATAAAATTGCAGAAGCGTGGAATGAGTTAAATCTGCACTTCGCAAGGGCTTTGCTAACTTCAATGCATAGAAGGATAAAATCTGTCTTAGACAAAGAGGGACCGCGCTAAAATATTAAAATTTCATTAACTAATATGTATATGTAAATAGGTACCGATAGATTTCAATTTGCTTCAGTTTTATAGGTCGTTCTTTTTTCGAAATATTAAAAAAAGTTCTGCTACCCGTGGGTAATTCCTAATGATTAAGGGTCAATCAAGGTAAAAGAGTAATTTACCAGAAAAAAGTCAAAATCTGACAGATTTAGTGGCCAAGATTTAATGGCTGTAACTGTACATAGTTTTTTTTTATGTAAATTCAAAGTTTAGAAATAAAACTGCATTATTTTCAAGTTATTCATTTATGGACTAGACATATTTTATCACCAACACGTAGATAGGCCTATACAATAATAGATCAATTTAATGGAAGCCCATAAATCGGCACTAAAATTTTCACGCAAATTCATCGCATCGTCTTTGTAATGTGATAGTGACAAATTATATTTTCTCAAGTGTCAAAAGTAATAATAAATTACCCGATTCTGTCTCTGTCCCATTTCAATTCAAAATTTATCCTTTGTCTGTTTCTTGTATAAAAAGGATGGTGTCCCGAACTGGACAACAAAACTTGACGCCTGTTTCCACAGATAAGAATATTTTATGACTTATTTCTTACTTCTCAATGATTTATAACCTAACTTTGACTTTTTAGACGATCACAACTTTTATGTTTATCTTGTAACGTAACATGATGTACAGTGTGTAGTTTTTATAATTGATGTTTAGGATTTTGTGTGAAAAGAAAAGTGCTAAAAGTATCAATCAATTGCACGCGAAAAAACATACAATAAAAAAAAATTACAATAACATTTTTTTTTATTTTAGAAAAAAGATGGTACTTTTTAGCGATGATGTGATGAGCACCGCTGAATAAACCAAACCGTAGTAAACGGCCTATTGACAAGAATAAGAAAAATTAAAATAATTAAATTATTGATCAATAAGAAAGCTAATAAAAGTGGTGGTTAGAGAACACGAGCAGAACTAGCTGTGGAGTACGCGTGCAAATAGCCCTAGCTCGCGTAGAGCAGGTTTAACAAGCGCCGCCAGCTTTATCACAGGAAATGCTGGGAATCTCCAACATGGTCGTGGAGCTAGCTCTGTCCATGCGACCTGACACCACGTAAGCAAAACTAAAAAGAAAATCAAAAGGCAAGGGCGGAGCTGCATAAATAAAACTCACTAAATTAAAAAGTATTGCTGGCTTTATTAGAAAACGAAAAAAGGCGGGGTTAGTACTTATATTAGGCCAAGCTGTATAATAGTGATTCTGTAGAGAGGTGAAGGAAGACTTCGTACGGCAGAAGACGGTGAAGAGAGACGAGAAAAGACGAAAGGGCCCTAAGGTTTATATTGGGGGTTTAACACCGAAACTGTGCTCCTAGGTACTTGCCCTTCTAGGTCTCGGTGACCGGACGACTTGACTAAAATAAATCCCAGAAGGCACTTTAGGATAAAGTTGACTAGAGGTGGGTTCGTCTATTCAGAACGGAGTTTGAGTAGAGCTCGAACAGATTTTTGTTATAATATTTTGGAGTAAAAGGGCAGAAAAATAATACCCGAACCACCAGAGCGAAAGAAAGTCAATCTTGTCGCTTGTCAATATCAGCTGATATTGATTTGTTATTTGTTGGTTATTTTGGGGTTATTTTTAAAAAGATTATAAAATAAAAATTGAGATATACATTGTCTTCTCATATTCCTAAGTATTTTACTTTTTCCTAATAATTTAAATTAATTTTTTAAATAATTCGAGAGCAAAAATAGCTACTCTTCTGATTGCAGAGTAACAGTGAACCGTCCACCACAACACATCTGTTACCGGGATCGGTAACTACAAAGCAAGTTTCCTTGTTAATTTCCAATTCTTTCATGTTATCCATATTTTAAAAACACGAAGAAAGAAAAGAGGCATTGTATTAAAAATAAAAACCGAATTTGTTAACCTAAAAAAACACTTTTGCAGTTTGCTCCAATCTGCGCAAGTTCACTCTAGGAATCCGCTTTTCGAAGTGGAACTTTTAGAGTGAGCTCGATTTACCTTACTCCGTAATAGTCGAACGCAAACGGGTTCACTCTACTTGCACAAAATGGCCATACCCGAACGGCTGGAGCACGTAAGGAGCGCACGGAGTGAACGGAACGTGATACCCGAACCGAGCTAAGATAATAGGGCAAGCAGTATGGTGTGCAAAAAAATACAAGAAATATTGGATATTTGTATCCTTATTTATTTTTAAAAAATACAACAATGAACTATTTATTAAACATCAGATTAAAAGTACAGTTATTTATTGTGGCCCCAAAAAAACTAACACAAGGTGTTGCGATGTTGCGATCCTGACTTGTTTTTGTATTTTCTAGCGTTAAGCCCTCCGTGGAACCACTTGCCGTTGAATTTATGTCAATGTTAATAGGGATTGGTTCAATAAAATGAGGTTGTAAAATTCTTTTTGCAATATCTTCCTTGTTGGTCATCGATTCCGCAATGTACCCTTCAGCTACACTACTGGATTTCCATCCCCCGTGGCGCTTTACACACGTAAACATGTCTGCACCTGCATCTACAAGCAGTGTAGCTGAAGTTCTCCTTAAACAGTAACCGGTATATTCTGTGGCATCAGGTAATTTTAAGAAAACTGCAGCTTCCTTAGGAACAGTACTTATCTTATGAATTCTCATTACCGTGCGACAACAGCGACCATTTACAAATTTTAAAAAGAATCTTCTTCGCCTTCTGGGCGTAATGATGCATATTTTTTATATATGCTTAATTATTGTTCCCCAACAATAGTAAACGATCGCGGTTTTCTAGTTTTACTATCAGGAATTTTTATGTAAATGGCAGATCCTAAGTCTTGTATGTCATCAACGGTCATTTTTACAATTTCTTCACATCGGCATGCACCACAAATACCAATAAGAAGTACAATCTAAAAATATCATAATATATTTCATAAAAAAACTTGTATTCTTTGACGTCATATCCAAATTTACCTTAATTCCCAAATATTTCTGATTAGGAGCTTCAGATAGAAAATTTTCGAATTGTTCCCTGGTAAATACTATAGCTTTTTTGGGAGTGCAGCCTTCATTTTGCTTCTTTAAATAAGCACGTAGCTTCAAAAAACTTGCTTATGTCTATCCCTTGCCTGATATTTAGCATTGACCTTATCATAGAATAATGTGACCACATTGTTAAACTGTTCATTTTTTGTTTGTTCGCCAGTTCAAAGAAATACGCCAAGAGTACATTTTCAGAATTATTATTTTTGATGTCTTTTTCATTACACCATCTCTGGAATCTTTTGAACGCTGCTTCGTAAATACTATTGGATTTGGTTGGCAACCTCCGGGGGCGTACAGGTAAATTCTGATTCTGACATTTTTATTTAAAGTAAAGTGTTCGAATAAAAAAATGGTATTTTTAAAACAGGAAATTAAAGCTTGGAAATATAAGATTCACTGACCCTTGTCAAATCGAATTATGCTTCGGTAGCAAACAATAAAATAATAAAATAAATCCATAGCAACGCTAGCAGGTAAAATTCGAAACTTCACATTCTTAAATGAAAAAAAGTGAAGTCAGCTAGTGTCAGAGAAACAATTGAAGTCATTTGTAGAGGGGGTAACAAAAATACAAACTTTTATTTACGAATCAGGTGCAATTTTTAATATTCCAGACATTAAAAACTATCCCGTTCGGGTCAAAATAATATGCTAATAGCAGTAGTAATTCTTAGTCCCAAAATTAGTGAAAGTCGATAAAGGCGTTTAGAAATTATTCCGAAAAAACGATATTCATTTGAGAACTTTTACCTGGATCGCCTTATTTTTGCTTAAGGAATTTGTGGTTAAGTGTTGTACAGTGATTTCAAGGGCCCCTATTTTACAAACATCAACGTTTAAATATGATTCATCATAAATTTAATATAATAATTTTAAACTCCGGCAATGTCTGTAAAATTTCTGAAGGTGTCGAGATGTGCATTCTATCTCCACTAATTCAATATCATATACGATAAAAAGAGACAAAACTATGAGTAGGGGACAGAACTCTTTACTAATTGCTTGATTTCAGCGTGGGTTGCCAAAATTTCCAGAACATATTATCATCGCCGCTTTAAGAATATAACACATTATATTAAGCAATTATAATTTGCTATGTGAAGGGAAAAAATCAACGGGATATAATGTTACAAGGTACACAATATACAGGGATATGCATGGTCTAATTGAATCTTGTGAATATTAACTGAATATTTTATGGAAATTTAAAGAGAAAAGTACGGCAACAATCTAAAGTTTTTTATTCGAATTCCTTTCGTAGCTCGCCAGCCGTATGACGAACTTTAATTGGCCACTATGGTATTGCGATCTTACGTACGCGCAACATTTTATGGCGCCAGATTATAAACTCGGTTTTTGAAACCCATTTCAAAAATTTAGAAGACCTACGGGCTATAAATAAATTTCAGGAAGAAGATAACCCCCGCCCCCCCTCATCAATGTTTCCAATCTAGTTTAAATTTTAAATTTGTAATGTTTAGGTTCTTTATTTTATATATTGCCATTACAATGACAATAGCGTAACTTTACAGTAATAATTCAAGACATACGATTGATTGCACGGCCTAGTTCGAGGACTTTTTTTATATGTTACGTTATTTGATAGGACCTGTTTTCCATCATTCAGATTATGTAAATCAGCATAATATATTGCTTTTAGGGTATCACAGTCATAAAAATAACCTTTTATCGGGAAAATGTAGAAGCACTTTCATTCAGCTATTCCCACGTTTTGCCTGTATTTGTGGCCATTAAATTGATTTCAGAAAAAATTTATGACCTCATAAAAATCGTTTTGAGTAAATTGATAATAATATATCTTAAGAATGTTAAGGTGCGAAGGAACATGATATATAAATCAGATTGCAGCTTTTCGGGCACTATAAGGATATTGCAATATACTTTTGTGGCACACAGCGTGTCTTTGAGAAACCTGTACAAAAAGAGAAACTAAGATAAATCCTTTCACTGCCGCTGGCGATCATGTACTACTCTATTTGTTGCTGGTCAGTACATTACATTAGATTCCTCAGTCATGGCATTTGTTTTCTCCCCATGGCTTCTGGTTTGCCCCCTATTGTTGACTAATACTGATAACGAGGAATCCATATTTTTTTCTGTCGGTTTTATAACATAATGATACTACTGGTACTTGAGGGTAAACTCATATTTTGAACGTTTTTGGTTACTAATGGATGATAATGGTAGAACAGATTAAACATAGATACCTGACGTACCTCATTCTCAAAATTAAACTCAAGATCTTATTGTTAAGGATGTTTTTGAACTTAAAGAATATTTATTTGGCATTTTAATTCTGCACCTTGCAATGCCTGTCGCTGCGTTAGTCTTAAGGCAACCAACTGCCCACAGATTTTTTTTCTAAGGGTCCGTCTAAGTGCCGGATGCACTTTTTCCAGGTTAGCCCATTGTGCTCACCCTAGTTTGGGCTTACATCCACCAATTTATCCCTGTTCGTTGCACAACTTTATGTAGGTCAACTGAGGAATATCCTCTGGTGCTAGTATTGGTTGCCCGAATATTCGTTGCCTTTTCCGATCCAGTGACCCGTTTCACTTGCATAACCACCTGCAGCTTAAGTCTTGATTGTAGGGTTGCATAAAGTGCAGGTGCTTCTTAACGAGCATGTCTCCTGCCAGAATTCCTGGGGTAACTCTCATCTAATTTCTGCTCATCAGAAGTAGCTGTATCGATAATTTCGGGTCTGGTCCCCAATCATAGATTTGCTATGGTTGCTCTCGTAGATTCGTTTCATGGCATCTCGTACTGTATACCTTGGGACTCTAAATGTCAGTTCTGGCCCTATAAACATTTTTTTCCGAATCGTCTGTTGCAAGTTCGTCAGCCTTTTCATTTCCTGTAATACCTTCATGTACTGGTGCCCATTTTAGGATTAGTCTATTAGCTTTTGCCAAGGTCACTAGTTCCTCTTGGCATTCCCATACTAGTCTTGATTTCACCTTGTTGCATGTCAGCGCTCTAGGGGCTGCTTGGCTGTCGGAGTATGTATGTGGATCTGCTTATTAAGATATGTCCTCCTATTGTCTTTATACGCACACTGCAAGATGGCACAGATTTCCTCTTGGATCACCATGGTAGACTTACCCAGGGAGAAATAAACATCTTTTTCCGGTCTTACTACGTGTATCCCTACTTTGGTAGATACCTTCTTTCGTTTTTGAACCATCTGTGTACCAGAATATTGCCCCAGGAGTATCTGATGTCTTATTGCTCCACACATCCCGATCGTGGATTACGGTATTGAATGGTATGTCATAGCGATACGTATGGTTAATATGATCTGATCTCATATCTAAATCAGGTCTCCTAATGGTATCGCATAGGAGTAAGCGTCTAGTTCTATGCCCCCAGAAACTGCCGTAGAACCTTGTAGTCTGATTAGTCCCATTGCCTCTCCATTGATCACCAAATGAAGTGGAGGAAGATCTAAGATATTCTCCATTGCGGATGTGAGGGTCGATTTCATGGCCCCCGTGATGCTCAAGCCGGTCAGTCTTTGTAGGCTTCCTAGCTTTGTGTTCAACCAGTGCACCAGCCTAGCTGAGAGTCCCCATGTTTTTCCGTTCATCCGTCTAGTAATTGCCAAGGTTACCTCCGACTTTCCACGTGTTTGTTCTAGGTCAGTCTAGAGCTCTAAGCTAGTCCCAAGTATTTGACCTCTTCCGAAGGTGGAATGTTTATAGGGTTAGGGGTCCTAATCTCTCCTTCCTTTTGCGTTTTGTAAAGGAGATAATGACAATCTTTTGAGGACTGATGTTAAGTCCTTCCTGCCCTACCTGTCTTTCCATGGGATTGAGAGCCCTTTGCATTCTCTCTCTTACTGTCGCATTGAATTTCTCTTTATTATTGCCAGAACGTCTGCATAACCCACGATATTATATCCTTCCCTTCTGAGTGCACGTAGCAGCTTGTCCATGGCAGGTTTTACCAAAGATTTTTATGCTGGAGGATTCCTCAATGCAAGTTAAGTGTAGTAAACATTTATAATAATGGAATACACATAGTTATCCACCTTTACTTCGCGACTTTCTATGGTTTTATATTTGTTGTTTCTATATATAAGTTGCCATGATAAACATATCTACCTTGGATGAATTGATGTACCCTTTAAAAAATTCTCTTGCGTCATAATTAAATACATTAAATATATTTATTAATAAACAATCCAAAAATCAATTTGCACAATCGGCAGAAAAATTACATTTCTTTTTTAGCAGCGTACTACAACTTAACAAACTACTAGCTACGTTAAACATCCTTTACAAACAGATATAAACAGATGAGCACATACAATAAAGAAGGACAACAATACAGAACTGGTACACCTATCTTGAAAAAATGCTGAATCTGCAAGCTTTTACTGCATGGTCACGTACCACGATGATTCCCAGCGCATCCTTGAAATTATATTATCCATTCCATTCCATCATGGATCATTTCTTGACATCCCTTACCAAAATAACTATAAGGATTTTTAAACTACCAAATTAACGTTATTCGTTTAATCGCCAATGTAGATAATCCCGATTTTGTGACAAGTGATGTCACTCTGCTTCCCGAACTCTAAACTTGTTTGAAATTATTTGCCGGCGCGTGGAACTTTAATAATCAATAATAAATTAATTAATGTTATTTAAGGCGTCATATTTTGCGAATCGTATTTTTTTAATGTAATTGAGCATATTCATTATTCATGCAATAAAAAAAGATGTACAAGTTTCCTATTATTTAATATATAATATATATAATATAATAATAATAATATTATTTCATATAATAATAGAGAAATTTATCCACCGCCACTAATTAGAAAAGTAATTCTGTTATCTAAATCTAAAACATTTTCCTTTAGCACACAATTACTTTGAATGTTTTCCGATTTGATCTAAACGATACCCGCTTATAAAAGAAATTTTCCTTGGTGATGAGGCTTCCGCAAACTGCATTTTTCTATGTAACGACTTATTTTTTGCCCCACAAACCCTCACAGAAAGTTTGTTATAGAGATTTCTGTCGAGATACGTCTTGTTGTAATGAGGTCAAGACCCAGTGGCGGATCTTGTATATATATTTCATTGGTCAACTTTTGACCACTTTTGCCTTTTTGAAATAACTTATTTTATGTCCCTATTAGGTTTCAGCGAGTTCAAATAATTTAGTTTATATAATATACAGTTGCCAACGAAATGTTTGTGGAAGGAAATTAGATTTACTTTTTGGAGTATTAAGCAAACATGATAAACAAATAGTGTTAAGTTATTTTGTTCAATATTTATAGGTATATTTGTATGCTCTAATACTCTTTGTTTGTGTGTATGTGTGTGTGATACGTTTATTTGGCTCTGGATTTAACCAACTGGCCAGCTTATATTTTATTTATTCTTTCTATCTTTAGCTTATTTACACAAATTGCCCCTACATATTGTAATCATATTCATATCTTCTTTCATTCATACTAGACTTATTCTTAAACCTTTTTTTTTTATTACTTTATTTTATTTTATTTTATTTTTTTTCAATAAGTAATTCCTTTTTTTGTTTTCCTTTTTTTTTCATTTTTTTTCCATTTTTTTTTTTATTTTAATATTACTATTACTATTATTTTACAGCTGGACCTTTTCGCCCTATCAATCAATTCATGATAAATTTGTAGTATGCTTCATATACAGGGTGTCCGGAAAAATGTGAGAAATCTCTCGGATTCAGGTAGAACATGAAAAAATAGAATAACAAAAATATATATAAATATTTTCTTACAGGCCCTTCCTATGTGATCTAAAGGAAGCCGCTGGACGTCGGTTTTTCTTAAATAGCTTTCAAAGTACTTAATAAAATTTAATAAAAATTTAATTGTGATGGACACTAGTAAGGACCTCTTAAAATAGTCTAATTGAAACACATTTAGCTTTTTTAGTTTACCAGGGGCGGACTAAGATTTACAACTTAATGCTTAAATTTTTACCGGCCTGTATGATCAAGACATAAAAAAAAATTAGTGGGTAGCTTGCACCTTGAACTAAAAAAAAGTTCTCTTTTTTATTGTCGATAAAATGGCCCGTTCTCAAGGAAAAGAATAATAAACGAATTCATAGTTTATTAAACAGGAAAGAAAAATCCAAAATTCTTCACAAATATTTAATAATTTGCTCTACGCGTTTCGGTTTCTTAAACCATTTTCAAGAGCTATCTAAAAAGTTTATTCATATAATAATCTCAGGTATAAATCAAAATAATTTGGTGTTACTTACATAATATAGACAAAACTTTACATTAAGGACACAAACAAGCTCACAATGGCGAGCACAGGTTTACTAACTATATAAAACGGGATAAACCCAAAAAACATTTAAAAATAAAACACTTAAAAAATAAAACAAAATACACCGAACCATAGCGACATCTAGATTGTACAAAGAGAGGTTCCATTATTTAAACAATCATTCACTACTTAAACTCGTTTATAATTCTCGCCGCTTCCCTATAGTGGGCGTTGACAGGATCGTTCAAACACTCAATTTGATTATTTATCTCTAATTTCGCTATTTCAATATTTTCTAAAAAATTCAACTTTAGGCCTTTATTCGCATTATGTAGCATTTTAAAGTTGTCTTTAGTATTAAAACTATGTAAATTTTCTCTTAAATGTAGGCCAAAAGCTGATCTCTTGTCATTAGGCGATTTCTGAGAGTTTAAATGTTCTTTTATTCTAACATTAAAACTACGTCCTGTCTGACCAGCATATTTAGCCGTGCAAGAGTTACAGGACAACAAATACACCCCACTCTTGTCAAGCACGTTAATTGAATCCTTTACTCTCGAGAATAAGCTACGTAAATTGTTTACCGATTTGTAAGCTATTTTAAAATTGTTGTTTAAAGACTTTAATACATTACCCACTCTCAGAGAAACAGTGCCCAAAAAAGTAAGCCTTATATACCTAGGAGGTTGAAAAGATGTTATGGTCTTATCCAAGGGGTCAGTCAACACCCTCTTAAGCATGCCATTAAATTTTTTTCTTATTAAATTATTGATTAGTGATATCTTGTATCCGTTGTTATAAGCAATTTGAAAGATGATGTTCTTACCTTCTCAAATTCTAAAGGTAAGAGTGGGATAGTGAACAAACGATGGATCAAAGAGTTAAAAGCTGCCATTTTATGAGCTAAACAATGATTTGAGTCAGCAGGTATAACATTGTCTGTATGTGTGTTTTTCCGATAAATAGCATACTCAAAAACGTTATTCACCCTCTTTATTGTCAAATTCATTCGAATTCATAGTTTATTTGTAATAAGGACCATGATTTCTATTTTGCTTCTCGACAACAAAGCGTGACACAAAAGTCAACCAAACAAAAGAAAAGTTTTATTTTAAGTTGTTTAACTCGAAAAATTATAACAATTTAAAAAAACGCAGTGATGTAATAGGAAGCACGTTAACGAAATTTTTGAAAAATTTCATAATAGGATTTAACATGGGCTCCGTGAAGTCTTATACGCTCGCTCGCGGACACGACGAGTTGAGGACTGCTGCACCCGCCACAATAACCCAGCCTTGATCCTTTTCATATTATAATGAAACGTGATTCTCTGTAGAAGTTCCTCCCTAGTGCCAACCAGAGAGGAATACACCAAGTTTTCAGGTGTCCCCACATGTAAAAATTTAGCGGCATTAGGTCGGGAGATCGAGTTAGCCAGGCAATAGGTCCTCCTCTACCTACCCAACGAATGGGATAGACATTATTCAGGTGCTTCCGCATACCAATGCTGAAATGAGGTGGTGCCCCATCGTGCATGAAGTACATGTTTCGGTGGGTTTCATGTGGTAACTGCTCTATTAAATCCTGAAAAATGTTCTGGTCCACTCAAGCGTTCCGACAATACGAATGGTTGAATCAAAAAATTGCCAATGATTCCTGCCCAGATACTAATTGATTGGAACTGATGTTAGTAGCTAGAAACGGACAGAACGAGACCAGTGGTGCTGGTGGTGCTGTTTTACGATCTAACCCAGGTGGTGCAGGTGGTGCGTTTTACGATCTAACCCAAGTGGTTCGGTGGTGCGTTTTATGATCTAACCCGGGTGGTTCGGTGGTGCGTTTTATGACCTAACCCGGATGGTTCGGTGGTGCTGTTTACAAAATAACCCGAAATTAAACCCGACTTTTTACGACCTAACCCGGATGCTTTCATGAGGCGGCTTCTTATCTAACCCTAATTTGAACCTGAATATTTATGAACTGACCCGAGATAAAACCCGACTTTTTACGACCTAACCCGGATGCTTTCATGAGGCGGCTTCTCATCTAACCCTAATTTGAACCTTAATATTTATGAACTGACCCGAGATAAAACCCGACTTTTTACGACCTAACCCGGATGCTTTCATGAGGCGGCTTCTTATCTAACCCTAACTTGAACCTGAATATTTATGAACTGACCCGAGATAAAACCCGACTTTTTATGATTTAACCTTAGTGAAACGCCGCTGCTAAAGCGGGATAATTAAATCCCAATTTTTATAAGCCATCCTTAAACCCAACTTTTTACGATGCGACCTGAGCCATCCTTAAACCAGACTTTTTATTATTTTCCCTTAGTTGAAACGCCGCTGCTAAAGCGGGATAATTAAATCCCAATTTTTATAAGCCATCCTTAAACCCAACTTTTTACGATCCGACCTGAGCCATCCTTAAACCAGACTTTTTTTTATTTTCCCTTAGTTGAAACGCCGCTGGCGGGTAGTAAAGCGAAATAAATCCCTAATTTATATGGTCTAACAAGATAAGTATAATAAAGCGGTACATTTGTCACCCCGCAATAATTATTTATACCTAAATAACCCTCTCAAACCCTCTGCCGACTCGATTTAAAAAGAAAGGGACATAAACCTTTATTTATTATTCCGAAGGACCCTCATTAAAATTCAGTAGCATATCTAATAATTGATTCCAATTTTTGCACCACTTATATAAAATACAATAAAATAATTACCATCTAGAACCATTAACTAGCGATTTCTTTGTACTCGAAGTGGATAAATTATAGGACTATCTTGTAATGAGAACAGAGTAATAAAAAGTAAATAAAACTTAAATACGTATAAAATACCAAGCAGGTATAGGTACTATACAACTTGTGTTCGCCATCAGGTAAAAGCCCTCATAATGCTTTTATAAAAATTTCGGATAATATCATAATATAAGTAAATAGGCTACAATTTCAGGAAAAAAGTAAAAAAAATTAATTCACAGTGTAAAATTGTAGTTAAATGGATTGTAAATACGAAATAATATAAAAAGCTACCTTTTGTTTGCGATGATGTATGCACAATAACTCTATATTATTCGGTCCTTAAACTGAAAATACCCACTAGATAGGTATCATAAGCTGTATTTGTCATCAGGTAGAACCCCCAATAAAATTATGAATATCAGGCGTAGGCAACAATAAGCAAATCACGTTGGTTTTTTAATTTATTATTAATCTGGCTAACTTAAGAAACTCACAATATAACGACCATCCAAAAAAATCATAATACATTACTGGGTGTGAAAGCAATTGCGCTGCAAAATATAGTGTATACCGACTCTGAGGTAGTTAATTAAAATCCCAATTAGCGCTAAAAAAAATCAATTAGATATTTACTTTAGATATTTTAATAAAAAAATTCAATATTATTAGCGCCACCTATCCGTTTATGGAACCTACATATAGGCTTAACAAGAATGACAAACTTTGGGAATATTATTTTACATGATTCTCTCGATTATCGCATCGCTATCACATTTCAATATTCTTGGCAACATTTAAGTTTTAAAATTAGCACAATATCAAATCCGTTACAATGAATTAAACAAACACATACATAATTTTAAAATCTCATAATAAGAATATAAACTAAAATTATAATGCGTAGCAGGTCCAAAATCTAACAAGTTTCGACTAGTCAAATGACGTCAGTTTACATCTGCGAAGAATACCCAACTCTCGAACCATAAAAAATGGTCAAACTTTGTCGGCAAATACCCTTCTATGATGCAGGGGAAGGACAGGTAACTCGAGATGTTTATAAAGAAACGTTAAAGAACATTATTTGCTTATTTCTAGGCTCTTAAAAATTACATGCAATCGAACAATAAATGTTTTCATCATGTATATTTA
Organism: Polydrusus tereticollis; assembly: GCA_963920685.1. NCBI lineage: Eukaryota > Metazoa > Arthropoda > Insecta > Coleoptera > Curculionidae > Polydrusus > Polydrusus tereticollis. The sequence continues at coordinate 37,516,066 of OY987330.1, read as the reverse complement.
TGAGTAACACATTACCTTCGACATACATAAATTCAAAATGATAATTACTCGCCTTAGTACTTTTTTAGAAGCTTGAATCTTTGCATATAACCGTCTGAGGATACCCAAACTTCCCCTAACATATTTCTCCGCAACCGGGGAAAAAGAGGTAGAAAAAGTAAAATATCAACTCCAAGTGTCTTTGCGAACAATCGGCAATAAAATAGAGTATTTCAGTTTTTAATTTTTCGTAAATAAAAGCTGGTTAGATTAATAGTCTCTGTGAATATAATAACATAAACAAAGTGATATGCCGTAAATTTAGGAGTACAGTATAAATTATGCCTCTATTAAAATATACCGCAATAACTAACTACCAAAGGATTTTTGATATTTTGAATATATTTGATGCTCATAGCATTATCACATTTCCAAAGGCTCTAAATTTTAGAAAAATGTTCTAATAGAATATGTCTATCAATATAAAGTAAAGGTATTGTTAGGTTTTTTTAAAAAATACGACCTACAACAGTCTCTGCTACAGCATGGCTGACTCTGTAGAAACTTCTGTGAAACCATAATAATTATATCAATAATCGAGTTGTCGTTATGATAATATTTTCTTCCAATATCCGACTCCACTATCCATAAAAGTTATGTTAGGAAATTCATAATTGAGCGCATTGTAATTTTTTAAAAAGAAATTCACTTCACACACAAAGATGTAGCCATTCAATCCATGAAAATAATGCAAGTCAGTATGCGTATGTTATGGCTAACTGTTTAAATGTCTATTCCTTCCACGTTTATCGGAAGAAATACTTTTTTTATACTAGTATTTTAGTTGAAAATAAGATCATAAATCATCTATACAAAACAAGCGTCCCTTATGGATTTGAACGAAAATCATAGATTCGACTATTTTCATGAAAAATAAATCTAAGTACGGAATAATGCAGGAAGATTATCTATTTTCTTGGTTTAGAAAGTGATGTAGTTAAGATTTATAACTTAGGAATAAATAAATTATTATTAATCTTTTCGACCTATTTCTCTTGCATATTTAATTTCTTTGATAGTAAGAACTAATCTTTTTATTTTACAAAGTAAAAAAAAAAGCTAAAGATCGGCGTTGTCAGTCAGGTATAAGAACTGATTTAACACGATGGTTTTTGTACAAACGTTCACATACAATTGTATGCTTTTTAACCGATTATGTCGGAAAAAATGACGATTTATAGATTAGATATTTAGACGAAGAGCTAACCTTCTCAATAAAGTATTGATTATTGCCCTGCTAGCTAGACAACACTTTTTATGTTAGTCAAAAAAAAAATTTTTTTTTTCGGACGCTATTACAGATTTCATCGTTAACTAACAAACATTAAGACCAAAAAAAATTAGCGTGCAAGATGAAATGTATAGGTTCACTTCATTTCTACATTATTTTACAACTCTCAATCGCATTAAAAACAAGATCGAATAAAAAATAACTTATGACATATGGACGAAAAATGTTTTTCGGGCTATTTAGGTTAGCGACCGCATTACGTCTGAAATACTACATTTTTCGAGCTTATAACATAATTTACTATTTTAACGTTAAAATAGGGGAAATGATGTATCAAAATGGATACTTTTTTTTGTCGGTCACGAGATTATAGTTTCTTTTAAAATGAACTCTAATATTTACAACACAAATTATCCTTTAAACCACATTAGTTTAAAACTCGTCTGTCGCTTTCCCTCTATTGTGAGTTTGATTAAAGTATAGCGTAGTATATATTTAGACGAATTTCGCAAATGTTGAATACTTTCAAAACTGAAAAAGCCGCCCTTTGCAATAAATATCTCCGTAGAGTTAGGTACCCTGCAGATTAAGGGTATTTCAGTGGATAATCATATACAAATTCAAAGATTTTGTCTATTTTAATGGATTAACAAACAATATCTATAGGATGACTTTACTGATAAAAAAAAAATAACAAAAATCCATAAAGTCTAGGCTCACATGAAATTTCATAAAGAGCAGCTGCATAGCCTTATCACATCAAACTATATTTTTATTTCGTTCTATTGTCAAAAGTCTGTGTTTAGGAGATTATCGTTCATTTTAAAATGAACTCTAATATGTACATCACCATAAACTACCTCTTAAGCCGTCGTAAAAATACACTTTTCGATCTACCTCTATATTGATTTTCTAATATTAAATATCTACAATAGTCGAAATTCGCTCGCTAATACCTATGTATGCAAGGTTTCTTCAAAAAATGACAATTTTGTTGTTTAATGGCTTGAAAAAATGGAAAAAGGAGGTTTTTGCATCCATTTATTTCCAGATGAGTGTTAAAAATACTTATAAAACTCGGTATACCGAAGATCAAGCATTAATGAGAGGGTTGAGTCCTGTTTGCCAAATCCTGATTTTTAATTTGACGTTGGCAACGGTACAATTTTTTTAACATTTATCATAAGAGGCGTATATTTTTGGAGCTTAGATCTACCAGTTTATCCACGCCCCATTTATTGTTAGTGCTTTAGTAATTTTACTTTCCAATTATTTTTTACCAAAACGCGTAGTTGAAACAGTGTCTATATCAGACGATATAATAAATTTTAAGGATTAATTTGCTTACAAATACACTTTAATTTATTTAGGCTAAAGCAGCCAAACATATACTGGAACTACGAAAACCCTATTACAATTTGGTTGCCTAGAGAAAATTTTGTAAAAAACATAGCTTTCTACACAAATGCTTGCACATTATGTACCTATCATTTTAAGATACCTGCCGACATCAATGTAAGCATTGACATAATGACGCAAGATATAGGTAGGTACTAGAATATTCAAGATTTCTATTAACGATACACTTCAGCATACATGCGAGATGTCATTAATGTCTACGGAAGGCAACAGACATACCAGCTATTTTTACATGGAATTCCATAGACTTGGACGCTTCTTGTTTAGAAATATTTGATGTCATCTTGAGGAGTTCCGTATTGAAGCATCAAACCTACCTGCCAAATAATTGACGAAATATGGGATATCATAAAATATGCCCCCCATCGAACTAAATGATCCTATAAACCAGCTTCACAGACCGTAATTTGTGATGCTAACACGATTAATACGCAATAGAACAAGATTAAGAAACAAAATTTAAAGTAGCTCTTTATCACACGAAAATAATTAAATAATTTACGGTTACAGAACAATAATTATTTTAAAAAGCTGTATAACTAAATATATTATGTTATTAGGAATATTCTGTCTAAAGTAACAGCTAATCTTAGTCGAAAATGAGATCGTATTATTGATTGTTGAATTCGTTAGGTATGAAATAAAATTAGAGATTTCGTCTATTTTTTCACGATTAAAAAAGAATACCTCTATTTAGCTAAAAATGAAACGATTACAGTGGTAGATTAATTCACTTTACCAAGCATGTAAACTACTAATTTTGCAATAAATATCTTCTATATTTCTAGGTAGGTTTACTCGAAAATGTGGGGCTATTTTCATCAAAAATCCCGATACGAAATTGAAAAATTTGCCTATTTTTGTCGGTTTACAAAGTGATAGTGGAATATTGGTTTGATCAAAGAACAATAATTATTTTAAAAATGTTGTATAATTAACTAAATGTCGGTGTTATCAGGCAGGCAAGAAGTTATTTATCTGAATCTTATTTGTACCATTAGCGTTTATATACAAATGTTAGTGGTTTTCAAAAATTGATATCTCGGAAATTATTAGGTTTAGACTTATAATACGCTTATTAAAAAATAATGACTACTTTATGCAAAATTCAAAAATATTATAAGATGTAGGGTATCCCAGTAACTTAACCAAAGATTTTCGGTCTTCGTAAAGCTTTACACGTTTCTTCAGCGTACCAAACATTCACTTTTTTTAAATATTGACATCGGGTTAGGATTCTGAACATAGGATTAACATCACTCCAATAGTGAACATGTTGCGTTGTCACAGTTCCATTCGTTGAAAAGTAAACAAAACCGTTTGAGCTACGTGGGGAATAAATAAAGTTGGCTTGTTGAAAAATTTTAATATTTATTAAGGTAAAAGACTATAAATATATCGATACAACACTTTGGCATTTCTAATACTACAAACATGAATATCTAAAATGTGATATTTACAACCGTCAACTCTCTCTCCCTTCTCTAATTTTGGTACACCAATGCTGTCTTCTAAGTTTATAATATATGGCGTCCTGCAGTTTAATTCCGAAAATGTTTTAACTAAAAATTCCTCTTTAACACATCCTTTAACGTAAATAATGTCTGCGTCTATCAGATTGTTGGATATGATATTATGTAGTTCCTTGTAATCGGTATCACCATAATTATAAAGGATACCATGATGATTTCCAAATAGATATTTGACTTGTTTCTTACAAGCCTTACTTAAGGTGTCGAATGGTTTAACTGGTTTAAAAAAGTAACTTTTCATACTATTCCCATCATAAATAGCCAATTCTTTCGCGCAAAATTCAGGTATGTTAAATCCTTGAATATCGACTACAACGAACTTCATTGTCTGAAGACTCAAATCAAACAAGTATATTTTCATATTTTTATCGCTCTTAAGTTCGATTTCAAAAGCACACCCCCACTTTTCGATAATTTCACAGTCTTAGCACATAGATCTTATATTTTTATTTACGATCAATTCATCTTTATTCGCCAATCGTCTCAAACGAGTCTGCTTTTGAAAGTAATATAGCCTTAGTATTCAGAAAATATTAATGATATCGGAGCCTAAAACATCCTTGACACTAAAAAATCATTGTGTTTCCTAACAAAACCCATCATCTTGTCTATTTAGCTTGCTTTCCTATTGTTTAGCAGGTTAAATAAAATTATTATTTCGCTCTTTTTGTCTGTACTGAATCGTTAGGGGAATACGTTTCTAGTTCTATAAGAGAGACAGTTAAAATTTATGTAAGCAATCAAAAATCCTACACTATGAGCTACTTAGTTAAAATTTCATATTTCTTTCCTGGGTCAGGCAAAATTTGTGATGTGTCGGACAAAATTTATAAAAATACAAAAAAAAATGCTGGATGCATTTTTAGCGTGACTTTCTATTTAATACCATCTTATTTCAAGGTATAATTCGGTTGTCAAAATGAGAATAAAATAATTTTCCCATGGTTTATGTCATCTTAAAAAAGTCAAAAGGTTATATTCTGTAGAGGGTCAGATACATTTAAATTTAAATATTTTCTCCAAGAAGAATTTTAAGATAGTATTATAGTAAATAAAAATTCTATACCTCCAATATTTCATGGAAACATATCGTGTTCTAGCGACATAACCCAAAAGTACCTCTATTCAGAAACGCATCGTACTTTTCTTGTCAATAATTCTCTCATTGTCCCATCCATTACATTATTATAATCTTAAAGCACCTGTTACCAGCATTATCTGTTTTTATGGTTTTCATAAAACATAGCGATTACCAATGAAAATTAAACGAAAACTTAATAAATAACTTTTTTTTTCAACTGAAATAGACTGATTTTCGATGGAAAAAATGTTACTTATAACTAAAAATGAATATAAGTCATATACGCAATGATATTTAGAATAAATCAATCTTTTCTAAAATTACTATGAAATATTCACAAAATCGTTTCGTTATAACCAAAGTAGCAAGGCTTGCAGATTTCGTATAGAGTTCAAACGCGATACTGAGATGATCTTTTTTTTTATATTTTTGTAGGATAATGCACCACTACGTTGTAAGTACTTGAGAGAGGACTTTCTTGAAAAATCCTCAAATTTCTCTGCAATTTTGTTCCTTCTAGAGTTAAATTCACACAGAAAACCCCGTATTCTTATCTTTCAGGTTGCTATATTAAAAAGGGCTTATTAGTATGGTTTAGAAAACAAGCAATATTAATTAACGGATGTTTTTTCATCGTATGAAGAGTTGAAAATTTTTTTTTTCCACTCCAATGGTTACGATGCAGAGAGTCGGGTTTCATCATAATCTTTCAGGGTAGCTCAGGTTTGATTGCATGTAGAGAGTCGGGTTTCATCATAATCTTTCAGGGTAGCTCAGGTTTGATTACATGTACTAAGGTTAGTGCTCCTTACAATCGGTTTCAGGTTTGACGCGCCCCCCTCAGGTTTGTTCAGGTTTCTCAAACGTTTGAGAAACCTGAACAAACCTGAGGGGGGCGCGTCAAACCTGAAACCGATTGTAAGGAGCACTAACCTTAGTACATGTAATCAAACCTGAGCTACCCTGAAAGATTATGATGAAACCCGACTCTCTACATGCAATCAAACCTGAGCTACCCTGAAAGATTATGATGAAACCCGACTCTCTGCATCGTAACCATTGGAGTGGAAAAAAAAAATTTTCAACTCTTCATACGATGAAAAAACATCCGTTAATTAATATTGCTTGTTTTCTAAACCATACTAATAAGCCCTTTTTAATATAGCAACCTGAAAGATAAGAATACGGGGTTTTCTGTGTGAATTTAACTCTAGAAGGAACAAAATTGCAGAGAAATTTGAGGATTTTTCAAGAAAGTCCTCTCTCAAGTACTTACAACGTAGTGGTGCATTATCCTACAAAAATATAAAAAAAAAGATCATCTCAGTATCGCGTTTGAACTCTATACGAAATCTGCAAGCCTTGCTACTTTGGTTATAACGAAACGATTTTGTGAATATTTCATAGTAATTTTAGAAAAGATTGATTTATTCTAAATATCATTGCGTATATGACTTATATTCATTTTTAGTTATAAGTAACATTTTTTCCATCGAAAATCAGTCTATTTCAGTTGAAAAAAAAAGTTATTTATTAAGTTTTCGTTTAATTTTCATTGGTAATCGCTATGTTTTATGAAAACCATAAAAACAGATAATGCTGGTAACAGGTGCTTTAAGATTATAATAATGTAATGGATGGGACAATGAGACAATTATTGACAAGAAAAGTACGATGCGTTTCTGAATAGAGGTACTTTTGGGTTATGTCGCTAGAACACGATATGTTTCCATGAAATATTGGAGGTATAGAATTTTTATTTACTATAATACTATCTTAAAATTCTTCTTGGAGAAAATATTTAAATTTAAATGTATCTGACCCTCTACAGAATATAACCTTTTGACTTTTTTAAGATGACATAAACCATGGGAAAATTATTTTATTCTCATTTTGACAACCGAATTATACCTTGAAATAAGATGGTATTAAATAGAAAGTCACGCTAAAAATGCATCCAGCATTTTTTTTTGTATTTTTATAAATTTTGTCCGACACATCACAAATTTTGCCTGACCCAGGAAAGAAATATGAAATTTTAACTAAGTAGCTCATAGTGTAGGATTTTTGATTGCTTACATAAATTTTAACTGTCTCTCTTATAGAACTAGAAACGTATTCCCCTAACGATTCAGTACAGACAAAAAGAGCGAAATAATAATTTTATTTAACCTGCTAAACAATAGGAAAGCAAGCTAAATAGACAAGATGATGGGTTTTGTTAGGAAACACAATGATTTTTTAGTGTCAAGGATGTTTTAGGCTCCGATATCATTAATATTTTCTGAATACTAAGGCTATATTACTTTCAAAAGCAGACTCGTTTGAGACGATTGGCGAATAAAGATGAATTGATCGTAAATAAAAATATAAGATCTATGTGCTAAGACTGTGAAATTATCGAAAAGTGGGGGTGTGCTTTTGAAATCGAACTTAAGAGCGATAAAAATATGAAAATATACTTGTTTGATTTGAGTCTTCAGACAATGAAGTTCGTTGTAGTCGATATTCAAGGATTTAACATACCTGAATTTTGCGCGAAAGAATTGGCTATTTATGATGGGAATAGTATGAAAAGTTACTTTTTTAAACCAGTTAAACCATTCGACACCTTAAGTAAGGCTTGTAAGAAACAAGTCAAATATCTATTTGGAAATCATCATGGTATCCTTTATAATTATGGTGATACCGATTACAAGGAACTACATAATATCATATCCAACAATCTGATAGACGCAGACATTATTTACGTTAAAGGATGTGTTAAAGAGGAATTTTTAGTTAAAACATTTTCGGAATTAAACTGCAGGACGCCATATATTATAAACTTAGAAGACAGCATTGGTGTACCAAAATTAGAGAAGGGAGAGAGAGTTGACGGTTGTAAATATCACATTTTAGATATTCATGTTTGTAGTATTAGAAATGCCAAAGTGTTGTATCGATATATTTATAGTCTTTTACCTTAATAAATATTAAAATTTTTCAACAAGCCAACTTTATTTATTCCCCACGTAGCTCAAACGGTTTTGTTTACTTTTCAACGAATGGAACTGTGACAACGCAACATGTTCACTATTGGAGTGATGTTAATCCTATGTTCAGAATCCTAACCCGATGTCAATATTTAAAAAAAGTGAATGTTTGGTACGCTGAAGAAACGTGTAAAGCTTTACGAAGACCGAAAATCTTTGGTTAAGTTACTGGGATACCCTACATCTTATAATATTTTTGAATTTTGCATAAAGTAGTCATTATTTTTTAATAAGCGTATTATAAGTCTAAACCTAATAATTTCCGAGATATCAATTTTTGAAAACCACTAACATTTGTATATAAACGCTAATGGTACAAATAAGATTCAGATAAATAACTTCTTGCCTGCCTGATAACACCGACATTTAGTTAATTATACAACATTTTTAAAATAATTATTGTTCTTTGATCAAACCAATATTCCACTATCACTTTGTAAACCGACAAAAATAGGCAAATTTTTCAATTTCGTATCGGGATTTTTGATGAAAATAGCCCCACATTTTCGAGTAAACCTACCTAGAAATATAGAAGATATTTATTGCAAAATTAGTAGTTTACATGCTTGGTAAAGTGAATTAATCTACCACTGTAATCGTTTCATTTTTAGCTAAATAGAGGTATTCTTTTTTAATCGTGAAAAAATAGACGAAATCTCTAATTTTATTTCATACCTAACGAATTCAACAATCAATAATACGATCTCATTTTCGACTAAGATTAGCTGTTACTTTAGACAGAATATTCCTAATAACATAATATATTTAGTTATACAGCTTTTTAAAATAATTATTGTTCTGTAACCGTAAATTATTTAATTATTTTCGTGTGATAAAGAGCTACTTTAAATTTTGTTTCTTAATCTTGTTCTATTGCGTATTAATCGTGTTAGCATCACAAATTACGGTCTGTGAAGCTGGTTTATAGGATCATTTAGTTCGATGGGGGGCATATTTTATGATATCCCATATTTCGTCAATTATTTGGCAGGTAGGTTTGATGCTTCAATACGGAACTCCTCAAGATGACATCAAATATTTCTAAACAAGAAGCGTCCAAGTCTATGGAATTCCATGTAAAAATAGCTGGTATGTCTGTTGCCTTCCGTAGACATTAATGACATCTCGCATGTATGCTGAAGTGTATCGTTAATAGAAATCTTGAATATTCTAGTACCTACCTATATCTTGCGTCATTATGTCAATGCTTACATTGATGTCGGCAGGTATCTTAAAATGATAGGTACATAATGTGCAAGCATTTGTGTAGAAAGCTATGTTTTTTACAAAATTTTCTCTAGGCAACCAAATTGTAATAGGGTTTTCGTAGTTCCAGTATATGTTTGGCTGCTTTAGCCTAAATAAATTAAAGTGTATTTGTAAGCAAATTAATCCTTAAAATTTATTATATCGTCTGATATAGACACTGTTTCAACTACGCGTTTTGGTAAAAAATAATTGGAAAGTAAAATTACTAAAGCACTAACAATAAATGGGGCGTGGATAAACTGGTAGATCTAAGCTCCAAAAATATACGCCTCTTATGATAAATGTTAAAAAAATTGTACCGTTGCCAACGTCAAATTAAAAATCAGGATTTGGCAAACAGGACTCAACCCTCTCATTAATGCTTGATCTTCGGTATACCGAGTTTTATAAGTATTTTTAACACTCATCTGGAAATAAATGGATCTCCTAAACACAGACTTTTGACAATAGAACGAAATAAAAATATAGTTTGATGTGATAAGGCTATGCAGCTGCTCTTTATGAAATTTCATGTGAGCCTAGACTTTATGGATTTTTGTTATTTTTTTTTTATCAGTAAAGTCATCCTATAGATATTGTTTGTTAATCCATTAAAATAGACAAAATCTTTGAATTTGTATATGATTATCCACTGAAATACCCTTAATCTGCAGGGTACCTAACTCTACGGAGATATTTATTGCAAAGGGCGGCTTTTTCAGTTTTGAAAGTATTCAACATTTGCGAAATTCGTCTAAATATATACTACGCTATACTTTAATCAAACTCACAATAGAGGGAAAGCGACAGACGAGTTTTAAACTAATGTGGTTTAAAGGATAATTTGTGTTGTAAATATTAGAGTTCATTTTAAAAGAAACTATAATCTCGTGACCGACAAAAAAAAGTATCCATTTTGATACATCATTTCCCCTATTTTAACGTTAAAATAGTAAATTATGTTATAAGCTCGAAAAATGTAGTATTTCAGACGTAATGCGGTCGCTAACCTAAATAGCCCGAAAAACATTTTTCGTCCATATGTCATAAGTTATTTTTTATTCGATCTTGTTTTTAATGCGATTGAGAGTTGTAAAATAATGTAGAAATGAAGTGAACCTATACATTTCATCTTGCACGCTAATTTTTTTTGGTCTTAATGTTTGTTAGTTAACGATGAAATCTGTAATAGCGTCCGAAAAAAAAAATTTTTTTTTTGACTAACATAAAAAGTGTTGTCTAGCTAGCAGGGCAATAATCAATACTTTATTGAGAAGGTTAGCTCTTCGTCTAAATATCTAATCTATAAATCGTCATTTTTTCCGACATAATCGGTTAAAAAGCATACAATTGTATGTGAACGTTTGTACAAAAACCATCGTGTTAAATCAGTTCTTATACCTGACTGACAACGCCGATCTTTAGCTTTTTTTTTTACTTTGTAAAATAAAAAGATTAGTTCTTACTATCAAAGAAATTAAATATGCAAGAGAAATAGGTCGAAAAGATTAATAATAATTTATTTATTCCTAAGTTATAAATCTTAACTACATCACTTTCTAAACCAAGAAAATAGATAATCTTCCTGCATTATTCCGTACTTAGATTTATTTTTCATGAAAATAGTCGAATCTATGATTTTCGTTCAAATCCATAAGGGACGCTTGTTTTGTATAGATGATTTATGATCTTATTTTCAACTAAAATACTAGTATAAAAAAAGTATTTCTTCCGATAAACATGGAAGGAATAGACATTTAAACAGTTAGCCATAACATACGCATACTGACTTGCATTATTTTCATGGATTGAATGGCTACATCTTTGTGTGTGAAGTGAATTTCTTTTTAAAAAATTACAATGCGCTCAATTATGAATTTCCTAACATAACTTTTATGGATAGTGGAGTCGGATATTGGAAGAAAATATTATCATAACGACAACTCGATTATTGATATAATTATTATGGTTTCACAGAAGTTTCTACAGAGTCAGCCATGCTGTAGCAGAGACTGTTGTAGGTCGTATTTTTTAAAAAAACCTAACAATACCTTTACTTTATATTGATAGACATATTCTATTAGAACATTTTTCTAAAATTTAGAGCCTTTGGAAATGTGATAATGCTATGAGCATCAAATATATTCAAAATATCAAAAATCCTTTGGTAGTTAGTTATTGCGGTATATTTTAATAGAGGCATAATTTATACTGTACTCCTAAATTTACGGCATATCACTTTGTTTATGTTATTATATTCACAGAGACTATTAATCTAACCAGCTTTTATTTACGAAAAATTAAAAACTGAAATACTCTATTTTATTGCCGATTGTTCGCAAAGACACTTGGAGTTGATATTTTACTTTTTCTACCTCTTTTTCCCCGGTTGCGGAGAAATATGTTAGGGGAAGTTTGGGTATCCTCAGACGGTTATATGCAAAGATTCAAGCTTCTAAAAAAGTACTAAGGCGAGTAATTATCATTTTGAATTTATGTATGTCGAAGGTAATGTGTTACTCATAAATATACATGATGAAAACATTTATTGTTCGATTGCATGTAATTTTTAAGAGCCTAGAAATAAGCAAATAATGTTCTTTAACGTTTCTTTATAAACATCTCGAGTTACCTGTCCTTCCCCTGCATCATAGAAGGGTATTTGCCGACAAAGTTTGACCATTTTTTATGGTTCGAGAGTTGGGTATTCTTCGCAGATGTAAACTGACGTCATTTGACTAGTCGAAACTTGTTAGATTTTGGACCTGCTACGCATTATAATTTTAGTTTATATTCTTATTATGAGATTTTAAAATTATGTATGTGTTTGTTTAATTCATTGTAACGGATTTGATATTGTGCTAATTTTAAAACTTAAATGTTGCCAAGAATATTGAAATGTGATAGCGATGCGATAATCGAGAGAATCATGTAAAATAATATTCCCAAAGTTTGTCATTCTTGTTAAGCCTATATGTAGGTTCCATAAACGGATAGGTGGCGCTAATAATATTGAATTTTTTTATTAAAATATCTAAAGTAAATATCTAATTGATTTTTTTTAGCGCTAATTGGGATTTTAATTAACTACCTCAGAGTCGGTATACACTATATTTTGCAGCGCAATTGCTTTCACACCCAGTAATGTATTATGATTTTTTTGGATGGTCGTTATATTGTGAGTTTCTTAAGTTAGCCAGATTAATAATAAATTAAAAAACCAACGTGATTTGCTTATTGTTGCCTACGCCTGATATTCATAATTTTATTGGGGGTTCTACCTGATGACAAATACAGCTTATGATACCTATCTAGTGGGTATTTTCAGTTTAAGGACCGAATAATATAGAGTTATTGTGCATACATCATCGCAAACAAAAGGTAGCTTTTTATATTATTTCGTATTTACAATCCATTTAACTACAATTTTACACTGTGAATTAATTTTTTTTACTTTTTTCCTGAAATTGTAGCCTATTTACTTATATTATGATATTATCCGAAATTTTTATAAAAGCATTATGAGGGCTTTTACCTGATGGCGAACACAAGTTGTATAGTACCTATACCTGCTTGGTATTTTATACGTATTTAAGTTTTATTTACTTTTTATTACTCTGTTCTCATTACAAGATAGTCCTATAATTTATCCACTTCGAGTACAAAGAAATCGCTAGTTAATGGTTCTAGATGGTAATTATTTTATTGTATTTTATATAAGTGGTGCAAAAATTGGAATCAATTATTAGATATGCTACTGAATTTTAATGAGGGTCCTTCGGAATAATAAATAAAGGTTTATGTCCCTTTCTTTTTAAATCGAGTCGGCAGAGGGTTTGAGAGGGTTATTTAGGTATAAATAATTATTGCGGGGTGACAAATGTACCGCTTTATTATACTTATCTTGTTAGACCATATAAATTAGGGATTTATTTCGCTTTACTACCCGCCAGCGGCGTTTCAACTAAGGGAAAATAAAAAAAAGTCTGGTTTAAGGATGGCTCAGGTCGGATCGTAAAAAGTTGGGTTTAAGGATGGCTTATAAAAATTGGGATTTAATTATCCCGCTTTAGCAGCGGCGTTTCAACTAAGGGAAAATAATAAAAAGTCTGGTTTAAGGATGGCTCAGGTCGCATCGTAAAAAGTTGGGTTTAAGGATGGCTTATAAAAATTGGGATTTAATTATCCCGCTTTAGCAGCGGCGTTTCACTAAGGTTAAATCATAAAAAGTCGGGTTTTATCTCGGGTCAGTTCATAAATATTCAGGTTCAAGTTAGGGTTAGATAAGAAGCCGCCTCATGAAAGCATCCGGGTTAGGTCGTAAAAAGTCGGGTTTTATCTCGGGTCAGTTCATAAATATTAAGGTTCAAATTAGGGTTAGATGAGAAGCCGCCTCATGAAAGCATCCGGGTTAGGTCGTAAAAAGTCGGGTTTTATCTCGGGTCAGTTCATAAATATTCAGGTTCAAATTAGGGTTAGATAAGAAGCCGCCTCATGAAAGCATCCGGGTTAGGTCGTAAAAAGTCGGGTTTAATTTCGGGTTATTTTGTAAACAGCACCACCGAACCATCCGGGTTAGGTCATAAAACGCACCACCGAACCACCCGGGTTAGATCATAAAACGCACCACCGAACCATCCGGGTTAGATCGTAAAACGCACCACCTGCACCACCTGGGTTAGATCGTAAAACAGCACCACCAGCACCACTGGTCTCGTTCTGTCCGTTTCTAGCTACTGATGTTGACGATGCGAAACAATAGTGGCATGAGGATTTTAATCACCCCATACATGTGTGTTGTGTAAATTGGTGATACCATTTTTGGTTAACCTTGCTTCATTTGTGGAAAGAATAATGTTAATGAAGTTTACATTATTTCGATCCAATAGCCAGTTTACAAATTGCATTCTACGAGGAATATCTTGAAGAATCAGTTCACGTCCTTTTTGCAAATGATATGGATATAACAGCTGTTCTTGAAGAACTTCATGTACTACTTTTTTTGATGTATTTAGCTGTATTGATTATTTTCCTCTAATTAAGTTGTACGTATGGTTCTTCTCAGACCAGCATCAGTACTATTTTTTCCAAACTTACCTAAAATTATAGAGAGAGTCAATAACATGTATTACCTTATTAACTGGAATCGCCCACCATTCTCCTTTAGACGTTGGTCAACTCGTTCAAATGTCTTCTGGTTTGGCATAGTACGATTAGGAAATCTTTTGTGGTATAACCTTCTGGCTTCTAAAGCATGCATATCTGCATACTCAATAAACGTGTATTCCATAGTTCAAATTAAGTCACAATTAAATTCACCACTTAATCAAAAACTCAGTAAATTAATGTCGAAGTAAAGGATCAATGTGTCAGCGATGTAAAAAATGGCAAGTTCTAAAATGAATACTTTATTTACTTCGTACTGTAGTAACGTTTGCAATAACAATACGGGTTTCTGGTGCCGATAAATAAATAGACCGCACATTTTTCGCGAACATAGGTCTTTCACAACTATGTATCCATTCCTAAAAATTAAACAACTTAAAATGTGTGAGCAAACAAAATAAGGACTTTCATAATTATGGCCTAAGAACTAGAGACCATGTAAGGAACACCTTTCAACGAACAAAGAAGTCACAAGATTCCCCTATATTTAGAAGCGTGCAAACTTACAATGGTTTGCCACAGACTTTGTTTGAAGGTGAAGAAATGGCTGTGTGTCGTAATCTCAAGATTTATTTTAAAACAGGGACTGAATATTAGTTAAGTTTATACCTTTAAATTTGTATAATAGTTATTTATGATGTGAGTGTTAAAAGTGATGTTTTATTTTGTGAGTGAAAAAGTTTGTGAAATGAGCGGAGCGTAGCGAAGCGAATTGAACAATTTCACGAACAAAATAAAATTACTTTTAACACAAATATCATACAATGTTTTTTGTATAACTGCCCTATTTCGATAATAAAATAGGGGAATTTGGAATGACATTAAACTTCAAAATGCATTTTAATATTCAAATAATCACAAGGTTGTTGCGAATGACAAACATTGCCAACGCTATTGTTACTAGCAAATGCTTGTTTACAAATAAAAAAGATGCTGTCATTTAAATAATTGCGTTCTTGTCCAATTTTTGTCTTTGGTTCTTGACTGCTTAATATGTTTGTCGATAGTGGAATAATTAATAAAAGTGTTGATTTGGTTGTTCCTGTGGATATTGAAGAATGCAAGAAGAGCAACTTTATAACTATAATTTGGAATTATAATTTTATTTGATTTCATCATAAGAAAATGTAGTGTTAAAAATATTTTTAACACGCTTTCACGTAAACAATCACTTTTAACACTGTTGACTGTCATTAAAAGTATCACTTTTAATGGCAGTGGTACAAAAAATACTTTGCTCTGTTTATCTGTTATAATTTTTGTTTTTAAAGGCCTCGGTGCCAGTTGTTGTAACTGATTTGAGGTCTGAAATAAATTGATTTTGAAATAAAAAAAAAATTCGTTTATTATTCTTTTTCTCAAAAACGGTTCACCTTATCGACAATAAACAACAGTACCTTTTTTTTAGTCTAAGGTACCCAGATTTATTTTTTTAAGTCTTTATTATACAGGATGTTAAAAATATAAGCGTTAAGTTGTAAAGCTTAGTCCGCCCCTGGTAAACTAAAAGAGCTAAATATGTTTTAGGTATACTATTTTAAGGGATCCTTACTGGTATCCATCATATTAAATTTATATCAAATTATATCAAGTTCTTTAAAAGTTATTCAAGAAAAACCGATTTCCAGCGGCGTCCGTCGGGGGCATATATCCCCGTAGGGAGGGCCTATAAGAAAAAACTTTATGAGAACTTGTCATGTTATTTTTTCATGTTCTATCTGAATCCGAGAGATTTCCCACATTTTCCCGGACACCCTGTATACAGTATGTCCACGGATGGGGTTTACAAGAGGACAAATGGACTCAAAATTGAAAGCCACGAAAAAAAGTCACTCTCAATAAACATTTTTGCTTGTCTAGAAAATACGATTCACCATAAGAAACTTCAATTTTTTTGTACAGGGTGGGTAAAAACTGCAAAAATGTTATTTTGCTTAAGAGTAAACATACTTTATTTTAAAAGATACGAAAAAAAGTCACTCTTAATAAACATTTTTGCTTGTCTAGAAAATACGATTCACCATAAGAAACTTCAATTTTTTTATACAGGGTGGGTAAAAACTGCAAAAATGTTATTTTGCTTAAGAGTAAACATACTTTATTGTGAAAGATACGAAAAAAATCCACTCTTAATGAATGTGTTTTCTACACAACAAACCGATGTAGAACAATTCATTAAAAGGTTTACCTATGTAAAAATTATTTCCCAAAAAGTATTCGCTGGCACACCTCTGACTGGTGAACCTAGTTAAAATAATAATGACACTTAAGGTGATAGGTACTTGTTGTCAATGTCTTTATTTAATGAAGTTATTATTTAAGTAAAAAGTTGGATTTATAAACTCGAAAAGTTAGCGAGGTTGAGGTTCAGTTGGTGTTGAAAATAGGAGTTCAATTTAAACTAAAGGGAACACTCAGTTTCATTTATACACTCGTTCATGGTGTTCATGTAAAGCTCATGTAAGGTTCGAAAACTTCACGGGTAGTTCGAGATAACCAATTTTTATGCTCGGAGTTCCGAATATCTAACCTCACAAACTTGATCATAACTTCAACCTCACCAACTTTTCGAGTTTATAAATCAAGCTGAAATGCTATCTACTGAACAAAGAGTTTTTATAATACAATGTTATGAGGATGGTCAAGTTTCATACCGCTACGTCATGGAACAATTCACCGACAAATTTGTAGGAATCCCAATAACTAGGATGACAATCTGCAAGTTAATAAAAAGTTCCAGAGAACTGGTTCGGTTTTGAATCTCAAGAAAAAAAGAAGAAATACGACCATGATGATGCTGCTACAGTCTTAGTTCTTCAATCTGTTGAAGAAAATCCTATGACGTCCCTTAGAAATCGTGTTACTCAGTTGGAAGTTGTGAAAAAAAGTCAAATTCAGAAGATCCTTAAAGCAAATAAATTGTATCCGTATAAACCGCACTTTTTTCAAAGATTGGAAGAGGGAGATGACGCGAAACGATTTGATTTTTGCTTGTGGATTGGAGACAAAATTTTAAGTGAAAATGTTGATTTTTATAAATGTATCATGTTTTCTAATGAAAGTACATTTTTTATCAATGGAACCGTTGCAACCCAGCACGTTAGGTACTGGTCTTTAGGAAATCCCGAATTCAGAATTATGACGAGAAGACAATATTTCACAAAAGTGAACGTGTGGTGCGCGATATCCATCCATGGCATCATAGGGCCATATTTTTTTGATAACACGTGCAATAGATTATCATATTTAGAAATGCTGGATACATTTTTCAATGATGGACTAAAAAATCTACCATTAAATTTTCGACAAAATATGTATTTTCAGCAAGATGGTTGTCCAGCCCATTTCGCTCGTGAGGTTAGAGAATGGTTTGACCGCAGATTTGGTCCAAGGTGGATTGGCAGGAATGGCCCAGTTTTGTGGTCCTCAAGAAGCCCCGACTTAACCTTGGCGGATATGTTTTTATGGGGCCGTTTAAAAGAAATTGTTTTTGCTACCGCAGTACCAAATGATAATGAAGTGCTAAAGGGCAGAATTATCCAGGCTGTACAATCGATATCTCAGGAAGAAATCAGAAATTCTTTCACTTATTTGAGAAAGCAATTAGAAAAATGTGTCGAGTATGGGGGTGGAGCTTTTGAATTATGAAATCGTTATCGTATTGTTTTCATGTTAATAAAAATGTTCGTATTATTATTATTATTATAATTACTTCATTAAATAAAGACATTGACAACAAGTATTACCTATTCATTATTCAAGTAAAAACGTTTATTAAGAGTGACTTTTTTTCGTATCTTTCAATTTTTAGTCCATTTGTCCTCTTGTAAACCCCATCCGTGGACATACTGTATGTGTAATAAAAGATTTATCTCAAAAATGCAAATTTCAAAGCTCAGACAAGGAGATTATTCGAGATGCGCCAATTTTGGAATTTAACAGGAGAAGCAAAATATTCTATTAGTCAGATTTAATAAGATAAGTCTCATTTCGAATTATATTATCATTGGAATGATAATAAATAGTACTTTTAAATGTTATTTACAACAATATTATCCTTTTTCTAGAAAAAATAAACAGATATAAAGTGGATATTCACCCTATTGCTTGCATTAGCATTCAGTTCTTTCTAAATTCGCCCTATTACGAAATTTCAATATTATAATTGAAGGTATAATAAATACCTAAAAAAATAAGAACGATATAAAACACATTTTTAAAAAGATAGAACAAGGGTATGTAGGTAAACGGTTTTCTATAATAAGTAGAACAACACCGTCGTGGTTTATATTTAACAATTCAGTTTTCGGTACCAGAAACCTACGAAAAAAGACCAGAGAAAGAGTCATTGGATCGGAAAAGGCAACAAATACTCGGGTAACCAAGACTAGAACCAAAGGATATTCCGACACTCTCCCCAGATGACCTACACAAACTAGTGTAAGGAACTAGAATAAATGAGTGGGTGTAAGATCAAGCTAGGGTGAGCACAATGGGATAGACCTGGCCGAAGTGCATCCGGCACCTGAACGGACCCTCGGAAAAAAAAAATATATATGGCCACCTTAAATTTTGAATGGTATTTCCACTATTTCCTATGTTGCGCCAGCCCATGTACCGGGTGTTCCACCTAAGGAGGTTAGTTAATAGTTAGAAAGTAATAACCCTAGGACTTTAGGAAAAAATATATATCGATAAAAGCGGCCAAGAGAAATTGCTGGAAATTATTTTCAAGTTCGAAAAATGACCGCTAGGGGGCGTAAAAGAACTTTCAAAATAGAAATGCCGATTTTCTCTTGATTTTTCTTAATAAAAATATGTTAAAAATATAAGCATTGTATTCTTTATAAAATTATGCAACTTTATGTTAGGAATCGTTTTTTTCTGTTTTCAATAATAAAGTGGTGGGAGAAGGTCAAACTTTTTCTCTTTCAAACGCTGATATCTCTGCTTTGGATAAACCGATTTTATTCAACATGGTCTTGAAAAAAGGCCCTTCTTTTCCTCTACACGTAGATCTGTTAACTATACCATATTGATTCTGATGGTGGCCACTATATGGCGTTTTTCCGTAATTCCTCAATAAATAAGGATTTTCCCAAAAAAATCAAATGTTATGATATGACTTTTTTATCATATTTTATTTTAGGCTTATAAAGGCTATTAAATAGTGGAATAAAAAATCCAGGTCCGCATTTAAAATAAAAAAGTTGATGATGGTCGCTCGAATCCGAAACGTCGGATTAAAAAAATATAACCCGATCAGCTTGTAGAGGAGGAAAAGTTACTATAAGGAACTGAAAACCGCAACGTGATATCTTTTGTTAAACCAGAGATTTAATTGAATAATTAATGTTTTAAAAAATGGCCTATTTTTCCATATTAATTATTATTATCCCTAATTTCTCTAGTTTAACAAAAGATATCACGTTGCGGTTTTCAGTTCCTTATAGTAACTTTTTCTTCTCTACAAGCTGATGGGGTTAGTTTTTTAATCCGACGTTTCGGATTCGAGCGACCATCATCAACTTTTTTATTTTCCCCTATTTAATAGCCTTTATAAGCCTAAAATGAAATATGATGAAAAAGTCATATCATAACATTTGATTTTTTTGAGAAAATCCTTATTCATTGAGGAATTACGGAAAAACGCCATCTAGTGGCCACCATCAGAATCAGCATGGTATAGTTAACAGATCTGCGTGTAGAGGAAAAGAAGGGCTTTTTTTCAAGACCAAGTTGAATAAAATCGGTTTATTCAAAGCAGGGATATCAGCGTTTCAAAGAAAAAAAGTTTGACCTTCTCCCACCACTTTATTATTAAAAATAGAAAAAAACAATTCCTAACATAAAGTTGCATAATTTTATGCTTTTGCAATTTATCTTGGCCGCTTTTATCGATATATATTTTTTTACAAAGTCCTAGTGTTATTACTTTCTGAGATATAGCCGATTACCTCCTTAGGTGGAACACCCGGTACAGCATCTTAACGAAAGAGTCCTAGACAGCGCCCTCTAAAACCTACATGAAAGCTTTTAGAAATTAAAATTTAGAAAAACAAATTCAAAATTTTGTGCGCTTGATTTTTTATTATTATCTTAAAAACGCAAAAAATAACTGTAAACTTTGCCCATAGTATCACGGTAGTAATAATATGTTTAGATAAAGAACCTGTGAATTTGTTGTGCACTATTAATTCGCGGACACCATGTATATTAAAAATAAACAATTAAATAAATAATAATATAAGAATACCTACAACTGAATTTAGTAATTATTCTAAGCGCTGGATATAGCGATTTTTTTGCTTACACCCTAATTTAAGATTGCTGATCGCGAATCCGAAGTTTATTCCCCGGTCTCTACACTAGTTTCTCAAAAAAAAAAAATGTTAAAATATTTTCCTTCTTATTTCCTTGGATTTTGCTGTCTTCTCTTAAAAATCAGAGATAAAATTTACACTAAACTATCTCTGCTCAATATAAACAACATTTTAACCCGAAGAATTGACTACCTCCAGTTGTAGTGGCGAGGCACTGAACTGGAGGGCTCGACATAATCCCAATAATTTTAAAATCAAGGAAAATCAAGAAATTTCAGATTTCGTTAAGACAAAAGCTAGATGAACAATCTTAAAATGCGCTCTCGAATTACTCCAACAAACTGGGGTTTTACCCAACCCAAATTGTTTAAACGAAGTTAAGCCGATTAAAGCCACAGAAGAATGAAAGGGAGAGGCCTGAAGCTTGACCCAAAAGCCAAGGAGGATCACAAGAACAGCAACTTATCGAAAAAATAACGAGAAATCTGCAATTTTAAATAAAATCTAAATAATTGTAACGCAATGCCCAAATCGCAATAATATGATGTGTCACAAATAAAAATTTGGGGTGTTGCTATTTTTATATTGAAATATAGGTGATTTTAACATAAATTTTTTAAAAATAGATAACCCTCTTTTATAATTATGACCTAAAAGTAAAGAAATAGTCCATACTTTGAGTGGAGTCACAGTAATGTAAATGACATAAAACAATCAGTCTTCCTTTACAGTTTAATAATCTCAAAAGTAAATAAAAAGCTCCCGACATGTTTCGAATGCTCAAGCACTCATCATCAGGAGATACTAAAAAAAGGATAGTACAGAGTTAAGAACGAACAAGGAATATAAGATAAAAGTTTAAGTAGGACTTACCTAACATCGAGTTTAGCGGAACTGTATTTTCATCAAATTAATGAGTACAACTCTAAAGGATAAGAAACGTAAAGATAAAGATGAACTGGTCATATTATCATGTTAATTGTGTTGAGATTCGGATATAAATAAAGTTTTGATTATAAATGTGAAATTTTGATTATTGAAGAAATATTGTGGATAAAGATAATAAATTGAGCTATAACATTTGAAGAAAGGCTTTTTATTATGAGTTATTAAATTTTAACTTAATAAAAACTTAAAGAAATATTAAATTTGAAAAATATAATTGTTGAAATCAAATGGGAAGATTTGAAGAACTTGATATTAAGTTTATAAAATCCAAACAGAATCGATTGATCCTTAGTTGTCACTGGACGTTTAAAGTATTTGAGAATAGGCAGAACACACACATCTGTGAACGAATGACCAAATTACATGGTTTTGTTAAAAGGGGGTTATAAATGTCTATCGAAGGGAGATAAAAAGTTGCACTAAATACACTTGAGAGGGATGGTGATGACACTGACACTAGCTGACACAATAAATGTAGGAAATTTAGAGTTTTTTTTTTTAATATTTTAACAAAAATATTGAAAGATAATGAAAACGTTTTAAATTTTAGACAATGGTTGTATATAATAGAAATTGTAGAGCAGAGATAGGAAGAGGTAAGTGTTGTGCAGAAGCGGTTGAATTATAATTATGTAGGGAGCTTTTTATCTACTTTTGCAATAATTAAACTGTGGAGGAAGACTGCATTGTTTCATTTACAATTATAACTTTGTTAAAATAATAAACTCACCAACTAGAACCTTGTCGGCTGAAAATATTTCAGATCATTATTTGGTCCACTCTCTCTGTCTCTCTCTCTCTCCTGGCCCTCACTGCGCCCAGAGTTGAGCATAGGCCTCCCTTCTCTTTCTCCAGTTCTCTCTGTTTTGAGCTACTGCCGTCCACTTTAGTCCAGCGACTCTTTTAATATCATCATACCACCTTGTAATTGGTCTCTCTCTACCTCTCTTTCCATCCCATGGTCTCCAGTGGATGTACCCTGCAAAATCCCACTTTAGCTGTATAATTCTGTCAGTTATGTCAGTAATTTTTGTTCTCTGCCTGATCCACTCGTTTCTCTTTTTATGTCTTATTGAAATACCCAACATTACTCTCTCCATTGCTCTCTGAGTGACCTCCATTTTTTGCATCGTTTGCTTCGTAAGTGTCCATGTCTGGGCTCCGTAAGTCAGTACCGGCAATATACATTCATCGAAGATTTTTGATTTTATACGTTGGGGAATCTTTCTGTTCTTAAATATTTTTGACATCTTCCCAAATGCTGCCCAACCCAATCGCCTTCTTCTTTCCACTTCAACATGCTTGTTTTCCTTACCAATCTGTATCAATTGGCCAATGTATCTGTATTGTGTAACGTTTTCTATTTGTACATTATTGATGTTAATTTGTACTCATGACTTTTGTTTTACTTAGGTTCATTTTCAGTCCAACTTTTTGCGATTCTCTTTCTAAATCGGCCATCATTTTTTGCAAGTCGTTTTCGTTATTAGTGATTAACACAATGTCGTCAGCGTACCTGAGATGGTTAAGTCTTTCGCCATTGACGTTGACTCCCATATCACTCCAGTCCAGATTCTTAAAGATTCCTTCCAGTGCTAGGTTAAATAGCTTCGAAGACATCGTGTCGCTCTGTCTAATTCCCCTATTTACCGGTATCTCGTTGGTGTCTTCATGCAATTTTGCTTCTTTGTATATGTACTTAATGATGTTTTTGTACCTAGAGTCAATCCGCGCTTTGTCCATTTCTATCATAATTGCCCAGTGTTCGATGGAATCAAACGCCTTCTCATAATCTATGAACGCCATGTGAAGTGGGAGATTATACTCTGTTACTTTCTCAATTAGTATTTTTATAGTTAGTAAGTGATCACATGTACTTAATCCCTTACGGAAGGCAGCTTGCTCGATTGGTTGGTAATTTTCAAGTTTTGCGGAAATTCTGTTCGTAACTATTTTTGTCAGTAGTTTGTATATTTGTGACAGTAAGCTTATTGGACGATAGTTGTGTAGCAATTTTCGGTCACCCTTTTTTAATAGAATTATGATACCTGCAGTGTTCCATTGGTCAGGTATCTTTCCTTATTCTAGACATTTATTAAAAAGCTCCTTCAACCACGAAAATATTTCTTCTTGGGCCTCTTTGATCGTTTCTATCAAAATATTGTCTTCGCCTGGTGCTTTGTTGTTTTTCATGTATTGCAGAGCCAGATCAATTTCTTCTGCTGTTATTTCAAGTATTTCTTCAGACCCTACGTTTATTACATTTATCTCTTTTAGATCCTGGGGTTTTACCGTTTTTGAGGAGTATAGGTCTTCGTAATATTTTTCCGTTATCTGTAAGATTTCTTCTCTGCTTAATGTTTCGGTTCCGTTTTTATTCTTTATTACTGTGATTTCATGTGTTCCTTCTTTTTTCCTTAGACACTTTAAATTTTTGTTCTTCTCGATTACATCTACAGCCATCTTTTCATATGCCTCTTCCATGTCTTTGCGTATCTTTCTCCTTGCTTCTTTTCTGACTTCTCTATATTCCTGTGTTGCGTATAGCCCCGCTCTGTATAATGTCCGTCTTTCCTCAATTATTCTAAGTGTCTTAATGTTTACCGGTGTTTTGGCTTTTCTTATATTTTTGTTGAATTTCATTGGTCATTTGGTCCACTATACCTTAAAAATAGAAAAAAAAATATTAAACCAAGAACAATACGGTATAGCAGTATTAAGAGTTTGAACATTAAATTAAATCTTACTAATTTTTACTCACTTCAGTGGCAGCAAAATAATAACAATAAATTTAATATGCTTACTTATTTCACATTTTGATAAGCATGCTCCTAGTAATAAATCAAAAATCACCAAACTTAGAGCACCTTGGCTTACACCTAATTTAAAAATATTTATGAAACAAAGGGACCAAGCTTTACAGAAATTTAAAAGAACTCGGGCTCTACGTGACTGGCATTAATTAAATTTCTCTTTTAAACTGTTCGAAATCGTTGGAATTCATAAAATACTTCAATCTATACACACCAACACTGCTGGTTCTGACGGCATAACTTCTCAAATGGTTAAACACTGCAGTCCATTTATTGACACCTATATGTCACACACATAATAAACTGCTGTATTGAGGTAAATTATTTTCCGGATCAATGGAAGACTTTCATAGGGAAACCATTACCTAAAACTCAAAGTCTTGCAACTTTTAATGATATTAGAAATATAAGCATTTTACCAATTCTTTCTAAAATTTTTGAGACGGTATTGTACAGTCAAATATTTCACTTTTGTGCTATACCGGGCAATGCTGGTTTAGTTGAACATAGGAAATCCCATGTAAACTTTGAGGTGGCTAAATATTGTCTCCCCTGTACATTTTAGAGAAAAATTGTATTAAACGTGCCAAGCTTGAATAAATTTTAATAAGCCAATCCTAACTTGTTCATATAAATGTGATGGCAAAATTACGAAATTTTCAAAGTTTAGGTAATACAGCAAACACAACACTCTCATTAAAGGCGCTTTAATTGTAGCTGAATATGAGCTATTCCATTAAGGAAAAGGTAACTGTGATTAAGTGGTATTATACAGGAAACAGCTTAGGAACAGTGCGAGAAATTTTTTTTAATAAATAATAAAATAATAAATAATAATAATAATAATAATAATAAATTTTTTATTGCCTATAATTTACAATTCTAATGGTATTCTAATTTAGAATATTCTTAAAAAACAATAATATATTATTCATAATACACATGCATAATATGTACTTTTTAATAAAATATTGGCAATACTATGCAGGTAAATTGTTTAGAATTTGTGTCTGCAATGGCTGTTGTCACAATACATATTACAAAGTTTACGCATTTAGAAAACTATCTTAGACTTACATTCTAATTTAAATAATAACCAAAAATATATACCGGGTGTTGCATCGTCGAGCGGGACATAGGAAATCCCATGTAATTTTAAATGGGGTCAATTATTGGCTTCCCTAATTATTATAGAGAAAAATTCTATTTAGGTTTATTAAAGAGCACTAAAACCCACATTCAAAAGAATAACTTTAGATATTTTTGATGAGCCCGTTTACGGGTTATCGCCGATTTCTTTTTAACTATTTCTCCTTTTTATGGCCCCGTATTTGCGGGCACCATCAAGGTAAAAGATGACTGTCAAATAAAGTTGTCATTTTGAAATGTGTGCTTTATTGTTATAAAAACTCGTACATCGAAAATATTAAAGATGTATTTATGAGTACAAATTAATCTGAATAAAACTAAAATAAAGTATCCAATTACAAGGTTAATTATGACATTTTACATGTTTCAATATTTTACTAATTAATAGGTAGGTACTATTAAATTGTTAGAACTTTAGGATTTAAGAAGATGTTCAAATATTCCTCCATTGACTGCTAGACAATAACCGAGGCGATCAAAAAATTCTCTTCTTACATTCGCTAGTTGGTAAACTGAAATTCTATTGCATTCGGCAGAAATAGCATTTTTTAACTCGTCTAGATTTGGGTATTTTTTATCTTTGTATATCCTGTTTTTTAAATGGCCCCAGAGAAAGAAATCATTTGGCGATAAATCAGGAGACCTGGCTGGCCAATTTACTGTATGATTTAAGCCAATAACATTTCCATTAAAAGCACGGTTTAAATATTCCCGGACAGCCAGGGTACTATGTGCCGGGCAGCCATCCATTTGGTACCAAACTTCCTGATTTTCCCTGGCGGCATCATGTAAAGTAGGTAAAATATGATCTTCAAGTAGTTCCAAAAAATATTCTGCATTTAAATTTCGTGTAAGAAATAATGGCCCGATAATATTTTCTCCGAAAATCCCAGCCCATACATTAACTTTTTGTGGATATTGCGTCCTTGTTTCCACAAACCTGTGTTGGTTTTCTTTGCTCCGATATCGATAATTTTGAACATTGGGTTCATTGTTTAAGGTAAATGTGCATTCGTCAGTGAAACAAAGGTTTTTTAAAAATTCCCTATCCATGTTTGCTCTTTCCATCATACCAAAACAAAACTCCTGTCGTCGTATTTCGTCCCTATCTGTTAGCTCTTGGTGCTTTTCATATTTGTATGAATAATATTTATGTCGTTTCAAAGCTCGTAACGCTGTGGTGTGATCTAATCCTATGTCATCCTCAAGTTTCCTTGTGCTGATCTTCCCATCATTTTCTTCCACGCACAATAAAACTTGCAAGTCCCTATCATTTCTTGCATCTCTTCTTTGTTCCTGCCTTTCTTCACATCTGCAGTTATTTATTACAGCGCCTTTTGTCTCAAATTTCTTGATAGTCCTTTCGACTGTAGATTTTGCAGGCATCGGTCTATTCGGATACAGAGCAGCAAACATGTCTGACACATTTTGATAACTATTTCCTTGATAATACCATTTAATCATCAATATTTTTTCTTCAGAAGTGTAATTCATGGCTAATATTTTCGATGCACGAGTTTTTATAACAATAAAGCACACATTTCAAAATGACAACTTTATTTGACAGTCATCTTTTACCTTGACTGGTGCCCGCAAATACGGGGCCATAAAAAGGAGAAATAGTTAAAAAGAAATCGGCGATAACCCGTAAACGGGCTCATCAAAAATATCTAAAGTTATTCTATTGAATGTGGGTTTTAGTGCTCTTTAATAAAACTTTTTTTTTTAATTTTTCTCTAAAATAATTAGGGAAGCCAATAATTGACCCCATTTAAAATTACATGGGATTTCCTATGTCCCGCTCGACGATGCAACACCCGGTATAAATACTAATAATAATAAATTAATACTGTCAATATAATTTTCCCCAAAAATCACAGCATTAAAAATATATATATATATATGTTATTATAAATAAATTAATAGTTATACGTGGAAGTAACGATTAATATGATGCCGTGTATTTGTAAAATATGTGTAATATATTAATAAACAAATATATAACAATATTTGTAATGACTAATTCAAAAAATAAATTAAAACGAAGAACGGAAATTAAAGTTGATAAAGAGTAAATAAACACACAAAACCATAAACAAAAATATTTCAACTGGGCGACTACTTGAACCAGTACATAACTTCTTTTATTTCATTATACTTTTCAAGTACCCATACATCTACGTATTTTTTAAATAATTGATAGGAAGTATTTTTATATTCAGTTGGAAGCAGGTTATTTAATTTTGGACCAGAGAAAGAAATATGCGTTTGTGTAGAAAAGTAATTAATATTTGCTACAGATACACAATATCTGGCAGCAGTCCGTGTGATCAGATCATGCGGAAGAGCAATTTTATATTTATTACTGGTCATCATAAACCTTAAAGTATTTTTTATATATAGCTGTCTAACAGTCAAAACCTTAACCAATAATAATACCACAGTTAATAATAGATGCCACAAGAGCCTGATATATTGATTTAAGTAATTTTTTGTTTAGTACTTGGCGTAACTGATAGAACTTATAGATAGTTTTCCGTAGTTTTTCAGTTATGTATGTCACATGTTTATTCCATTTTAGATTTCCATCAACTAGAATACCCAAATACTTAACCATATTTTTAGGCAAAATCTGTAAGTCACAGTTACAATCATTGTCGTTTTTGGTAGTGCAGGTGTTAGTATGTATTTTTATCGGATTAAACATCGGTAAGTTATGGTTAGTCATTGAGAAAGGTAGATATAATGATTTATCTGCGTTTAAAGTTAACAAATTACTATCCAACCATTGTCTTGCTTTTAATACACCCGTTTTGGTTTTTTTAAGAACGTCCTCCCATGTTTTATCCCTAAACAACAGGACTGTATCATCGGCATAGCATATAGTTTTGTCAGATATGCTTAATTTGATTAAGTCATTGATGTATATTGTAAATATTACAGGTCCTTAAACCGTACCTTGCGGCACTCCATATTTTATTTCATTTTCATTGCCAACCCGGCCATTTACTTTTATTTGTCTTTCCATTAAATAAGATTTTATCAAATCATAAGCTAATTCTCGGATTCCCAAACAGTGTAATTTTTGTAGTAGTATTGTGTGTGTGTGTGATACAGTGTCAAAAGCCTTTCTTAAATCTAGGAAAACTCCTACAGCTTTGTTCCCAGTATTAAAACTATCGATAACAAACTGAATTACTTCGTTAACTGCCATTTCAGTGTTGTGCTTTTTACGAAATCCAAACTGCGTGTCAGCGAATAGATTATTGTCTTCTAAAAATGAGTTGAACCTCAACTTAATACAATTCTCTACAATCTTGCTGATAGTGCTAGTTAAGGCAATAGGTCTACAGTTGCCAACGTCTTTACGGTTTCCTGCATTAAAGATCGGTACAATTAGGGTAGTTTTTAATATCCCAGGGTATATTCCAGCTTTA
This sequence comes from Polydrusus tereticollis, assembly GCA_963920685.1. Lineage (NCBI taxonomy): Eukaryota > Metazoa > Arthropoda > Insecta > Coleoptera > Curculionidae > Polydrusus > Polydrusus tereticollis. The sequence goes on along the minus strand of OY987330.1, from coordinate 37,486,645 downwards.
AATATGTTGTTTATTAGGTGTCTCAAAGGTTTGATTATAAGTTTGTAGTTTAATTTTACAATACTTGTTGTGATTTCATCTTCTCCGCTGAATGCATTTGGCTTTAATGTATTGATTTGTTTAATAAGTTCTTCATTTGTTATAGGGTTTAAAAATATAGTTTTATGAAAGGTTTCAATATCGTTTTGTTCTTGTTGTACGATTTAATTTGCCAAGGTTTCACCCATCTCACCAAAATACTTAGCGAATTCATTGGCTATTTCAGTACTAGTTGTTATTTTTTTATTATCTTGTTCAATTGTTTTAATTTGTTTGTCGATGGGATTGTTTTCATTAACCAATTCTTTGATCGTTTTCCAGATTTCTTTACAATTGTTTTTGTTATTATCGATTTTTAGTTTGTAATATTCGTATTTAGTTGTATTTATCTTTTTAGTTAACAAATTTCTGTATGTTTTATATCTTTTAACAACATCTTCATTATTTGGCTGTAAAACACTTTTCTTTCTAAGCTTTTCTCTTTCTCTTATAGAATCAATAATTTCCTGCGTAATTCATGGTTTTATTTTCCTATTCTTGGATTTAATGCGGTATGCTAACTAGCATTTTTTATTTTAGTTCCAAGTATATTAATAAATTCATTTGCCATATCTTCAATATTGTTCTCTTCGATACTGTAGAAATATTGCCAATCCTCAGTTCTTAAAAGTTCTGTCAATCTTTCTTGATTTAGCCGTTTAGTGGTTCTTTGATTTTCCTGGGATAAATCATGATTTCGTTTACTATATTTACAATTTAAAAGTATAGGGAAATGATCAGTTAATCCGCTGCGTAATATCATTAATTCAATCTGAAACATATCGTGTTTTTTTTGTTTTCACAAATACCAAGTACCTAATGTTTTCAGTTCAATTCCCTGATAAGCCTCTCCCTTCTATTTCATTAATTAAGCTTATCATTAGTAAATTTGAGTCAAAGGGCACTAATAAATATGATTCATTGGTTCTTTCTAGTTTTAATTACTGCGATTTCATATATGACGTTTAATATTTGACCTGAAGAAGTTTGATCATGTGTCACATACTTTTTTATTCTTAAACTCCTTACCTGGTGACTATATCTCGCCCGATTTAAAAAATTTCCAAGTAAAATGCAAATATTTCTTATTGAACTCTGAGTATCACTAAGCCTTTTTTCTCCCCCCCCCCCCAATCTTTTTTCCTCTATGTTTTCTTAATTTCCCTTTCATTAATTTCTGCGCATTTGGTGTTGTCTTCAGTTACATATTTGAATACTTTTAGGTTATTATATATTTCTCTTAGGGAATAATGCTCTTGTATAGAATATTTTGTTTCTTATGTGAGTTAGTAGGTATTCCCTTACTTGAGACCGTATCTCCTAAAACACATGTATTTTCTTATGGAGAAATTTCCATTATTCAGCCATGCGCATTCCGTTATGATGGCATCCATTTCAACACAAACATTATAATGTACTTTTTTCCTTTTTGTGACATGCGTAATTGATATAGTAATTGTAGATATGCTTTAAAGTTCCTGTACAAACCTGTTTAGGACTCTGTTGACTGATGCAGTGTAGATTAAAAATATTATTATTTTAAAATTATTTATTAAATTTAAGGCACAAAACTTTGTTTATAAGTAATTGGTATAATTAATCGGTGTTATAATCATAAGCCTCTTGATTAAGAACGACCATTTTAATTTAATTGTATATTATGTTGTTAATGTTACATGGTATATTTTACGTAGAATAATAGTTTTAGATTTAGGATTAGACAATCTCCTTGTATTTACATTAAATCATTAAATAAGTTACATAAAAAGGGGGGATTTTACGTTTTAATATTTAAGTTAAACATACGTGTATGTCAAGGATAAAGCTAGATCAAAAGGATGGAACGAAATCGAGAAAAGTATTCAAGTAGTTGGGATAATTTTAGGGTTTTTCACAGGGAACCGACCTAGATGTCTAGGTAGATTAAATAGCAGTTGCTTGTACCTGATCGCAAAATGTGTTTACCAATCAAGTTGTAGTTAGTTAAAAAAAGGCATTGGTTTTATCTGGATTAAACCGTTCTGATTTAAAAATAATTATTATATCAATGAAATATTCTTATGAAATATATAGTGTAACATACACAAACCTTTATATTATATTCATCGAATTGAATGATTTTCACACTTACCTAGAGTGGACCTTCTATTGGATGGCCGAAGGCAACATAGATTTTTTTCTCTTCAATAAATAAAAAAAAGAACCACATGCGGACGCTGAACTCTAATCAGCATATTTTACTAGTAAATGGACCTATTATTGTTGTGTACAATGATTCGATGATTTATCATAGTTTTGTATGCGATCTACGAGGGTTCCACCCATATGCTATTAACGACTCACTTTTTTCAAATATCACTCGATGTCAGTGTTGTAGTTCTGGTTGCGATAACACAGAGTAATTGGCTGTTGACAGTGTTTATAAAATAAAAATAGACTAACCTTTTCTGCAAACGTTCTTAGGGACCGTTGTCTTCTTTTTTTTTTTTATAACGGATATTGACACAAAAACGGCAGTATAGTGGTCTTTTGTTAATTTCGGATTTATTTGATGTGTTGATTGACGAGGCAAATATCATTGATGATCAGTGGTGATGATTGATATTTACGTTTTACCTGTTAGCCTGACTTTGTAATCGTTTTCAAAATTTCTTCACATTACGACCCTGATGATGAGCTCGCAAACGCATAGACAAAAAGTTTTTTAAATATAAAAGGTTTAAGGAGAACGTTTGCCCTTAAACATTATACGCTTATTTAAGACAATATTAATTTAAACTACAAAAAAAGTATATTGTTTTTATTAAAATTGTACTATTTATACTTTAAGTATGTATAGATATTTTTATTATTTTGTAACTATGGTGAGTTCTTTGTATTCCAAAAAAGTGGATTTTCTGAATTATTTTATTTTACTATTATTATACAGTATTAGTATTTGTCTATCATTAGTTTGCTATAGCGTTAAATAAGGCCACTGCATTTTATGCATTTTTAATTATGAATTCAAGACATATTTCAATTCAACTAACAATTTGCATGTTTAAACATGTAACTGTTTAAAATAACCACCTGAAAAGTAATAACATGTAAGAACTAGGTCCAGTAAAAAATACTACAAAAACTAAGATTAGGGTAAAATCACCTTCTAACCAAGTATGGCTGATTCCAAGAAGATATCACTTCAATGACCCTACACTCCCAGTATAATTTACTTTTAGTTCATTACCTCATTAATTCAATCTCGCGAATTAATTATCCCCTCCCGCTTCATTTTTGAGTAACCCAATAAGTTCTTTTTCCCCCACCCCTACAATTCACTACCCCCACTCCAATCTCGACAGATCCTACATTATAACTAGGCGTCTGCAGAAAGACCTTGTCATATCTACTTTAGACAGGCAACCGGACAGACACATCTTGTAGAAATTTACAGAAAGACGGAGAAGTTTATTATTGTTAAAGACGTTGTTAAAAAGTTACGAGAATTTAACCTTACAGGACGCACTCTAGAGTTTAAGTTAAAACCTGTTCCACAGGGAGTTGAACCAGTTGGTTGGGTGGAAAAAGGAATTAATCAAATTATTCAAAACGCTACAGTAGGCCTACAACCCTTAGATCGTGTGGGTTTTAGTTTTTGCTCTAAAGACTTCAACCGAGGAGAAGGTTGGATTCGCTTCAAAGCAGCTAAAGACATAACCTTTCAAGATGTTTGGAGTGTTATAAGTGGCATTTATCAGTCAAACTCAGCAGGTCTTAATACAGAATCATTTTGTCTTAGTGTGACAACTGTTAGATTACCTTGGGGGCAGAGGAAAAAATTATAACAGCTTTCACGAGGAATGTGACAAGCGACGAGGTATTATAAGTATTAAAAATACCGATAACCTGTGTTTACCACGTGCTTTGGTAGTCGCCATTGCCTATAATAAAAGAGATCCCGAATTCAGTAAGGTTAGAAGAGATATTAGTAAAATTCAAACCGAAAGAACAAGATCATTGTTGGAGAGAGCTAAAATTAGCATTCCTGAGGCAGGAGGTGGAATTCCCGAGTTAATACAATTTCAAAATCATCTAAAAGAATATAAATTAGTTGTTTATAGCTATGGATCAAAAGGACGAAATATTATATTTGAAGGTTCAACTGAAAGCAATAAACGGCTGAACTTATTACATTACAAAAGCCATTTTAATGTAATTACATCGCTGACAGCAGCTTTTTGTTCTAACTATTTTTGTGAAAAGTGTTACGTCCCATATGATCACAAAAATGAGCACCGATGTGGTGGAACCTGTCAGGCATGTCAGCAAGCCCCTGCTTGTGAAATAGCAATAAAAATTAAATGCCAGGACTGTCTACGATTTTTTAGAAGTCAAAACTGTTACGAAAATCATAAAAAGGATTATTCGTCAGGGCAAATTTACAGTATGCGAACAAATTAAACTATGTTCTATTTGTTTAAAAACCATTAAAGCCAAAAGAGCACATGTATGTGGTGAAATTTATTGTAAAATTTGTAATAAACATGCACCCGAGGATCATCTATGTTATATTCGGCCTGATAAGGGAAAACCTAAGATTAAAGATGTTCTTTTTGTATTCTACGATTTAGAGACGAGCCAAGACAAACTATTGGAAAATTCAACGTTTTTACATGAAGTCAATCTCTGTGTTTTCAAACAATACTGCGATGAGTGCATGGATTCTGAAGCAGATACTTGTAAAAAATGCGGTCTAAAGTTACAAAAAGTCAGAGGTATAGACCCAGCGGGGACATTTACTAACCATTTGTTACAAATGAGGAAAAACTTTAAAGAAATTATTGTAATAGCCCATAATGGTCAGGCTTTTGATCACCAGTTTATATTAAACTACATTATGACAAAGACAGATTTTACACCTGAGTTAATCATGAGAGGTACCAAAATAATTACGCTGCAACTTGAAAATGTAAAATTTATCGACTCACTTAACTATTTCCCTATGCCTTTAGCCAAACTACCAAAGGCATTTGGACTTGATGATATTTTTAAAAAAAGGCTACTTCCCGCACCTATTTAATACAAAGGCAAATGAAAACTATATGGGACCTCTACCATCAATTGAATATTACTCCCCAGATAGTATGAAAGAAGAAGACAGAGCCAAATTTCTTAAATAGTTTGTAGAGCATGAAAATGATGGTTTCGATATGCAAAGAGATCTGGTAGACTACTGCGTATCGGATGTCGAAATTCTTGCGCAATCATGTTTAAAGTTTAGAGAACAACTTATACAAACTACCAATGTATGTCCATTTACTGAAGCCACAACTATTGCTTCAGCATGCAATAAAATTTTTAGAAGAAATTTTTTGAAGCCTAATACTATAGGAATCATACCAAAAAATGGATACAGATGGAGAAACAGGCAGAGCAAAATTGCCATAGATTGGTTACTTTGGATCGAGAATCACAGAAAAATCAACATCTTACATGCTGCTAATGGTAAAGAAGCTGTTTTAAATGGTGTAAAAGTTGATGGTTACTGCTCCGAAACAAATGAGGTATTTGAATTTCAAGGATGTTATTTCCATGGATGTACTGTATGCTACAAGTTCGGCAGGAACGATCCTCTTTCCGAGGACCCCTCAGAAACGCTAAATTTAAGATATGAAACCACAAAGGCAAAAATTATGAGACTAAAAGATTTCGGTTTTTTAGTTAATGAAATGTGGGAGTGTGATTTTAGAAATTTATTAAAAAATAATCCAGAGATAAAATCCTATACTAATACCCATTACAACAAAATTTTGACAAAACTAAATCCAAGAGATGCTTTTTATGGAGGACGAACAGGAAATACATGCGAATACTATGAAATAAAAGATACGGAAAAAATTAAATACGCCGATGTTTGTTCCCTCTATCCGTACATCTGTAAGAGTTCTAAATTTCCACTATCACATCCAGAAGTGTATGTAGGAGATGCGTGTAACAAATTAAACCTAAATAATATAGATGGTTTAATTAAATGCACAATTCTCCCACCAGAAGAGTTGTACCATCCAGTACTCCCTCAAAAAATAAACAATAAATTGATGTTTATTCTTTGTCGAACATGTGGTCAAGACATGAATTACAACGAATGTAAGCATACCAGCGAAGAAAGGGTACTTGAAGGAACATGGGTTCTGGACGAGGTACTTAAAGCCCTAGAAAAAGGATATAAAATACAAAAAATACATGAAATCTGGAAATATAACGTACGAAAGTTTAATAAAGAAAACGGTGAGGAAGGATTATTCACATCCATGATGAATAAATTCATTAAAATCAAACAGGAAGCATCAGGCTGACCTAAAGATTGTGAAATAGAGGAAGACAAAGTTAAATACATTGACCAGTTCTTTGAAAAGGAAGATGTTAAACTAGAGTATACCAAAATTATTGAAAATCCAGGGCTAAGATCACTGGCGAAATTAATACTTAACTCGTTTTGGGGAAAATTCGGTCAAAGAGAGAATCAACCAAAGACGAAAATTGTAAATAAACCAGCAGATTTATTTGCAATGTTTATTAACCCTGCAATTTATATCAATGGGGTTATACCCGTCAACGATAAAACATTACTTGTCAATTATGAATATATAGAAGAAGCCAGCGATCCGTTGCCGACTGTTAATGTTGTTATAGCGGCTTACGTAACAGCGCAAGCGCGCCTTAAATTATACTCCTATCTTGAAGCTCTTGATAAAAGAGTCTTATACTATGATACAGATTCCGTGATTTATGTTTCAAAAAATAATGACCCCGATATATCAACGGGGCAATTTATTGGAGACATGACAGACGAGTTGGAGAGTTATGGCTCTAACTCATACATAACTAAGTTTGTTTCTGGAGGCCCCAAGAATTATGCATTTAAGGTTCACTCGACGAAAAGTAATTTAGAAGAAACGGTCTGTAAAGTTAAAGGTATAACTCTCAACTATGCCGCATCACAAGTAATAAATTTTGATGCAATCAAACACATGATTCTTCAAAAATCCGAACCGATCCCCATCATATCCAGAAGCATACGGCGTAGCAAGGAGCACATTGTGACAACTTGTACTGAAGTCAAACTCTATAGACCTATTTCAACAAAGAGAAAATTTCTATCGGATGGAAGCTCCGAACCATATGGATATAGAAAAAGAAAAACCCATTGAAAATAAAATATATTGTATATTTTGTATGTATTGTATATAAAATATATTATAAATATTGTATATCTAGAACCGCTATGGAGTTTAAAAATGTAAATTAAGTAATAAACAATTTAAAATATCCATTTTGGTTTTATTTTTTTCTTTAACAGTAAGAGTTTTTAAAAAGTATTTAAATAAGTAATTATGTACATATTAAAAAAATATGTTTTTATTTTTACAAAGACACTTATAATTTAAATAGTTTGAAAATATTATCCAGTCATTTAAGTACTACACTTAAACTTAAAGAAAAGTTCTCCGAAGCCACAAAAAACACTAAGGGAATTGGTTCTTTTCAGCTATTTTTCTGTTATTCTTATAGTAATCCATAATCGTTTCAAATTTGAACGACCCACATGATAGTATTTTTTTTTTGTAATTTATGCATATTTAATTACAAGGTTTCATACAACTTTTAACAAATAAAAGTTGTTTTTTCTTTTATTTTTTTCTTTTCTGTTTTCTTTTTCGGTTCTTAAGAAATGCTAAAGAATCTGTACAAAACAAGTCACGAATTAACTAAATAGCCACCATTTCACTAAATACTTAACACTCAGTATACAATTTTCAGAAATGTCATGATTAAGAACGGTTCTAGTCATTTTATACAAGATTTCACATGATTTAACAAATTTAAAACATTTTTTTTAATTTTTACTAAATTCTAAACACTCAGTATACACTTTTAAGAAAATAGGACGATTTGCGACTGTTTTAGTCATTTTTACAAAAGTTTCACAGGGCTTTAATAACGTTAAAACATTTTTTTAATTTTTTACTAAATTCTAAACACTCAGTATACAATTTTAAGAAATGACATGATTAAGAACGGTTCTAGTCATTTTATACAAGATTTCACATGATTTAACAAATTTAAAACATTTTTTTTAATTTTTACTAAATTCTAAACACTCAGTATATGATTTTCAGAAAATAATACAATTCAGTACAGTTTTACAAATTTTCACAGGTCTTAATAACATTAAAACATTTTTTTTAATTTTTACTAAATTCTAAACACTCAGTATACAATTTTCAGAAATGACATGATTAAGAACGGTTCTAGTCATTTTATACAAGATTTCACATGATTTAACAAATTTAAAACATTTTTTTTTAATTTTTACTAAATTCTAAACACTCAGTATATCATTTTCAGAAAATAATACAATTCAGTACAGTTTTACAAATTTTCACAGGTCTTAATAACATTAAAACATTTTTTTAATTTTTTACTAAATTCTAAACACTCAGTATACAATTTTCAGAAATGACAGGATTTAGAACTTTTTAGTCGTTTTATACAAGATTTCGCATGATTTAACAATTTTAAAATATTAGATCACTTTTTTCGAAATATTAAAGCAGTTTTTCAATTTTTACTAAATTTTAAACACTCAGTATACACTTTTAAGAAAATAACACAATTCAGTACAGTTTACAAATTTTCACAGGTCTTAATAACATTAAAACATTTTTTTAATTTTTTACTAAATTCTAAACACTCAGTATACACTTTTAAGAAAATAATTTAATTCAGTACAGTTTTACAAATTTTTCACAGGTCTTAATAACATTAAAACATTTTTTTAATTTTTTACTAAATTCTAAACACTCAGTATACAATTTTCAGAAATGACACGATTTAGAACAGTTTTTACAGATATTTACAAAGTCTTAATAACATTATATTAATAATTATCTAACATAATGTATACAATTTCAAGAAATAGTAGATTTTTAATCCATGTACAAAATTCAAGAATCTAAAATACAATTAAATGTAGGCTTTTTTTAATTGGCATCTCAGGCAAATTATTTCCCCCAAAATTATCTAAAAAAGATATACCAAAACATTCTAAAGCGGTTTTTTTACCTCTATAAGTATGCAGGCCGATCCGACCCTTGTCGGTTTTATTACCCGCATAAATTAACACAGTAGAGGAAAACGGACAGTTCTGGGCCAGGTGGTGCTGGTGGTGCTGGTGGTGCAACTAACCCGGGTGGTTCGGTGGTGCGTTTTATGATCTAACCCGGGTGGTTCGGTGGTGCGTTTTATGATCTAACCCGGGTGGTTCGGTGGTGCGTTTTATGACCTAACCCGGGTGGTTCGGTGGTGCTGTTTACAAAATAACCCGAAATTAAACCCGACTTTTTACAACCTAAGCCGGATGCTTTCATGAGGCGGCTTCTTATCTAACCCTAATTTGAACCTGAATATTTATGAACTGACCCGAGATAAAACCCGACTTTTTACGACCTAACCCGGATGCTTTCGCGAGGCGGCTTCTCATCTAACCATAATTTGAACCTGAATATTTATGATCTGACCCAAGATAAAACCCGACTTTTTATGATTTAACCTTAGTGCAAACGCCGCTGTTAAAGCGATATAGTAAAAAAAACTCGATTAAAATTTTATCTTGTTCGCTAGACCAATTAATTTCCAAATATTATAAATTAAACATACAATCACTACACTGGCGCACCGTCAAAAATCGTGCTTGCACTATCCCAACGTACAGAGCGTCCGCTTCAGAAAATACGGTGCCGTATTTTTTGCGCCGAACGCTCTGGAGGAACACACTCCGATTTGCAAGTACATACACGCTTTGTCGCGGCAAAGCTCGCCGTCAAATTACGGCCACTCTTTTGCGGTACCGCTTTGTAGGAAACCAAAGCTTTAGTGAAACGCCGCTGCCCCAGAACTCTGTCCATATTCCTCTACTGTGTTAATTTATGCGGGTAATAAAACCGACAAGGGTCGGATCGGCCTGCATACTTATAGAGGTAAAAAAACCGCTTTAGAATGTTTTGGTATATCTTTTTTAGATAATTTTGGGGGAAATAATTTGCCTGAGATGCCAATTAAAAAAAGCCTACATTTAATTGTATTTTAGATTCTTGAATTTTGTACATGGATTAAAAATCTACTATTTCTTGAAATTGTATACATTATGTTAGATAATTATTAATATAATGTTATTAAGACTTTGTAAATATCTGTAAAAACTGTTCTAAATCGTGTCGTTTCTGAAAATTGTATACTGAGTGTTTAGAATTTAGTAAAAAATTAAAAAAATGTTTTAATGTTATTAAGACCTGTGAAAAATTTGTAAAACTGTACTGAATTAAATTATTTTCTTAAAAGTGTATACTGAGTGTTTAGAATTTAGTAAAAAATTAAAAAAATGTTTTAATGTTATTAAGACCTGTGAAAATTTGTAAACTGTACTGAATTGTGTTATTTTCTTAAAAGTGTATACTGAGTGTTTAAAATTTAGTAAAAATTGAAAAACTGCTTTAATATTTCGAAAAAAGTGATCTAATATTTTAAAATTGTTAAATCATGCGAAATCTTGTATAAAACGACTAAAAAGTTCTAAATCCTGTCATTTCTGAAAATTGTATACTGAGTGTTTAGAATTTAGTAAAAAATTAAAAAAATGTTTTAATGTTATTAAGACCTGTGAAAATTTGTAAAACTGTACTGAATTGTATTATTTTCTGAAAATGATATACTGAGTGTTTAGAATTTAGTAAAAATTAAAAAAAAATGTTTTAAATTTGTTAAATCATGTGAAATCTTGTATAAAATGACTAGAACCGTTCTTAATCATGTCATTTCTGAAAATTGTATACTGAGTGTTTAGAATTTAGTAAAAATTAAAAAAAATGTTTTAATGTTATTAAGACCTGTGAAAATTTGTAAAACTGTACTGAATTGTATTATTTTCTGAAAATCATATACTGAGTGTTTAGAATTTAGTAAAAATTAAAAAAAAATGTTTTAAATTTGTTAAATCATGTGAAATCTTGTATAAAATGACTAGAACCGTTCTTAATCATGTCATTTCTTAAAATTGTATACTGAGTGTTTAGAATTTAGTAAAAAATTAAAAAAATGTTTTAACGTTATTAAAGCCCTGTGAAACTTTTGTAAAAATGACTAAAACAGTCGCAAATCGTCCTATTTTCTTAAAAGTGTATACTGAGTGTTTAGAATTTAGTAAAAATTAAAAAAAATGTTTTAAATTTGTTAAATCATGTGAAATCTTGTATAAAATGACTAGAACCGTTCTTAATCATGACATTTCTGAAAATTGTATACTGAGTGTTAAGTATTTAGTGAAATGGTGGCTATTTAGTTAATTCGTGACTTGTTTTGTACAGATTCTTTAGCATTTCTTAAGAACCGAAAAAGAAAACAGAAAAGAAAAAAATAAAAGAAAAAACAACTTTTATTTGTTAAAGTTGTATGAAACCTTGTAATTAAATATGCATAAATTACAAAAAAAAAATACTATCATGTGGGTCGTTCAAATTTGAAACGATTATGGATTACTATAAGAATAACAGAAAAATAGCTGAAAAGAACCAATTCCCTTAGTGTTTTTTGTGGCTTCGGAGAACTTTTCTTTAAGTTTAAGTGTAGTACTTAAATGACTGGATAATATTTTCAAACTATTTAAATTATAAGTGTCTTTGTAAAAATAAAAACATATTTTTTTAATATGTACATAATTACTTATTTAAATACTTTTTAAAAACTCTTACTGTTAAAGAAAAAAATAAAACCAAAATGGATATTTTAAATTGTTTATTACTTAATTTACATTTTTTTAAACTCCATAGCGGTTCTAGATATACAATATTTATAATATATTTTATATACAATACATACAAAATATACAATATATTTTATTTTCAATGGGTTTTTCTTTTTCTATATCCATATGGTTCGGAGCTTCCATCCGATAGAAATTTTCTCTTTGTTGAAATAGGTCTATAGAGTTTGACTTCAGTACAAGTTGTCACAATGTGCTCCTTGCTACGCCGTATGCTTCTGGATATGATGGGGATCGGTTCGGATTTTTGAAGAATCATGTGTTTGATTGCATCAAAATTTATTACTTGTGATGCGGCATAGTTGAGAGTTATACCTTTAACTTTACAGACCGTTTCTTCTAAATTACTTTTCGTCGAGTGAACCTTAAATGCATAATTCTTGGGGCCTCCAGAAACAAACTTAGTTATGTATGAGTTAGAGCCATAACTCTCCAACTCGTCTGTCATGTCTCCAATAAATTGCCCCGTTGATATATCGGGGTCATTATTTTTTGAAACATAAATCACGGAATCTGTATCATAGTATAAGACTCTTTTATCAAGAGCTTCAAGATAGGAGTATAATTTAAGGCGCGCTTGCGCTGTTACGTAAGCCGCTATAACAACATTAACAGTCGGCAACGGATCGCTGGCTTCTTCTATATATTCATAATTGACAAGTAATGTTTTATCGTTGACGGGTATAACCCCATTGATATAAATTGCAGGGTTAATAAACATTGCAAATAAATCTGCTGGTTTATTTACAATTTTCGTCTTTGGTTGATTCTCTCTTTGACCGAATTTTCCCCAAAACGAGTTAAGTATTAATTTCGCCAGTGATCTTAGCCCTGGATTTTCAATAATTTTGGTATACTCTAGTTTAACATCTTCCTTTTCAAAGAACTGGTCAATGTATTTAACTTTGTCTTCCTCTATTTCACAATCTTTAGGTCAGCCTGATGCTTCCTGTTTGATTTTAATGAATTTATTCATCATGGATGTGAATAATCCTTCCTCACCGTTTTCTTTATTAAACTTTCGTACGTTATATTTCCAGATTTCATGTATTTTTTGTATTTTATATCCTTTTTCTAGGGCTTTAAGTACCTCGTCCAGAACCCATGTTCCTTCAAGTACCCTTTCTTCGCTGGTATGCTTACATTCGTTGTAATTCATGTCTTGACCACATGTTCGACAAAGAATAAACATCAATTTATTGTTTATTTTTTGAGGGAGTACTGGATGGTACAACTCTTCTGGTGGGAGAATTGTGCATTTAATTAAACCATCTATATTATTTAGGTTTAATTTGTTACACGCATCTCCTACATACACTTCTGGATGTGATAGTGGAAATTTAGAACTCTTACAGATGTACGGATAGAGGGAACAAACATCGGCGTATTTAATTTTTTCCGTATCTTTTATTTCATAGTATTCGCATGTATTTCCTGTTCGTCCTCCATAAAAAGCATCTCTTGGATTTAGTTTTGTCAAAATTTTGTTGTAATGGGTATTAGTATAGGATTTTATCTCTGGATTATTTTTTAATAAATTTCTAAAATCACACTCCCACATTTCATTAACTAAAAAACCGAAATCTTTTAGTCTCATAATTTTTGCCTTTGTGGTTTCATATCTTAAATTTAGCGTTTCTGAGGGGTCCTCGGAAAGAGGATCGTTCCTGCCGAACTTGTAGCATACAGTACATCCATGGAAATAACATCCTTGAAATTCAAATACCTCATTTGTTTCGGAGCAGTAACCATCAACTTTTACACCATTTAAAACAGCTTCTTTACCATTAGCAGCATGTAAGATGTTGATTTTTCTGTGATTCTCGATCCAAAGTAACCAATCTATGGCAATTTTGCTCTGCCTGTTTCTCCATCTGTATCCATTTTTTGGTATGATTCCTATAGTATTAGGCTTCAAAAAATTTCTTCTAAAAATTTTATTGCATGCTGAAGCAATAGTTGTGGCTTCAGTAAATGGACATACATTGGTAGTTTGTATAAGTTGTTCTCTAAACTTTAAACATGATTGCGCAAGAATTTCGACATCCGATACGCAGTAGTCTACCAGATCTCTTTGCATATCGAAACCATCATTTTCATGCTCTACAAACTATTTAAGAAATTTGGCTCTGTCTTCTTCTTTCATACTATCTGGGGAGTAATATTCAATTGATGGTAGAGGTCCCATATAGTTTTCATTTGCCTTTGTATTAAATAGGTGCGGGAAGTAGCCTTTTTTTAAAAATATCATCAAGTCCAAATGCCTTTGGTAGTTTGGCTAAAGGCATAGGGAAATAGTTAAGTGAGTCGATAAATTTTACATTTTCAAGTTGCAGCGTAATTATTTTGGTACCTCTCATGATTAACTCAGGTGTAAAATCTGTCTTTGTCATAATGTAGTTTAATATAAACTGGTGATCAAAAGCCTGACCATTATGGGCTATTACAATAATTTCTTTAAAGTTTTTCCTCATTTGTAACAAATGGTTAGTAAATGTCCCCGCTGGGTCTATACCTCTGACTTTTTGTAACTTTAGACCGCATTTTTTACAAGTATCTGCTTCAGAATCCATGCACTCATCGCAGTATTGTTTGAAAACACAGAGATTGACTTCATGTAAAAACGTTGAATTTTCCAATAGTTTGTCTTGGCTCGTCTCTAAATCGTAGAATACAAAAAGAACATCTTTAATCTTAGGTTTTCCCTTATCAGGCCGAATATAACATAGATGATCCTCGGGTGCATGTTTATTACAAATTTTACAATAAATTTCACCACATACATGTGCTCTTTTGGCTTTAATGGTTTTTAAACAAATAGAACATAGTTTAATTTGTTCGCATACTGTAAATTTGCCCTGACGAATAATCCTTTTTATGATTTTCGTAACAGTTTTGACTTCTAAAAAATCGTAGACAGTCCTGGCATTTAATTTTTATTGCTATTTCACAAGCAGGGGCTTGCTGACATGCCTGACAGGTTCCACCACATCGGTGCTCATTTTTGTGATCATATGGGACGTAACACTTTTCACAAAAATAGTTAGAACAAAAAGCTGCTGTCAGCGATGTAATTACATTAAAATGGCTTTTGTAATGTAATAAGTTCAGCCGTTTATTGCTTTCAGTTGAACCTTCAAATATAATATTTCGTCCTTTTGATCCATAGCTATAAACAACTAATTTATATTCTTTTAGATGATTTTGAAATTGTATTAACTCGGGAATTCCACCTCCTGCCTCAGGAATGCTAATTTTAGCTCTCTCCAACAATGATCTTGTTCTTTCGGTTTGAATTTTACTAATATCTCTTCTAACCTTACTGAATTCGGGATCTCTTTTATTATAGGCAATGGCGACTACCAAAGCACGTGGTAAACACAGGTTATCGGTATTTTTAATACTTATAATACCTCGTCGCTTGTCACATTCCTCGTGAAAGCTGTTATAATTTTTTCCTCTGCCCCCAAGGTAATCTAACAGTTGTCACACTAAGACAAAATGATTCTGTATTAAGACCTGCTGAGTTTGACTGATAAATGCCACTTATAACACTCCAAACATCTTGAAAGGTTATGTCTTTAGCTGCTTTGAAGCGAATCCAACCTTCTCCTCGGTTGAAGTCTTTAGAGCAAAAACTAAAACCCACACGATCTAAGGGTTGTAGGCCTACTGTAGCGTTTTGAATAATTTGATTAATTCCTTTTTCCACCCAACCAACTGGTTCAACTCCCTGTGGAACAGGTTTTAACTTAAACTCTAGAGTGCGTCCTGTAAGGTTAAATTCTCGTAACTTTTTAACAACGTCTTTAACAATAATAAACTTCTCCGTCTTTCTGTAAATTTCTACAAGATGTGTCTGTCCGGTTGCCTGTCTAAAGTAGATATGACAAGGTCTTTCTGCAGACGCCTAGTTATAATGTAGGATCTGTCGAGATTGGAGTGGGGGTAGTGAATTGTAGGGGTGGGGGAAAAAGAACTTATTGGGTTACTCAAAAATGAAGCGGGAGGGGATAATTAATTCGCGAGATTGAATTAATGAGGTAATGAACTAAAAGTAAATTATACTGGGAGTGTAGGGTCATTGAAGTGATATCTTCTTGGAATCAGCCATACTTGGTTAGAAGGTGATTTTACCCTAATCTTAGTTTTTGTAGTATTTTTTACTGGACCTAGTTCTTACATGTTATTACTTTTCAGGTGGTTATTTTAAACAGTTACATGTTTAAACATGCAAATTGTTAGTTGAATTGAAATATGTCTTGAATTCATAATTAAAAATGCATAAAATGCAGTGGCCTTATTTAACGCTATAGCAAACTAATGATAGACAAATACTAATACTGTATAATAATAGTAAAATAAAATAATTCAGAAAATCCACTTTTTTGGAATACAAAGAACTCACCATAGTTACAAAATAATAAAAATATCTATACATACTTAAAGTATAAATAGTACAATTTTAATAAAAACAATATACTTTTTTTGTAGTTTAAATTAATATTGTCTTAAATAAGCGTATAATGTTTAAGGGCAAACGTTCTCCTTAAACCTTTTATATTTAAAAAACTTTTTGTCTATGCGTTTGCGAGCTCATCATCAGGGTCGTAATGTGAAGAAATTTTGAAAACGATTACAAAGTCAGGCTAACAGGTAAAACGTAAATATCAATCATCACCACTGATCATCAATGATATTTGCCTCGTCAATCAACACATCAAATAAATCCGAAATTAACAAAAGACCACTATACTGCCGTTTTTGTGTCAATATCCGTTATAAAAAAAAAAAAGAAGACAACGGTCCCTAAGAACGTTTGCAGAAAAGGTTAGTCTATTTTTATTTTATAAACACTGTCAACAGCCAATTACTCTGTGTTATCGCAACCAGAACTACAACACTGACATCGAGTGATATTTGAAAAAAGTGAGTCGTTAATAGCATATGGGTGGAACCCTCGTAGATCGCATACAAAACTATGATAAATCATCGAATCATTGTACACAACAATAATAGGTCCATTTACTAGTAAAATATGCTGATTAGAGTTCAGCGTCCGCATGTGGTTCTTTTTTTTATTTATTGAAGAGAAAAAAATCTATGTTGCCTTCGGCCATCCAATAGAAGGTCCACTCTAGGTAAGTGTGAAAATCATTCAATTCGATGAATATAATATAAAGGTTTGTGTATGTTACACTATATATTTCATAAGAATATTTCATTGATATAATAATTATTTTTAAAAATCAGAACGGTTTAATCCAGATAAAACCAATGCCTTTTTTTAACTAACTACAACTTGATTGGTAAACACATTTTGCGATCAGGTACAAGCAACTGCTATTTAATCTACCTAGACATCTAGGTCGGTTCCCTGTGAAAAACCCTAAAATTATCCCAACTACTTGAATACTTTTCTCGATTTCGTTCCATCCTTTTGATCTAGCTTTATCCTTGACATACACGTATGTTTAACTTAAATATTAAAACGTAAAATCCCCCCTTTTTATGTAACTTATTTAATGATTTAATGTAAATACAAGGAGATTGTCTAATCCTAAATCTAAAACTATTATTCTACGTAAAATATACCATGTAACATTAACAACATAATATACAATTAAATTAAAATGGTCGTTCTTAATCAAGAGGCTTATGATTATAACACCGATTAATTATACCAATTACTTATAAACAAAGTTTTGTGCCTTAAATTTAATAAATAATTTTAAAATAATAATATTTTTAATCTACACTGCATCAGTCAACAGAGTCCTAAACAGGTTTGTACAGGAACTTTAAAGCATATCTACAATTACTATATCAATTACGCATGTCACAAAAAGGAAAAAAGTACATTATAATGTTTGTGTTGAAATGGATGCCATCATAACGGAATGCGCATGGCTGAATAATGGAAATTTCTCCATAAGAAAATACATGTGTTTTAGGAGATACGGTCTCAAGTAAGGGAATACCTACTTGAGTTGGGATGGGGTTTAGTTGACTAGCCTTTTTGACTAGACTGCGCCCTCTATACTACTCTAAATGTTGTAAAATTTAGGTACTTGCTATATTTTTTTTGATATTGTCTACTTGATCTAAATTTTTCTTGTTTTTTTCTTTCTCCTTTTGCTTGTTAAACACAAGACATTTATTATTACTATATTCCAGCTACAGTATGGTTAACTTAAGCAACTACATTCTTTAAGAAACCATTAGTAATTACTAAATTACTAAGAGCGGAATATATGCACTTTAATTGAGCCAAAATATACGCATACTCATATATACCTTGTTTTTCTTTAAAATATGCAATTATATGCATTTTTTGGCCAAATATGCATATTGGTATGCAATATTTCTTAATTCATTATAGTAAAATAGGGTAAAGAAACACACTGGTTTCTAAAAAAGATGTTTATTTAAAAAAGAAAAACAGAAAAAAACAAAGGGAAGTAAAATAAACAATTTTTTTACCTGAAATTGTGTAAAAGGCATTTATTACTAAATATTCTTCAAAATTTTCAACTAAAAAGGATTGTCTTTTATCAGTTAAAATATGTTTATACAAAGAGAAGCTTTTTCAATATCTACTGATGTAATCGGACAATACTGCAACTTAGGCAGTAAAGTATAAGGCCAAGATACAACTTTGTTGGATGGTTTACTTTAATAAATGCTTTTTACTGCAGTTAAGTATTTAAATCCTTTAATCTTTTTTACACTTTTACAGTTATATCCAATTTGTTCATTACTTGACCTCCTACTTTACCGGGAATGTTGTTACATTTAGCGGAAAATGTTTCAACAATACTAATTGAGTCTCTTAAACTTAAATTTCTACTCTCTGACGAGGATATTTTGTACGGTATAAAACTGAAATTAACCCTAATAAAAACAAGATCTTTAACTACACTTACACTTTTCAAAAACTCTTTACTATGCACAACACACTAGTTCACAATTAGTTCTTTAATGGCTTTGAAATGTTCGAATATTGCGGATTTAATCCATGTTCCCCGCCGGGTAATTACTAGTTCTGGAGGTAAACTAACTCCTGGTAATCTCTCTTTATACATCTACACTCTTAGAGGTGCGTTTAGAAACACTTTTTTTACGTTTGAAGTTAATTTATTTACTAAAGAATATTCAGCTCAGACGGTTTCTGCGACTCGGTTTATTCCATGTAAAAGACAAGCCACATGTACCATATTGGAGTAAAAAATTCTTAAGTTTTGGCCCACTTTTACCATATACGGTGCTGCATCACACATTAAAAGGCACTAAAAACTTCTTATCTGGGACTGGATTTGGTAAGAAAAAGCTAGATAGGGACCGCTGAATAGATCGGGTTGCGGTCACATTATTAGTTTTGTCTAGCTGCTTAGAAGCTACTAGATATGGGTTTGTTGCTTTATCTTCTTGAAGTGCTCCAATCATAAGATGTGCGATATATCTGCCACAAGCATCTGTGCTTTCATCAACAATAATGTGAAAACTTTTATAACCCGGTGAAGCTCTAATTTCTTCTAAAACTGTTTCGTATACTGAATGGATATTCTTCTTTCTAAGCATGGATTCGTCAGCAATGGTTTGTTGATAATATTTTTGCAAAAATCCTCTAAATTGCAGATTTTGCAATTTTTTTAAGGATATGTTTGCTGCGGCCAAAGCCTTGCATAAGTCTTCAGATTTCGATTTTTCTCCGACATTTTGAAATGCGTTTTTTACACTCAGCGGAACTGGCTCAGATTTCATTTTTTGTAACTTTGTAATTTATGCAGCGGTGATTTCAAATGTTGATCGATTTTGAACTTTCTTTCACGAACAATAATTTTTGCACAAGCTTTACAGAACACTTTTTCTCCACTAAGCTCTAACTCTGGGAAATTTTTAATCAACGAAGACGTCTTTGCCACTTTAGACATTTTGAACACAAATTAGAAAACATTAGTTTCACACTGAAAATACTGAAATCTTTCGACAAACTAAAACAGAAGTACAGTTAAAAATGCGTGTAGGTGAGACATTCTCTGCCAGGATGGGAAATGGAAAAGAATCTAAAAGTTACTTAAATGAGCGGGTTGGGTTAGTAATTTTTATTTGTATTTTTTTTTCTTGCAAAAGCCATGCATAACCAATAAATACCAATTAGCGGTCACAGTACACAGAAAGTTTCACGGAATTAACAATTTTTGAAGTTTACAAGCATGGTAAATTTTGAGCGGTGTAGGTTCCCCTAAAGGCAATAACAAATAAAACACCCGTGATATGCAAATACAGAATAATTAGATTCTATATCTTTTTTCACCGTTAATTGTTACTATACTCATGAAAATTTATAAATTTCAATATTTATCAATTTGGTAATATTTAATCATTAGCTTCAGAAATCTGCCTGGAAAGATTAAAGTCATCGAACTTTTTCTGTTGTAAATTTAATGTCGGTAAGTGTATAAGACATTAGTGGGTTTGATGAATCCACCTGTTCAGGCTTATTGTTATGCTGTAAGTGTTTAGGGTATTATGTGGGTTTGTTATCACGCACCAGTCGTTATATATTGTCACTATAAGGTTTAATTTACTATAATGTTTCCCGTTATAGCAAGGCGAGACTGTAACACAGCTGCTATTTAAGCAATGCTGATCCTGGAATATTAGTTCCAGGATATTATTTGTAAATGCCGCTTTCCTATCATGTGTAATAGCTTCAGGTGCTCTGAATCAGTTTGATGTTAATAATTGACAAAACCCAGAATAATGTAAATACAGGGTATGACGACTACAAATACTATCAGCGAAACGGGAAGGTTGTCAATTAGTCTCTATTTGCATTTACAGGGTATCTGGAAAGTATATGTGCACAAAAAAAAAGCTTGCATACAACAACTGTAATAAAGAGTTGTTAGAAGTAGATAAATCCATTTAATAGAGGGAAAAACAGGGCGCACAGGACTAGAGATCCGCGAATAAAAGCGGAATCCAACAGACTTAATGAAATCATTAAGCAGCGACTAGGTGAACGTGAATACTCCCTCTGGGAAAACAGGATAAAAAGCTGAAATCCTACGAAGAAATATATATATATATATAGATATTTATATCATAACTAAGCCACTTGAAAATTCATACAATTCTGATCCAACGATTATTTTTGTATTTAAAAAAATGGGATTGGAATATGTCTATTTATGTATATTCGTGTTTGCCAAATTTCAAATATATATACAAAAATTGACAATTAATAATTTTAAAAAATCATGTATATATACCTTCTAAATTCCGTACCCTTTTAGGCCATCTGCAATTTCCTACCATTCTTAAGCCAAAATATACGAACATTTGTTCACCTACGGCTAATACTAAGCCAATACATTGTTGCCAGTATGGGAAAGTGGACTTTAACTATTTTTATTCAATTAATATTAAACGGGCATTAAAGCCAACTATTTTTAAAAATTTATTTTAGGACATAGGTAGTTTCTTTTGTAATCTTTATAAGTTTACTGTTTCCTTTTTGACTAATTTATGGAAATATGAAGAGGATTGGGTTGCCACCTCCAACTAAGAGACTACCGGTTTTGATATTTATTATGGTTCGGGATAAAAATACCATGCAACAAAAAGAAAACAAAAAAACTTTAAATGCTTGAATTTCAAAAAATATCTGAATATTGAGTACTTACAAGTTGCAAGACAAGTCAAAAATGCTATTAAACTAGATATATATGAGGATGAGTTATACAATTATTTACTTCTTCTTAAAAAAACGCAAGAAAATGCACATAATTTCGAAATGGACAAAATATGAAACAAGATATTTTAAAATGCAGAAATGCTGCAAATGTTTAAAATTGTACGTAGATTGGTGTCAATCACCATCACAACGCTTATTTTCAATGGGTATTTCATTAATGAATAATCTGTGGACTGACGAAGGCAATCGAATGATTCTAGAGGCAGAATTAAATTATACACTAAAATTGGCGTCTCACAAAATCTCCGTCTCAGGTCACTCTTAAAGGTGGCATGCCCAGAAAAGAGAAGTTACGGAATTATAAAAGGTTTTTAGGTTTAGTTTAACCAATTAAGATGTTACAATAAATTAACCGTGGGGCTGCGCTGTCTGTGCCGAGCAGGCATGTACTCAGTGCTCAGGCAAATTTTTACCGAGTGTACCCGGTGCTCAAAAAGCTACTATAAAATAGTCAGAAACATAATATGTACATACTGATATACCAAATTTTTTAAATATTAAGTACCTACTGGTAAGATTTGTAAGTTTAAAGGTACTTGTAATTAAGGAGAAATATGTTGTGATGATGTACATAATAAGCTTATCTCCCATCGCCGACTTTACTACTAGCGCTACAGTTTGTTGTCTGTAATTTGCGAGATTTTCAGCAAGAACAGGCAATTCAATAAAATATACTTTATTAAGAAACTATAAAAATAATAACGCTCTCTAAATCTGAATAAATAGGTACTAAAGAATATTGATAAAAAACAACAACAAAACAACTAATATTAAACAAGAACAAGATATTTTAAACTTTAAGTTTTTTCATGTAGATATTATACACAACAGCCTTGATTGACGTCCACTTTTTATTCTTAAACTCATCTGGGTATTCTTCAACAAATTCCTCAACTTCATGTTGTTTAGGAGCTCGCTTACATTTAATATGTTTTGAAAAAAAGTTCGCCATAATATGTTTTTGCTCCTTAGTTCATGATTGTCTTAAATCTTTTTTAATCGGGATTGATTTGGTGGTTACGCATTTTTTTGTGTCTTTTGTAATCCCTATATCTGCTAAAACATCTAAATTAGGAATAGTCGTAGTTACAGCAGCATTGGTGTCCCTATTATTGATTTCGTCGCTATATCTTCCACTTGATCACCATCCTGTGCAATAGGATTTAAATCCATATTTATATCATCCAGATTCATCCCTTTATATCGTTCAATTCCTCCTTCCGATGCAAGAAGTAATATCTTTGAGACTTTAGCAGTTTGATATAGATCATCCGATAATCTATACACATTACAATGAATATTTAGTGTATGCCCCATAAATTTTGAAAGCTGCTCAAGGTCTTTTTCGGAGAACTGTAGAAGCTGCGGATAATTATCTGAAAGAAACCAGGACGTAATAAATCTATGAGATGTGTTATTTCAGTATTTTCATTTCTTGCAAATTTTAATAATTTTGCCAAACGTCTCATGTCCTGTCTTACTAAATCCAAATTACCCTTGCTTTTTCTTCCTTTAAGGTAAGAGTATCCATATTTGCATATTAATGTATCCTTTCTAACTATAAGACCAATTTCATCAGCTCTCATGTGAGGAAATAACTCCTTCTTTAATAATTCATCATGTTTAATTAAAGTTCCCAGCAAAAGTGTTGTTTGACTCATACTTTGAGAAGTTTGCCTTAATCCTTTCTTTCCCAAATCGGGATTTTCTGGACATTGTTTCGTATGTCTGTAGAGGCTTCTCTTTTTGTAAAAACCCAAGCAGTGTGCACAGGGAAGAAAGTCAGCTGCTTGTGGTTTGCTTTGTTTTGGTACCCTTTTAACCGGTCTTAATTTCGTATTAGTTCTGCTTCTTATACAATTACCATTTTTTTTAACGCGGACAAAGCTTCTCTTCTATTTTTGGATTTATTTTTGTACGATAAAATGCGTTGTACTTCTACTTCGGTTTTGTGTCATGTATAAATATGTCTGGAAAAGTGAGAAATATCCTTTTCGCAAAAAAAGCAAAAGTCTCTTCGGTCGGTGTAATTTTTACGGCTAGCCTTCTCAACTTCATCCTAAAAAAGAAATTAAGATTTTAAACAATGATTAACTAAGCAGCAGCTTTGACTGAAAAATAACATAAAAAACGTGTATTTTAAATTTAGCCTAAATAATAGTGTATTATTCAAAGAGCAAATAATAGTCCATAGCGCGAGTAGAATACTATGCTTTTTATACGACTGTTTTGAAGATTATAATAATATGTATTCTATAGATTGATAAAAACATCGAAATAATGTCCTATTATTATTTTAACGTTGGCCATGGATGTATTTCATTGACTTTACGTCAAAGTTTTCTTTGATTTTCGGCGAATAAAATTGGAATTGAGATTTTAGGAATATCTTTCAAAGCTGCGGCAAAGTGTTCCTTCCTTAATTCATCATTAAAAATTGCGTATTCATTGAAAAAACAAAAAAAGGAAACAAAAAAGTCTTTGCACGTTAAATTAAAGACTTGAATGATTTTGACATATTATTATGGTCTTGTCAACTGTATCCATAGCTATCTTGAACACATTGTGTACATAGCACTTTTTGATTGGTTCGTAAACTGTTGAATAATGAAATAGCTATTTATACAACAAGTTACGAAATAAGGGTATTTTAGGCACGCGACATAAAAATTGTCCTACCAGGCGAAGCCGAGTTGGACAACACGTCAAAGTGACTAAAAGACATTGTTTCGTAACGAATGATATACAATATTTTTTCTACTGAAGTTTTATAATAAAAAACTTAATTTATTTTACCAAACATTTTATAACCTGTGTTTCATTTACACCTTTCATGTCAAAAAAATTGACACTTGTAAAAAAAAAATCTATTATAATTGTAAATAATTACTTTTAGGCACAGCGTGCTGAACAGTAATTACTTTTAGGTACAGCGTGCTTAAAAGTTTTTTAAGCACGCTGTGCCTAAACGGAAGTTACTTAAAAATCATAATGACAATCAAAAGGGGTTATTATAAATGATAAACATTATTTATCTAAAATTGCCCAATAATGAATGTTTTATTTAACAGACGTAGGAAAATAAGCATTAATAATTTACCTCAACCTCAATCGACTGAGAAATATCAGTGTGAACTCTTTTATCTTGAACATCTGGGCCCTTAAACAATAAGATGAAAACCTAGTTTTATTTATGTTACAAGGCGAGTTAACTTAACAAAACTGTAATACTACTTTTTAAAATGAAGAATCCTCTTCTTTGGAGTCGAGCTATTTTTTACTTTTCCAACGAACGCGTATGCATATTTTTTACGTATTTAGGTATATCGAATTGGAAAACACATAAGTATTTTATTAATAAAGAAAAATCCATTCAACGTTTTAACAAGATTTGAAACTATTTTGTGAGGCGAGGACACTGTATTTATAACACTGCAAACAACCTTAAAAATAGATATAACTTACCTCTAAAATCTCATCAGAGCTTGAAACAAGATTTGATGAGCGACGGAAAACTATTGGCGAACATATAGGTATCTTGTTGGATAAGTTGCTTGGCCCCTAAAAGTAATATGTTATGTTATGGATTATTCAAAGTTAATAAGAGCATAATATGCATTCCGTTCCTTTGCTCCGCCGGGGAGCAAAATAAAACTTGTCCCCCCCCCCCCCCCTGTGTGTTCGAGGCGACATAGGCAAAGGTCAAAAGGCGAATTCGCATAGTTGGATAGGGCCTAAAAACAAAAAAAAAATATGTTCCCGTTTTAAAATTTTGCCAAACATACTTTAGGCGATGTAGTTACAGATTTTGCAGCCTGTGCCAAGTTGCTGCCGGTATGCATTGTATCCCTGGGTAGGGACGGCCCTGAGCAAATAAAAATATTTATCAAAAAACAGCCTTGCACAAACTTTAAGCACCCTTCACATTTACCAAATACAATTACTACGCCAATGCGTACTTTCTTTCAAGTTAGTTTGTTTTAAATTATTTTGTGTTACTCGTATGTGTCCATAACACCACACAAGAATTTTTCTCTTCCAAAGAATTTAAAAGACAGAGTTATTAGCGTGTAATTTTTGTTATAATTTTAGTTCATTAAAATAGGGGGGCTAGGCCAATTCTGCAACCTCAATTTTTTCTTATGGTTCCGGAATCAAAAGACCTACGTCATCGAGCTTATAGGAATGTGAGGTCTCTAAAATAGACTCTTGCTTATGTATCACATACCTAAGCTCAATGACGTAGGTATTTTGGTTCCGAATATATAGCAATAAGAAAAATCGCAGGATCGGTCCATCCCCCTACTAATTTAAGTCTACCTACCGTGTCAGAGTTATATGAGTGATCAGAGTGGAATTCACAATCGAAATTATTGTTGTCTGAGGCACTGTCACTTGCAATCTCTTGTTCGGATGAAGGCGTGATAATATTATTGTCAGTTCTAAAAGCTTGCTGTTCACTTTCTTATTCAATAAAATTTATATCATAGGGGACTTCCTCAATAATAATGAAATCATGTGATTCAGATAAAGTAGCTACCTCTTCTTTGGACGGAACTATTATCAACGGAATACAATCATTATTGTTAGCGGAAACATCCATGTCACGCGAGTCCTTCTCAATATATTGAAAGTCATTTTTTTTTCAAAATAAAATCAGAAATAATATCAATTTTTTTATTATCAGCCTTAGGACTTTCTTGTGACTTCATGACAACCAACTGGCAAGCAATTTTCACTTAATAACGGTTTTCTGTATCTTTAACAATAATGTACTGACTGAATTTTATATTTTTTCAGATCTGTTAATTTAACAACAAAACAAAATCACATTCGTACCAAACTTAGTGGGCCACACCTATACTGTATACTTACCGCTTTCAGGTTATGTTTATGGACTATACCATTTATAAATTAATTTACTACTTTAATAATAGGAAACTGTTTTTATAATAACAAAAATAGGGAAAGGGGAAAAAAAGTCAAAAAGTCTTTCTCCACTAATTTAATAGTGAGCTATTAAAGGCTCAATTTTAAAATTAAATTGTCTCTACATGTTTCGAAGGTAGTAACCTTCATCTTCAGGAGACCAAAGTAGTGCTGCAGTTATTATTAGCAGTAGAGAGAAAACTGTTGGTGGAAAATGACGTTGATGGAGCTTTTTTTATTTAAAAATATTTTGACAAGATATTAATAATTGAATGTAATCAGCATGCTAAAATTGGAATTGAAAGTGGAATGTTATACTTAAATCAAAGTTTCTGAAAATACACTGTCAATCTGTGGTCGAATTTAAAAAGGGAAGATAGACCACAGATTGACAGTGTCTTTTCAGAAACTTTGATTTAAGTATAACATTCCTCTTTCAATTCCAATTTTAGCATGCTGATTACATTCAATTATTAATATCTTGTCAAAATATTTTTAAATAAAAAAAGCTCCATTAACGTCATTTTCCACCCACAGTTTTCTCTCTACTGCTAATAATAACTGCAGCACTACTTTGGTCTCCTGAAGATGAAGGTTACTACCTTCGAAACATGTAGAGACAATTTAATTTTAAAATTGAGCCTTTAATAGCTCACTATTAAATTAGTGGAGAAAGACTTTTTGACTTTTTTTCCCCTTTCCCTATATTTCAACTCCACTTCGAGAATGGACTATTTCTTTAAATTAATAACAAAAATGTTTCTTTACTTACCCTTAGTAGCATTTTCATTTCCCAAAAATGCAATTTTTTTGCTTCTTTGGGACATAATTACATTGGGCACACACAAACGGTTAACTAATTTAAATAGGTACTCAACCTGCTTCTAACGACAAAACAATAATGAAAAACTCTTACACTGTTGTCAATTGTTACTGGAATAGATTTGTTTGTTTGCAGATATATACTTGTATATTATCAATGGTAACATTTGCGCCCCTATCGCATTATTAGGGAACTATATTTTAAAGATTCATACAAACCTGAGCCAGTACAAAATTAGTCCTATACCCCCTTTCATAAACCAGAATACTCGTTTTTTTATGTTATCCTATTCTTAATACACACCGCCATTTAAAAAAAACACCAACGGTTTTTTTAATGGCCGCGTCATAAATTAACAAGGGAAAACAATCCTGAGCCATATATATGGCTTGGGATTGTAAAAGTGGATCAGGAATGTGCGTTCATGTTGCTATGTCTGGCTTAGTTTTACACCATTAATGGAAATATAAATATATATATACAGGGTCGTTGGTATGTATGGAACCGGTCGATTATTTCTTAAAGTATAACAGTTAGCAAAAACTATTTTAGATAAAAGTTTTAGGGTTTTTTAAGCTGTATTAGAATTTAAAAAAAAAATAAGTATACAGGATGAGTCAGAAAACCGTAGAGAAGCAAAGTTACCTTTTTTTAAATGGAACACCCTATACCTTTGAATATTTTTGAATTTAACACGAAATGACAATTATTTTTTAATAAGTACATTATAAGTCTAAACCTAATAGTTTCCGAGATATCGACTTTTGAAAAATGACATTTTTGAACTTTGACAGCTTCTAGCTTTCTAACGGTACGTTTTAAAGTAAAACGGCTTACATATCCCTAGCTTATCTTTTTATTATCTTCCCAAAAGCATCAATTTTCGGTTAAACCGGAAGTACTGTATTTCCGGCTTTTGAGTTACATCCGGTTTAACCGGAAGTTGATGTTTATAATGACTTATAATGCACGTATTGAAAAATAATTGCTATTTTATGTAAAATCCAAGAATATTCAAAGATATAGGGTGTTCAATTTAAAAAAAAGTAACTTTGTTTCTCTACGGTTTTCTGACTCAACCTGTATACTTATTTTTTTTAAATTCTAATACACTTTAAAATACCCTAAAACTTTTATCTAAAATATTTTTTGCTGACTGTTTTACTTTAAGAAATAATCGACCGTTTCCATACATACCAACGACCCTGTATATAGAGAATTCATCTGTCTCCTGTCAATTTTTTCTTTTAAAAATGTTTAAACTGTATTCTTGAAAGTCAAAATGACTATTTACTTCCATCAAGAGTTGAGAACGCGTTTCATCGGAATTTTCTCAGAGAACGGGACCACAGCATTCATAGCAAGACAAGTGCAGTGACAATCATGCGTGTTAACCTTAAAAAAATACATATAATGTGAATATTCACTTTTCGCGCGAGAGCATTAACTTATTTTAAGTTGGAAAATAGACGTCCTGTCCCAGATTTCCAGACTCTAGCGACGCGTGTTTTGACGTGTAGATAGTTAGCTGCCAAATTGCTCTTTGTGCAATTGAAAACCAAAAACGTAATAGGTTGTATGTCCACCTCTGCCAACAATTACCCAGCTCTCGGTCTTTGTGACATCGAATAAAATAAATAAAGTCATAGTTTCTTAAGGAATAGCCTGATATTTCTTCATTGGAGCAACAATTCCAGTGTAGTAGTTAAAACACTGATGACAAATCACAGAATAAATTCTGTAACCTGTAATAACAACTAACAAAAATATGTTGATAGTGTCACTGTGAAATAATTTTTCCAACACACCGTTATTGACGAATCCTCAGGTTAAACTGTAATCTTGATCATGCGGAAGTAGGTACATGTGATATCGACTTCGATTTTCTATCTAATCCCAACTCTTTAACCAAGGTATAGGGTGCACGTTGTATTCTAATTTCCTGAACTTAATATCGTCTTTTTGGTTTACTTGCTATTATTACTACAGCAGTAGCATCTCATATCCAATTCATAAGACGAGCTGTTACACTCTATCTATATCGTGCAGTTCAGCAAAAACGCGAAAAAAAATTTGTCTATACGGAAAATGGCGTCACCGCGTGTAAAATACAATATGCCCATGTAGATCAAAACGTGAGACACGTCGAATGACACCGTGTACCCGTGACGTGGAGTGTGCTTAGTAGGTTTCCAGCTTAAGGGACCTCAATATAGAAGACGGTAGCATTTACAAAAGAACGAGGGTCCTGGGAAACCCATGTAGTTCGTCAAAACCCAGGACAATGAGATAACAGAGGATCGCAAGCAAAAAGTTGAATTGTTCGCGGAAAGGTTCTATGAACACAGTTCAGTGAAAACCCATCTGCTGACTCGGAGAGAGATGAAAGCGTCTCCAGGATGGTACAGATATATCATGGTATAAATTATCCTGCTGGAAACGTCTCAAACGTTACGACAGATGCGGTAGAAGGCAATATTGCGAACTAAAATGTCAAGAAAGTCCCGAGTTTCTTCTGCCACGTCAAGGCAATGAGAGAATAAACAAGAATACCATTTTTCCCTGATAGTTCACATAAACTGACGTGTTGATCGGCCCGGTCCACCCCTTCCATATTTTCGTTATATTTTTTGATCAGGTAAGGTTGCGTAAACGTAACCCTATTTTTTTTTCTTTTTGTGAAAGCCCTTTTACCTGAATTGCAGGAAATAATAGATTTACATTTAAAGCCATTGTGTCTACATTATTATTATTCCATTTGCAAATGATGACGTTTTTTTTTGTCTAGTAAGGAATATTCGTACGTTTCTCTTGGCTCCTTTAAAGAACTTTGGGTTTTGGAATTAGGCAATTGGATATTCTGTTTTATTAACATGTTCCTGCACATTTTAGACCTTAATTTGTAAGTTCATTTATTAACGGTAGGGAGGTAAAAAAATTATCAAGAAAAATATGTAAAGATGTGTCGTGATGCTCTAAGTCTAATGAATGTACATCCGGCAACTGGAGGACAACACTGGCTCCCAAGCCTAGAGCACGTTATAATTTAAGTAATAGACTGCTTGAACCTTGGTAAGGTTCAAACCATTCATTATAACTTAGTGCGTCTATCTCATAGATAAAGGTTTATAGGGGGGAATAGAATGGACTCTCCCGTACTAATGAAACCAATGAAGACTAAGCTTAATGAAACTGTGAAATAACTTGCGCCACCTATGTCGCGGGATACAAGTTTTAACTGTGACATTTGAAAGAAAACTGTTCAGATTTTACTTGAAGTTTGATATTGGAACTACACCTCCACGCCACTAGATGGACTATGGCGACTTTCGGCGGGAATTTTAAACGGTTTTATTTTTTAAAATATTTAAATGATTTATTATTTTCGTATTTTTATGACACGAACGTTAATATTAACAACCTATAGTCAAGCCTATAATTGAATTCAATAATTATAAAATAACCATGACTTTAAATAATACATTATAACTATAACTTGTAACATTTATGTCATAAAAATAAGGAAATATAGATTATTTTGATATTTTTACAAAGAAACATTTTCTATTACATTTGAAAACTTCACATGACGCCAATTCATATTATTTCTAAAATTAATATTAGACAACAATAATGTTTCATTATTTATTTAAATAATTATACTGTACATACTGTTTTCTTTCTCTTAATTTTATTGGTATACATTTTTTTCGCCATCACAAACGAACCTACAAGTCTTAAAATACTGCGGTTTTAAACTTACCGTTCTAATTCTAATAATTTTAACAGTTCAGTATAACATTATAATAATTCACAAATCAAATACACAAAAAAGCACAAACTATTAACAAACAATCAAACAAAAGTTTATCAAAAACAACAATGGAGGTTGGCGTCACGTCTCATGTCGGTTGTCGTTTGAAATGGCGTGATAGATTGCGCCGTCTGGTGGAAAGGGTACAACTAAATAATGCAACTCGAGCGGCTAATTTGAAGTGCCCTTGTACCCACATCGAATGGGTTTACCTCGAATAAATTGCTTAGATTCATGACCTCCGTAATAAGAAACCATGAATTCCGTCGTCCATACTATGAGATTCTTCAGAGGGTGAAAACAAAATAATTTTTTTGTTCGGCGCCTCAAACAAGGGCCGCATTTTGGAAAATTTATCGTCTTTTTTAAACTCGTATTATCAGTGAGATAGATGTTTTATAGTCCGACACAAGATAAATTAGCCAACATGACCTCTATTTTGAAGATAATTATATAAAACAAAAACTGGTGGGGGTAATAAAAACCAGATCGCCTGATAAAATATTTTGCGTAGATGAGGCTATAAAAGCATCCGATAACATACCATTTAGATTGCCCTCCCCACCATTGCGATTTGAATCCTATAGAAATGATATGGTCCGAATTAAAAAACAAAGTTAGACGCAATAATGTAAACCCAAAAATGTCCGCTATTATAATTGAAGTAAAACTCAGTGTGAATTAATACCAGAGAGCAGTTGGATAGCGTGCGTTAATCATGTACTTGAAGTCGAGAATAATTATAAAAAATTTTGGGAAAACGTAAATACTTTATATAATTAAGTGATAGTACAGATTTAAACTATTGAGATGACTCATTTTACTCATACGGTTTTATTCAGGTTGTTCCACGTAGAAGTTCCGCATTCTTAACCCGGTAATTACACAGATGTCAAAAAAGCCTTTGCAATTCGGTTTTAAACAAAAAAAAATTATTTCGATAGTCTCAATATAGCTGGATATACGTGTTTACATCTGGCATCATCACTATTTTCCCAATATATTGCCTTTCTCGGAAACGGATTATATCCACTAAGTAGGAGTACTTCAATGAAACATCTTATTGCATTTATAGATATATCTCCAGGGCGATTTTGTTGTCACGCATACAAATTACTATATCTGGTTATGAAATCAATTATTTCGTCATCTACAGTGTCACCATTAAAGTCCGCACCATATGGAACTTTTTTTTATTAATGAGGTTAGTTAAAATTAAATTTCGGCAATCGTTTTTGCTTCAAATTAGACTAAAAATTATATAATCAAATGTCACCGTCTGTCATTCGGTATCTGTCAAAAATTACATTTTAATCAAAAAATGCTGAAAAATGGCATTGTTTTACCGAATTTCAAAAAATTTTATTAGAAAAAGTTGTTTCTAGTACAATTCTTGGCCTAAATACAGTTTTCTAGCTCAAAGTTGATTTTTTTGCCATTTTTTCTAATTAACTTTTTTTTTATTTAATGTAAGTTCGCTTAATGGATATTAAACTATTTGCTTATACCATACTCAATATTTTATTTAGTTTGTATGAGCTTTTTTTTACTAGAATGCCATTTTTTTTCGAAATTTAAAATTAGAGGCAAAGAAATTTGACACAGGTGGTGCAAAGTTATCCTAATTTAAAAATTTTAACAGATAGACGTCAGATATTCCATTTTTTGATAGTACATACACCTAAGAAGTTTAAAAAATTTATAATAAAATTCCCAGATGTCAGATTAGTTCAAAATTTAGACACATTTTCTTTTTATCCACAATAAAATATCAAGGCAATTTTGAATTTTATAAGTAGGCTATGGAAAAAAAAACGAATTAGAGTGCCGAATGAATAAAAGAAATGTCATAAATTTGAATATTTTCGCAAGTTATAGTTTTCAGTGTTATCACCAATGTTGTCCATTCAAGAAAAAATAGAAATTGTCTTAATTTGTGGAGAGAATATGCCTCACCGGCAAGTATCTGCCATTTTTAATGAGAGGCATCCAGAAAAAAATTTGCAGCATAGCACTGTTTAAAGAATAATGTCAAAATTTAGAGAAACTGGATCTGTTCAAAATAATTTTAAGAAACCTCACGCGGCAAGTAAATACGATGAAGCAGCACAACTTGATGTTTGTTTAACTGTTATTGACCACGGTCAAACTAGTGTAACCAAGATAAGTGATTCAACAGGGTGCAAGAGGGAAAGCGTTAGAAAAATTCTTCAGAAAAATCGATTTCGGCCATATAAACCCAAGTTTATAAACACATTAAAAGAACGCGATTTTGATATCCGACTTGATTTTTCGTTTTGGTATCAGGGACAATATGAGGAGAATATTCTTTTTCCATACAAGATATTATGGACAGATGAAGCCACTTTCTCTTCGAATGGTACCGTGAGCTCACAAAATTGCCGATGGTGGTCCCAAGAAAATCCTAACTTCACAATTGAATGTCGCGACCAGTATCATTTTAAAACCAATGTTTGGTGTGGAATTTTGAAAGATGAGCTTATTGGACCATACTTCTTTAGAGTAAACTTAACTGGTGAAAGGTACCTGAATTTTCTTAATAACGAGATTACCGAAGTTTTGGATAACATGCCCTTACACCATAGACATAACTTATGGTATCAGCTTGATGGTGCACCCATACATCAAACTGTAGCAGTGAAAGAACGCATAAACCAATTATTTCAAAACAGAGTTATAGGGCGTGATAGAGAATGTCACTGGCCACCCAGGTCGCCTGACATAACCCCACTAGACTTTTTTCTATGGGGTTATCTTAAGCAGAAAGTTTATAAGAATCGACCGTTTAGAAATATCGAGCATTTGGAACAAACGATAAGACTGTGTTGTGCCGATATAAGACCAAGCTTTTTACAAAATGCTGTCAAAGACGTTTATAGACGGACGGGTGTTTGTATAGAGCGAGAAGGACGTCACACTGAAATGTGAAATTTATATTGCTTTTGTGTTACCTATTTAAAATGATTAAAGTTCCTTTTTGTTCCTTTTAATAATAATGATAGTTTTAAGTATAAAATAAAATTTTTATCAAATATTTAGATGTATTTGTCATTTGAAAAACGAAACATCTGACGTCTATCTATTAAAATTTTTAAATTAGGATAACTTTGCACCACCTGCGTCAAATTTTTTGCCTCTAATTTTAAATTTCAAAAAAAAATGGCATTCTAGTAAAAAAGAGCTCATACAAACTAAATAAAATATTGAGTATGGTATAAGCAAATAGTTTAATATCCATTAAGCGAACTTACATTAAATAAAAAAAAAGTTAATTAGAAAAAATGGCCAAAAAATCAACTTTGAGCTAGAAAACTGAAACTTTGTATTTAGACCAAGAATTGTACTAGAAACAACTTTTTCTAATAAAATTTTTTGAAATTCGGTAAAACAATGCCATTTTCAGCATTTTTTGATTAAAATGTATTTTTTGACAGATACCGAATGACAGATGGTGACATTTGATTATATAATTTTTAGTCTAATTTGAAGCAAAAACGATTGCCCAAATTTAATTTTAACTAACCTTATTAATAAAAAATAATTCCATATGGTGCGGACTTTAATGGTGACACTGTATAAATAAGAAAAATAACTCTTAAGGTGTTACACGGAAAAAACAGTATTGTAAATTTAATTTAGTAAGAATTTTATAGTATATTTCTCTATAAAACCTCCGAATAACTATAAATCTGTATATCAGTCTTTACCAAAATAAAATTGCAAACTAAATTTATAAAAAAATATGGTTAGCTTTTTTATATAACATAGTATAATAATTAAGCGACTACTAAGGTATTTATTACATTTTTCAAATGCGTTTCGGTTAAACTGAATAACCATTTTTTTTTAATTAAAAGTAAGAAACAGTATTGTGAATTTTACTAAATCCTTTTGTTGCCTTTATAATTTTTTATTACATGAAGAGACAAGCATAAAATATGGTTATAACGGAAAATTAGTAAAAATTACTATATTTCTTTACTAAAATTTTTAATAGAATTTAGAAGGGTGTAGTTATTGGAAGACTATTTAACAATAAACTATTTGAATTTTTATAACACTATATTTGCAAAATATCAAAAAATATAGAAGAAATGAATGAATGAATAAATAGTAGAAACTCCTAAATAATTTACAGGAAAAGTCCGACGCGGCCGTCGCATTTACAGTTATGCCATCAAAGGGGTCGTACCTCTAACTCTTACTCTTACGTGTTTTAAGTTCAAACTGGCTAATTTTGTCTCTGATTTTGTGTTTTATGGTATTATGGTGCTGTTATGTGGAGTTATGGCGGATTTATTAGCAGAATGGAATCTGGAAACTTAGTTTCAACCAAAAAAGAAAAACCAAATATACTTCATTATATCTTGTGTAAAAGCAAATAAAAAATATTAAAAAAATATTTAAATGAAACTACAAAAGGAATTTCAAATATTTACTAAAATATTTAATTAGTATAACAAAAGTTGGTGGTAGAAATTCAACTAAAGTTAATAGAATTTACGAAAAAATATGACAAATTTTACAACATTCATTAGTAAAATGTGCAAAACTGCTTGGTAGTTTTTACAAACAATTGTTACAATCGTAACAATAGAAGCTAGAAAAAACCACAACATATTTTTATATTTTTGCACTTCTGTTTAATGGTTTTTACTGTAACGAATTTTTTTTTCCTATATATAGTTTTGTAGTAACTATTAAAAATATTAAGTCGTTTTTACTATAATTTTATAGTCTTCCTTAATATACCATATGGCTGTCCTATATAGAACTATAAAATATAGTTACTACTATTATATTTTTGGTTATTTTTATAATTTTTTTTTCCGTGCAGGGAATTTTTCGGTTCACTTTTTTCTTCCAGTTGGGAAAGTTCGAGAATATGTCCCTATTCATCCAAAAGTACTGAATTTTTTAACTTTTTTGTGTTGGCAATTTTTGACGTTTTACGAACTGAAACGTAGATAACGGAAGGTCAGCATCGCTGTTAAAATCGTCATTTTTAATCTCCACTGCCTCAGCATCGTCGCCACTACTTGATTTTTGATCAAAAATTACTTCAGCCTCTGCAGTTGGCTGACTGCCAGGAAGATTGTTTATACACACAATTTTCTCATCTCCGGAGTCGAGAGGCGAAGTAATAAATCAATCAAAACCTCAGTGTGCAAGACTTTTCGACATGTGAAATCTAATAGGCCTAAATTTTTAAATTTGTCCAGAAAGGTACCAGTACATTAAATGCATGTTTTGTCTTTAAATCTAAAATCGGTCCATGTTCAGTAAATGAAATAAAAAGATTCTTAACTGTTACAAATTTAATGTATTAAAAGTAAGAATGCGAATATGACTATTGACAATGCAGTGCAATTAACAGCAGATTCACATGGTGCTGGGAAAACAACAATAAGTATAAAGTTTTAAAAGAAGAAAAAAATGGTGATGTAAAACCTCCGACACTTCTCCAGGACGAGCTGGATGATGTTTACCGGCAATTTTACAATAATAGTTGTTAATAGCATTGAGTGACGGCTGGGGTCCTTCAAACAGTTTAACGTGCACCCCTTGTGGCGGATGTATTTGACAATAGACCAGCTCTCCCCCTGTCTACTTCCCGATCTCTCAAGTCAGTCAGCACAATACATATCTTTAGTCATTCTTATCAGTTTACGGTAAGGCAAGCGGTATTTATTGAAGTAATAATGAAATAAGTTATTATTTGTAAATTTTCTAATCATATGAAGTGAGCGAAAGGTATTTGCTGAGGTTTTAAGACCCCTAGTTATCCATTGTTTTTTGTTATTTTTAATTATTATTGTTTGTTTTGGAAAGGCCCTATTAAACGAGTTTCTCAGCAGTACATGAAATAGGTCAATAGGGTCGGTGCATTTAATGCACTACTCCAACAAGCACCAGCACAGACCTGACTAAAACAATCACAATTGCACTAAACAATCTGCCGTACCTATACCTTGAACTGCCATTCTTATTATTATCCAAAGTAATACTATCCACCACGGCTTAGCGATCGGACAAACTGGCCTTAATAACAATGC
The DNA here is from genome assembly GCA_963920685.1 of Polydrusus tereticollis. Classification (NCBI taxonomy): domain Eukaryota; kingdom Metazoa; phylum Arthropoda; class Insecta; order Coleoptera; family Curculionidae; genus Polydrusus; species Polydrusus tereticollis. The sequence continues at coordinate 37,449,301 of OY987330.1, read as the reverse complement.
ACTTAAAATTATCCAAATTAAAAGTTGAACACATGTAGTCAATAGTAGATGATGAAAATTGAGAAAACCGGGTTGGAGACCCTATATGCATGTTCAAGTTATGGTATGTCAGCATATTGCACAGTTTTAATGCATAAGGGAGTTCTCGTCATCAAAGTTTAACAAAAACACGTCTATCCCTGCTAAGAGTGAGCGTTGAATACAAAAAATATATAAAATTAGAATCCTTGATGTCTTCTTCTTTCTTCTTTCAGCAACCCTTCACAGTCCACTCCTGAACATAGGTCTCCCCTATATTTTTATATATTGTTTTATTATATTGCAAGTTGATGCCATATGTTCCCCACCTTGTTTTTAATATCGTCGAGCCAACGTAACTGTGGTCTGCCAACGTTGCGTTTGTGTAAGCGAGGCCTCCATTGAATGATGCGTCTTGACCATTCCAAGTCGTCCTGTCGGGCAACGTGCCCTACCCAGCTCCATTTCAAGTGAGCTATGCGTGTTATGACATCTTCGACTTCAGTTCTTTGTCTGATATTCTCGTTTGTAATGTGGTCTCTAAGACCTATTCCTAACATGATCCGTTCTATGGCTATTTGAGTGTCCTAAGCTTGTTAGCCGATTTAACAGTGAGTGTCATGGTTTCCGTATGTCATGACGGGCAATAAGCAGGTATTAAACATAAAAACGTCTTCCAGTGCAAGTGTGAACAGCTTTGGGGATATGGTGTCCCCTTGTCTTACTTCTTTTTTTTTTATCTGAATTTGGTTTGTTTCTATTTCTTCCGGTGATTTTAACGGTGATTGTCGCATTTTCATATATGTGTTTAAGAAGCTGTCTATAACGAGAGTCGATTCTTGCATTGTTCATTGCCTTAAAAATAGCCCACAATTCCACGGAGTCAAACGCTTTGTTATAGTCAACAAATGCGAGGTATAGTGGTTCGTTGTACTCGTTGCACTTTTCTATGAGCGTGCGGACGGATTGTATGTATTCTATTGTGCTGTGACCTTTACGGAAGCTAGCCTGTTCCGGGGGCTGATAGGCATCTAATCTGGTTGTAAGTCTATTTGTTACAATTTATGTCAGAAGTTTGTATGGGTGGGGGAGTAAGCTAATAGGCCGATAGTTATCAATTCTTATCACTTATCACCCTTTTTGTACAGCAAAATCACCTGGGCATTTTGCCATGTTTGGGGTATTACGCCTTCTGTCAGACATTTATTAAGAATAATTATCATCGATTATATAGTAGTGCTTCCGCCAAGTTCTATCATTTCCGATGTAATTCCATCTTCCCCTGGTGCTTTACCGTTTTTCATTTGAGACAATGCTAGTTTTACTTCTTGCATGGTGATATCAGGTAGATCCTCGGAACCCACATTGAGAATCGTGTTATCAGTTGCGATCACTTGTTCTGGATTGCTTTCTGTGTATAGTGTACTATAGAAATTTTCCACAATATCCATTAAATCTCTTCTATCTTCTTTGATGTTTCCGTTTGCGTCCTTTAGTTGATGTATTTGAAGGGGACCATTATTGTAAAGTGTCCTTGATGTAACAATGAAAAAATCAAAATAAAAATAAAAATAGTTATTTTGAAGGAAAAATTGATTTAATAATTATTTGGTGATTAGTTAGTGAATTAATAATAATAATAATAATCTTTTCGTTGCTCAATGATTAAACCGAGCCTCCCCAGGTATAGTTGTGTGGGCTTTAGAGCAGGGTCGTGATTCGTGATTTGAGTGAGTATTATTTATGATTCTCCAGCAAATGCTGGGCGCCAGACAGTCAAAGGGCCTGTCAGAAGATAGAAAAAATCAAAGACCAAAGGGACCAGCCAATTGATCAAAAGGGTATTATTCAATGGAAAGTTTCCTAATTAGAGGAAGAGAGAATACAATAAAACCAGAGCACAGGTTCAGTTTTAATAGAGCTAATTTATTAAACTTACTAAGGGAAAGCAAAAAAAAATCACATTAAGCATTGCAACTCCAAGCTATAGGTGGTAATTGTATTTAAGGGCTACACTTAAAAGGTAGCTTTCGCTCTACAGAATTACACTTGAAATTTAACAAAAAACAGGCGTGATGCCTTACACTTAATAATAAAAGCAATTAGATATATCAACGTTACGATAAAATTGGACAGTACTGATTTTTAAAAAGATTTTTTCATTTGCACGTTAGGGTTCTTTAGGATTAAGGTTAAAAAAATTAATAAATAATAAACTGTTCATCAAAATTCTCAATTAAATACGCGGTTAATTCCCGTTGGGTAATAAATCCACATTAAACAAATATAAAAAGTTACTTATCTTTTAACTAAGCTCCCTCGGATTCAAACACTTTGCAGTGACGTTCCTAGTGGCTGCCCGGCAACAGGTGCACAATAAAATGGCGGTAAACTGGACAACACTGTTAAAATAAAATGACCGTGGCTCCCATAAAATCGAATTCACACCAAGAAACTGCACACCCACCGTCCACCGCCAACAATTCACCGGGGTACGTTGCAACTACGTGGATTAGACGTCCACACCAGGATACAAACGAGATTTGCTTGTCGTAAAAGGGAATTTGTGGAATTTAATGTTTAAATGAAAATACAATGAAATTAAATTAAATAAGGTGGAATAAATAGATTTAAATAGAATAAGATAATATAAAATGAGAGAAAATAGAATAACATTAAATGAATGTAAGGGTGGATAAATTAGAATAAAGGTCAGGGAAAATTTGATAAACAAAACAGGAAAAATATAAAACTTGATGGATAAAAGAGGGAAAGAAATAGAAAACTTGATGAAAAAAGGAAAAATCTAAAGTTAAAAGTAAAAAACGTAAAAAAAAATGTGAAAAGAAAATGTGAAAAAAACGGGAAAAGAAAAACCTGAAACAAACAGAATTGTGGAGGTCAAAACTACGCTACAATCGAACTGCATCATTATTTTACCTGTTGGACACTCGGTGCCTTTTATTTACCAATGTGATTTCTCACACCATTTAAACCTGGCTTGAAGGAATACTAAGTGCAAAAGGCTGGCTTTGACCGCGAACAATAGTTTTGATTCCTCTACCTGACGTCAAATCACCTGGCATGCGTAGAAATTTCACCCGAGAAGTGGCGCGCAAACCAATACGTCGATAAAATCGATCTGCTGCACCTATTATGGCACGAGACGGCCGGGCCAGTGGACCTTTAATATTTAATTGAATTATCAAGGATAAGGAGTGCTTAAATTGGCTCATTCCAAATAATTAACTCGGAACAGTCAAAAGATTGTTACGTTGAATCAAAAGAAACTTTAAGGATTTTTCAGACAGTTGATTATTAAATTTTGTTATACACTAAAAATTGTTATTTTCTAAAAAAATTAATTAATTTAGCAAAATCATTATACCTCCGTTAAGAGAGTCGGACCTACAATATGAACTCAGTATAACATAGCTCGGCATGCATATTAACTCTCCCTGCCTCAGCCAATACTCGGTAATAAGGACCACGTCAGGCGTTATACAAGAAATAGTTCTTTATGACCTAACTATCATAAGCAATGAGGAAAAAGTGCTTCACGGTTACTTATGAAATTCATACCGTGTTCGCTGACGACGCTGAAGCGTTTTATGTTCTCCTAAAGTTTTTAGTCAATAGCTCTCTCCATCTTTTGGCATGGCCAGAAGCAATGAGATAAGTCAATAGTTGCTTAAGTATTCTCAGAGACCCTAGCAGAAATTCAACTAATTCCATACATATTTGGCCTTAAATAATGGAAATATAGGAAAAAAACTTCATTTATTATTTAAATTTATTGATAACGTGAGATTCAAGGATTTCCATCAAACTTTTTTCCAACTAGGACGACTTTATTTACTCTGACATCTATATTTGCGGACATTTTAACTATGTATTTGCTTTGGCAAATATAAAAGAAAAATCAATTCAGTTTTTTCCAGGAATCGTATAAGCGATTTTTCAGTTGCTGCTTGTGACCTAAATAAAAATGAAGGAGAAAATATCATGAAATTTTAAATAGATCCGATTTAGCTTTTTAAGGTTTCCATGATATAAAAAATATCTTAACTTAGCTTGCCTGCGGATTTATTTATGCATTGCAATCTTTTACAGCATTTGCCTTTATCCATAATATCCAACATTTACATAAAGCAACGAAAAGGGAAAAGCTTCCAACTCTTGTCAAGTTTAATACTTTTTTATGCAGAAAAAGTATCCTCACGCCAAAAATTAAATTATTCCAGTTATAGCAATACGGTAGGTCGCTCCAAAAATGTATTTATTTGCATAAACTGATAGATATTATTACTCCCTGTAATGTATCTGTGGAATTCTCAAAATTTGGGAACCACTTGATGTAACAGTAATTTTTTTCGGAATATTCAGCTTGCTTCGACTAATTCCTGTCAAGATAATTTAATTAATGTAGTATGTTATTAAAACTACTTATTACTAAAATTATTTAAATAATAATAACTAAGTTGTTGGCAGTACAAGGTTCCCAAAGTCAACTCCGAGGCTGTAACTTCAATGTTTTTCAAGGTAATCTCGATATTAGCCAATATAAAATTGGAATTAAAGAATCTGTAACAACTTAATATGAATAACAAAATATAGGAGGTTTATTCTTTGGTCACTTTATTAAAGTTATCTTGAATCAATGTTTCGATATTTGAGGTTCAATTTTGTATCCAAGTTTTCGCATCAACACCGAGGTTGCATGCATTTCTCGAAAAATTATGGCCCGAATTGTAGTTTTAGAATACCTAAGTAGTGGGGATTCCAGCTGAATTTCAGTTGAGACCGAGCAGCAAAAGTGGGTGGACGTTCGAGTTCTTTTGTGATCTTTGTGTAACCTTAAAGTGGCTGTAAGGTAAGCGTATGTTTTTATAGCGTCAACACCGTTCCAATCATAAAAATATTATTATTATTTTATTTCTTTAAATAACTGGTGTAAAAAGTGTGTTTTGGTGTATTTGTTGTACTATTTATCCTAAAAATTTAATTCTATAGTTATATATCGATTTTTGTAGATAAAAACGTATAAACATCAACTCCGAGGCAATCACCTCCGAGGTATATAGGAGTCTCGGTGTTGATGTTGTGCCTCAGAGTTGATGTGACTTTACAAATAACTTACTCTAAAGTATAAATAAGTTAATAAGGCAATGGAAAAAAATAAACAAATATTTTCACAGACAATGGCCTCTAAGTCCAAACAAGAAAAGAAACGAAAACGAAAACGAAAAACAGAATTACAACGCTTAAGAAGGATGAAGTTGAAAACAAACCGGAATTATATGAAAAAGAGAAATCCAAGGAACGAGAAGGATGGGAAAGGCGAGTAGAGTCAGACAAAATAAAAAAAATTCAAGATTTAAATAGAAGAGCCCAAAGAATTAAAAGACTAAATTACGCAAACAGTTCACGCCAATATAGAGAACTAAAGACAGCTGAAAAAAGATTTCTTTTAGACATTACTCCTCCATCCACCCCAGTCCCAATAGAAGAACGGAGACTGGGCAGATATAATGTTGGTAGAAGAAGAGTTAGGAGAGGTACAGCAAAGGCCTACAGGGTCATTGAAAAATTAAAAAGAGAGGTTTATTCATTAAAAAAAGGTACTCTAAGTATAAGACAAAATATTATAGATTAATATCTACGCTAAAAAAGAAAACTTCTCCTATTACATCAGTAGAAGAAATTCTAAAATAGCAAAAAATTTCAATAATAGTAAGAAATAAGCTGCTATTGCATGAAGCACTGAGCGCACAACTATGTAACAACAATTCGCTAAGGAGCAAAAGAGATAAGCAAATAGCGCGAAAGCTTTTAAGCGGATACATTATCAAGAACTGTAAAGAAGTGAAATTGCAAAAATTTTATTAAAACGAAAGCTTCGTAAAAAAATATCAAAAGAAAAAAAGAAATCTTTAAAAATAAACATGGAATCTGCTTCAAGGCTAGCTTCAAAAATAAAATATTTCTTGGAACGAGATAGCAGCAGCAGACTATGCCCAGGAAAACTCGATCCCATAACAAGAAAAGGTCAAAAGAAGCAAAAAAGACTAATGAACACATCTCTGAAGTTATTGCATAAAGATTTTATAAAAGAATTTTTTCACCAGAAGTGAATAAAAGAGATACTTGTTTGTGTATACAGTGTGCGAGAATATGGAGCTACTTGTAAAGAAAATGAAGAAGTTTTATGCTGGTCTTGTATTAAAAATATTAGATGACGAAAAAGATGGATATGAAGTAAAATATTTAAGAAAGTCAAACAATGCGTATTTTGTCTTCCCTGATGTAGACGACATTGGCATTGTAGATAAAGGGGATATTGAAAAAAAAAATGAAAATAGAAAAGATTGATAAACGAGGCCATCATTTCTTCGGAAGGTCAATCTTTTTAAAATACAATATTTCGTAATCGCTGTTATTTTAAAACTAAGAAAAAACAATAGTTTTTATATACTACCTCCTTCGTTTCTACCTATTATGTTAGTTTTAAGAATATATTTTTGCTTATGCGTTTGTTATATATTAAACAGGTTGAGCTTTAGCTTATTATTAGGTTCAATATAAATAAAAGTTTTGCAGGATATTCACTAATAATTGTTGTTAATTTAATTAGTACTGCAACTAACACAATACGTTGTGGATATGTGGATCAACTCCGAAGCACAATTCCATCAACTCCTAGGCTTGGTGGTAATCAATGAGCTAGATAGATTTTGAAATATTTAAATCAGTAAAACAAAAGATTATATTTCTTTTTTGGAATTCTATTTTTTTGATTAGTATGCAAATAATACGAAACGAAAAACTGAAACATAAGACAACTCCGTAGAAAAATAATCAACACCGAAGCCACAATGTATATTTTTTTCGAAAAATACTGAAAAATGATCTTTGCTGCATATCAGTGTATATTAAGTTCAGTACTTTGAGTAACATATCTTTAAAAATATCATTTTGGAAACATATTTGTTTTCAGTTTTCCATTTTCCAAATGGTTCCCACATTTTGAGAATCACACATCTATAAAAGACCTAGGTGTGCAAGATTTCTCGACATGTGTAAATTTAAATTTAATAGGCTTATATTACATTAAATGCATGTTTTGTCTTCAAATCTAAAATTGGTCCATGCTCAGTAAATGAAGAAAAAAAATTCTTAAATGTTACAAATGTATTAAAAGTAAGAATGTGAATATGAGTATTGACAATGCAGTGCAATTTACAGCAGATACACTTGGTGTTGGGAAAACAACAATAAATATAAAATTTGAAAAGAAGAAAGAATGGTGACGTCAAACCTCCGAAAACTTCTCCAGGACGACCAAAACTTGAGCTGGATGACGTTTTAATGCAGAGAATAAGGCGAAAAGTTCATAAATTCTGTTTAAAAAAAGAAATTTCCATGCAAATTTTTGTCCTCAATCGAATAAAACCAAGAATACCTATCTATGTCTAGGGATACGCTTTGATGAAAAAAATAGGCAAATTACTTAAGAAGCATCCGAAAAGCCAGAGAAGGAAACAAAAAAATAATTTACCTAGACGAAACATGGCTAAATTTGGGCAGGATGAAAATATGATAAGTTCAAGGCATACTTTTTGGAGGAATTATCCATAGGATTAAGCCAGATGTTCCAATCCGAAAATACAGGAGACTATCAGGAAGATATTATGAATGTCGATGTTTTGAAGAATGGTTCGAGCCAACGTCTGGAGATACTATTAAAACCATTGTATATGGGCGTCATATAAAAATAGGAACGCAGGACATGTTTTCCCTCTTAATATTTCCATAGACTTTGAATTATATAACAGTATTTAAAAATGTAACCAGTTGATTTCGATCTTGATTTTAAATTATGTGTTTCTTCGTCCATATACAATGGTTTTAATAGTATCTCCAGATTACAGCAAGAAGCTTGTGCCCGACCCTCAGTCCAAGGCGCGACCCGCAAGCAGCTGGTCCATAAAGTCCTTACATAACGCGGCAGAATCACTACCTATTTAAACAAGTTTAGCTAAAATAAGTTTATATTCGTACCTGACGTACACGCCAACTGCGCGGACGCAAAGCTTCCGCAAAACGCCGCATAGCGGGGACATTTCTGTAACACGGTATTGGCAATATATTTGGTAGATTATGTGCACCGACACAGTGATCACTGGTAATGTAAGTATTGAGTTTTCTTTGCAATTAATTTATCTTGTGTGTGTGTGTGTGTATCTGAGTTTTTTGCCACTGCTTTAAACCAACTGGCCAGCTTTGTAATTTATCTTGGATAATACTAATAATACTGTTAATATAGTTCCACCTTTATTTTTAACATCACATACAAAGTGCAAACACCGCATAAAATAATAGGAAACAAAATTCGCATGAAATAAAGTAAATATATGTCGTCGGTTCAGAAATAATAAAAGTCATAAAATATTCTATGGCGCTTCCGGATATTCGCGTATATTCCGCAGACACCCAATTAAGTTTTATTTTTATATAAATACATCAGCTGTTTATTTACAAATATTAATCTATTTACTATACAAGAAAATAAGTCAATTCATTATCTTATTTAAACGAAATTATTATTATTAAGTTGATTTTAAATTATTGCTTTCGTTAATAAAATTCGTTTTGCTTTTTTTATTTTCTAATGAATAAATTTCTTACTTATTTCTGTAAAAAAGTTAAACAGGTCGGCCGGGAAAAAGAAGCAAAACAAATCTTTAATCTGTTTTCAAGTATGTCCCTCACCAAATTTAAGAAGCAGCAAGTTTTTTAATAAAAAGACACCCCAGAGATTTTAATATGTTAATATTTGTTTCTCCTTTCTAGAGCCTTCCGTTTTTGATGACAGATTCTTTTTATAATAATAATCAGGAGAAGTTTTAGAATGATATTTAAATATTATTAGGCTATACAGGGTGACTCAGATCTAAATGTACATACATCACCAGGAGATAGTGGACATCTTGGGGGTTCTAAATAATCTATCTTTAGTGGGTCCATCTTTCCTCGTTACTTAGATACAGAGAGTGTTTTATAAGGTTTGGCTCATTCTTGTTTTTGCCATAATTATTTTAGCACCCGGTATAAAATGTTCATATTCGGTGGAAATATTTTGAGTAGCTATCGCTTCAAAATGCCGTATGAAAATTTTTTGAAATTCAGGTCCGGACTTTAAAAACAAGACTGATTTCATTTTTTTAAATTCAACACCCAGTATATCATATTTTTGTAAATTTTATTTTTTATTTAAAAAACACATAAAAAACTAATTATAATGACATACTTATCAAAATCCCCGCACTCGCCGCTCAGCCATAGTAAATTGCTCTTCTTTAGATGTTGAAACACATACAAAATAATAACTGTTTTTATAACGACAATAATACCAATAATAAGAAATAAACTAAAGTAATAAAATAGCGGCGTGTTAAAATTTGAAAATTTTTAATTCAATTTGACTCCATGGCTCGGCGCCTCAGAACAACGAAATATTGGGGGGCAACAAAACATAATAAGTCATTGTCAGTTGTAACCTGTCAGATTTTTGGGCATTACGAGGATATTTTTGTTAAACATTTACTTCTCGTTTAAAATGCCCCATCAATTTTCAAACCTGATATAATATTTGTATATGGATTTTGCGATGGTAACGGGCGAGCCGCTTCTCGAGAGTATGAATTAAGGTTTCCTGGAAGAAGATGTCCAAACCATCAAACATTTTTAAATGTATTTTCTTTTGTTCGTGAACAAGGACATTTTCCGACACAAAATAATATTGATCAGCCTGTAAGACACCCAGTTCAACAGGAAGAAGACATTTTAAATTTGGTTGAAGAAAATTCAAAAACATCCACAATGAAAATTGCTAGACGTCTGCATATAACGCAAAAATTAACCCATTCAACAATAAAAAATGAAGGCTTATATCCTTATCATATCCAAGAGGTACAAAGGTTGGAACCAGGTGATTATGCTAACCGTTTGGTTTTTTGTCAGTGGATTAGGAGGCACCAAAGAGATATTCACCGGACTTTGTGGACCGATGAAGCTCAGTTTACCAGAGATGGAGTCAACAATTCCAGAAATTGTCATCCATGGTCTCTAAAAAATCCAAATGCTATTAGGCAGTCGCACTCGCAACATAGATTTTCCATAAATGTTTGGGCAGGTATAATCAATGGTAAATTGATTGGCCCACACATCTTTGAAGAAAGATTAGTTGGAAACCAATATTTACACTTTTTGGAAAACATTTTGCAAAATCTTCTCCAAAATGAGAATGTTAATTTAAGAGGAATGTATTTCCAACACGATGGAGCCCCTCCACATTATGCAAGAATTGTTTCCGAACTTTTAAACCATAGATATCCCAACAGATGGATAGGTCGTGGGGGGCCCCATTCGTGGCCAGCAAGATCTCCCGACTTTAACCCGCTGGACTTCTTTTTTTGGGGGTATATGAAAAATTTAGTTTACGAGGAAGAAATTAATACACGGGACCAGCTCTTGCAACGCATTATCACTTCATTTCAGGAAATAAAAAAGAGACCAGGTGTAATCAGAAGTGCAGTTTCAAATTTAAATATCAGAGGAAGAAAATGTGAAGAAGTTAATGGTGGGCATTTTGAAAATATTCTCAAAATTATGTTTTTGTTATTTTTGTTATTATTGGTATTATTGTCGTTATAAAAACAGTTATTATTTTGTATGTGTTTCAACATCTAAAGAAGAGCAATTTATTATGGCTGAGCGGCGAGTGCGGGGATTTTGATAAGTATGTCATTAGAATTAGTTTTTTATGTGTTTTTCAAATAAAAAATAAAATTGACAAAAATATGATATACGAATATGAATTTAAAAAAATGAAATCAGTCTCGTTCTTAAAGTCCAGACCTGAATTTCAAAAAATTTTCATACGGCATTTTGAAGCGATAGCTACTCAAAATATTTTCACCGAATATGAACATTTTATACCGGGTGCTAAAAGAATTATGGCAAAAACAAAAATAAGCCAAACCTTATAAAACACTCTGTATCTAAGTAACGAGGAAAGATGGACCCACTAAAGATAGATTATTTAGAACCCCCAAGATGTCCACTATCTCCTGGTGATGTATGTACATTTAGATCCGAGTCACCCTGTATATAAAGTAATATTAAGTAAGTATCCACTTTTACTACAAAATGTTTTTAAATTCTATTCAATTTTATCTTGGATGTATAATTTCACATCAACATTTAATTTTTATAAACTTTTTCAAAAATTCACAATTCTTTTAAACAACAAGCCAAAATGTATGAATATATGAACATCCAAAGCCTAAGAAATAAAATAGATAATGTGCAATGTTCTGTGATAAATGAGGATTGTGATCTGCTGCTTTTAACTGCAACATAGTTAAAAATAGTAATGAAACTTTTCTGTATAATGTAACAAACTATAATGTGGTCCACGTGTGTAACGATGGTGGAGGAAGAGGAGCATCCATTTATATCAAGGACTGTTTACCATTCTGTGAGGTAGAGAGGTTTGAAAATAAACTACACTACTGACCACCATAATAATTTAAATTGTAATGTTTGTTAGGGTTAAAAGTAATTATCTTATTAACTATCTGATCATAACCAGCTCCATATAACCTTAGAAGAAGATTTATTAATGTTTAGTAAGAAAATCAAACATGACGTTAAAATAATTGATTGTAAAAAGTTTTTTTAGAATTTTTCAACAAGAAACAATAGGCATAGATGTTATTTTATCTTTCTATCCTATGGCTCAGATTATCATTGATTCAAAAAAGAAGTCTGAGATCATTAAGGTCTGTAAAGTTCGTAAAAGTAGTACATCAATCAATGGTGAAGGACTGAGAAAGACTCTCATCAATGATCAGGGTAAGAGACAAATTCTACAAAAAAATAATAAAAAAGCCTAATGACAAGTTTTTGGAGACTGACTTTAAAGCAATCAATAATCAAGTAAATAACAAAAGGCATCTTTAAGAAACATTGACTTTAGAAAAGGATGGCAAAATGCAGGTACAAATATTAAAAAACAGTGTCAAATAAGGATTTAAAAATAGTAAGAATGAAATACAAGTAAACTGTCTCGAAATAGATTATATACAAATTAATAATCCACTTGATATTGTAAATAGTTTAAATGATTATTTTTCTAAAATAGGTGGGTATATTGTTGATGACCTTCATACGGAAATTAGTTTTGTGAGACCGGATGGTACTCCCCCCTTATGCGATGAAATTATGTCACAGAGTAAAATAGATACTGAATTAACTAACAGAAATAAAATAATGGAAATCGTGTTGGACTTAAAAAAAGGTGTTTTGCCAGGTTATGAACGGTTAAGGCCCTGATCAATTTGCGAGAAACTCTGGTAGAAATCCTAAATATATTAATTAATAATTTATTTAAAAATGGACTATTTCCGGCGGATTTAAAAATAAGCAAAATTAGCCCGATATTTACATCTGGGAGCAAAAAGTGTCTAAGCAACTACAGACCAATATCTGTACTGTGTAAGTGTTTTCTCCAAAATATTAGGAAAATTAATTAAAAGGCGAATGTGATCACATAATATACAGGAACATATAGAAGCAGATGAGTATCAATATTATCAAATACTTTGTGAATTATATCTCTAGAGCCTTGCATAATGGTAAGATTGTTGTTGTTGTTTATGTAGATTTGAGAAAGGCTTTTGATGTGGTATGTTTGGATATTTTGTTGAGTTAATTGAAAAATATGGGATTTACCGGAATAATGCTAAATCTAATGAGAAGATATGTTAAGGGTAGAAACCAGTATGCTAGAGAAATAGTGTCAGTACTGTCAGTAGTGAAATAAAATCAAATAAGTTTGGTGTTCCCCAGGGATCGTTTCTTGGACCAATATTGTACTCCTTGTACATAACTAACCTGAACTAACCTGAATCTGAGAGTTTTCCCATATTTTCACAAACACCCTATATATTTACGAGATAATAAACTTGACCTAAAATATCCTTGGTTCCTTTTCAATTGTTGTTTAGTTTATTACCAAACTCGCAAATACTAAATTTGGAACTAAATTTGTACACAATTTGCATTTATACTACTAAAGCTAATCTAGGCAATATATTTGCATAAACACATACAGTTTAATGTATCCATTACGCAGTAAATTTGGCTGGAAATCACGACCGTATGCGGATTTGTTCGGCTTTAACATCTATCAAGTCGTATTAAAAAAGATCGGTACAATAAAAAATATTTAATGTTAAAATATTTAACGTCCGTAGGCCTGTAACGTTTACGGTTCGATATAAAAGCCTTTAAAATAGGCCATTAACTTTACTGGATTTCTCCATTTGCCACCCTCCATGCTCGCCGTTTGTTCAAGAACTCTTTAATCGCTTAAGTGCAGTTTCAAAAGCATAAGAAATTTTACTACTAAAATGAGTTTTAAATTAGATTTTTGCTTCTGAAATATGCTGAGGCGGAAATATGCAGTCTTATTGGTTTATTAAAGGAATGGTATTGTTAAGTCGTCGACGAATGGTTATATTATACTATTTTTCTTTTAAAATTTAAGTTTTCCTATTCGATAAGATATCTATTTGAAAATTTTACTAATAACAACAAAGATAGCTCGTTTCCTAATCGGATAAATTGTTCAGTTGTCGCAACAACTTGTTTGTTTGGGAATTTTACGAGTTGAATTTGGGCATGTCTATTCTGATTAGATCCCAGGAGCGACGCTGGCAACCAAACATACAATTTCGAAATAAAAGACAGGTAAATGTCAACATTCATTGAATAATCAAAATGTTTGTTTCAATATTATTGCGGCTTCTCTCAATTTTATTGAGGAGGAGTAGAGGAGAAGGGCCCAAAATGATCCACTTAATGGAAAAATCACTCCTACTACTTGTGTATACTTTAGGGAGAATAATACTCATTTTTATGGGATTCCCCAATTCTTATCCTTTCAGATTAAGATGTACTGAGTGTTTGATAATAAAGCATAATAACGTTATTTATTGAAATATGAAATTGTGCAAAAGAATCATTTTACCCTACCTGGACAGGCAAAATGATCCCTTAAGGTAGGATAAAATGATTCCCAAATTTTATTTAAGAAAAAACGCAGAATAGTTTAAAATAAGTTATACTAAAGAAAACAGAAAAACAAAAGGTTACTCCACTAAAAAGCTAATTGTACCAAAAAATATTACACAACAACAACCTACATACACTAAGGTACGCTTACACGAGTATGAATGTTGCCCATTAATATATTTTTTGACGAACTTGAACGGCTTTTTCATTGTGAAGGCAGAAGTCGCAAATGTGGGGATCGCAGTTATTTTCCTTAATTCCCGCGCACTCGTCGTATGCCCAGCGCTTGCAATTTTATTAGTACACTGCACCCATCCATTTCCTGCGGGAGATCTTTGGAAAGTATTGGAACAAATATTGCATTGCGCGTGTTCTTCCTTCTCTTCCGAGTCGTCAATATCCTTGTCATCCTTCTTATTAATATTTCTTCTAGTCTTGGTTACTTCTAATAGTTTTTTATTGTCCTTTTGATTGTCTGTGGCTAACTTTTCCTTTAGTTTTAACGTTTTGTTTTCTTCCTGTGCTAATTTTTTTTTGTTCGTCGATTAGTTGGTCTTTATATGGAGTGTTGGCAAGAACCATCATAGTGGATAGATGTCTTTTGGTGCAATGCTAAATGGTTTTATAACTCCAGAAGTAGAATCAACATCAGAATTGTTATTGCTAGTTAATAATAATAATATATAATAATATAATATATTACACAGTTTCATTCTTTACTTTACAATAATTATTACTTGAGGCCATGAATGACAATGTGAATATATTATTTGTTACGACTAAAGTTCATCTGAACTTGTGCGTATTTAACTAATGTATCTTCCACCATCGTTCATGTATGTATTATAATTCATATCATATATAAAGCTAAATGAAAAGAATAAAGTATACATTTATATATAATGTATTATAACGAGTGATTTTTAATTATTTTGCTTAAGGGAGGCCATGCATTTTAAAAGCATCATGGCCGTACTGCGTAGATAAGATGACATGATTGTTTTATGACATTTACGTCTTATTTGAATTTGTGTATTTGTAAAGTTTAAAAATTGGAGAAATTTTGTAATTTTTGCAGTTATTTGAAGGTAGGTTACTATTGCTTTAACAAATATTTCTCCCGGGAGTCGTCTTTTGACTATTATAAAGTGCTATTTGCAGGATATGATTTAATTTTTTATTTTTTTTTTATTTTTCAGCGGATCAAGTTTTGGTGAAGCTTTGTTGCCGGATTGAAAGTTCTACAGTAAAAATGTTTAGTGAAGCACAAAAAATTTTTATTGTTGAAAGTTTTTTTAGAAATAGAAACAAAATAGGCGGTGTGTGGAATTACTCTATGCATGACTGCTTTGATGAATTTCGAACCGAGTTTCCTGATGTTGCGGTGACCTTTCATAATTTTCGTACTGGGTCACAATACCTAATTGATAAATTTCGTCAGACTGGTTCTGTTCAACATAAAAAAGGGGCTGGAAGACCAACGAAACGATCGAATGAGGTTATTGAAGAAGCGCGACAAATTATGGAAAATAATCCTTCAACTTCTATTAGGCATTTATCTCAACAAATTCAGCAAACGGATTTATGCTACAGTACATGTCAAACACTTTTGAAAAAGGATCTGCATCTATACCCTTATCGTGTTACGGCTATTCATGAACTCCTTCCCAATGACGTTCCCCAAAGACTTAATTTTTGTGAATGGTTTTTAAACAATTTTCAAGAAGAAAATAGTGGTGCTTTTGAAAAAACATTTTTTACCGATGAGGCTTATTTTTATTTATCAGGCTATGTTAATTCACAAAATATGCGAATGTGGAATACGCAAAATCCGCATGTTTTTGTAGAAAGACCTCTTCATCCTCAAAAAGTTGGTGTGTGGGCAGCAATTAGTTCTAGAAGAATAGTAGGCCCAATTTACTTTGATGACACAATTACAGCTGATAGATATCGGATCGAAATTCTGACAACATTTATTAATGAGCTTCACGATGATGAATTGCGGGAAGGTTACTTCCAACAAGATGGCGCTACACCTCATGTAACCAGAGAAAATTTAAATTTTTTAAGTGAATTTTTTGAAAACAGAGTTATAAGCCGAAATACGCAACAAATATGGCCACCTCGTTCCTGCGATTTAACACCCTGCGATTTCTTCTTGTGGCCTTTTATAAAAAAACTCCATTTATCGAACACAAATTGAGGATATAAATGATCTTAAACGAAGGATTTCAGAAAAAATTGCCGAAATTAATAATTCTCCAAACGTATTGGTTAATGTGTCTCTGAGGGTAAGAAGAAACATCAGAAGGTGTCTAGAAGTAGGAGGCGGCCATATAAAGTAGGCTTTCAAAGTAAGATAGCTCAGGATTTTATATTATATACCGTCAAAAAACATTATTTTAGGTTTTCAACGTGACAACGCTGCTTTCTTGCAAATTCACCCTATGATTTAATCTACGCGCTACTGCTACACTATGTATACTGGGTCACAGCCGCCCTTGAGCAAAATAATTAATAATCACTCGTTATAATGCTTTAGTAGATTGGCCTGCTACCTTCTCCTGTAGCTCATGCTGAATACCTTGACCAGGTGGAGTTAAGGGAGGTTGTGTGGTATTATTTTCGTCGTTTTTAGGCAAATTATCGGATTCATTTTGTTCAGTAACTCCTGCAGCTACAAAATCTATGTCTGAAAATACATATTATGGATTATAGGGAACAATTTCAGCCTTTTGAGAACCCTTAATGGCGTTTACTGGAGCACACGCTTTCATGTAGGATTCACTAAAAATAGTTGACATCTGAAAAGCTGTAACAGCGCGTCCAGGGTGATTAGTAAGCCATTTTTCCAATGGATAAGGATATACATAAAAGAGAGATCTAAAGGTTGTAGTATATGTGTAGTATGAGAAGGTAGACATAATATTGTTACAAAATTACTTCTGGCCTTCTCAATAGCCCTTAAAAATTTTTGGTATGCGAAACATGACCGTCGAGTATCAAAAGAGCAGGATCTTCTGCTGTTGGTTTAACATGAAATAAAAAGTTATTGAACCAATCTGAAAAAAACATCAAGATTCATCCATCCAGATGCGTTGCAACTAAATGCTGTTCCGGAGGGGTGCTCCTTCTTTCAACTCTTCCTTCAATCTTTTACGAGAAAACATCAGCATGGGAGGAATAAAAAAACCACCTGCTGCCATACAAAGAGACACCCCGCTCTGCTGAAACTACTCTGCCGACTTGTTTTTTGCCTTTTTTAGCAAGAAATTTAGAGTTTTTATCTGAGACAGTACTTACAGATGTCTCACCAACGTTATAACATCTATGTGGTGGAAATGGCGTCTTATCCAAAACAGTCTTAAGCAACGCAAACAATTTTGTGACTACTGGTCTATTAAAACCACGTGCGCGGGCTGCGGAAGTGGCCTCAGGCGACCTTAATGAAAGCTCAGGGTGTCTCTTCGGAAAACTTTTCAACCAGTATTTACCTGCAAGTTTCGTTTCCTTGGAAAATTAATGCTTTATGCCATTTCTGACGGCAAGTTGATAAGCTATAGATCTAACATCTTTATTGCTACGACCATACATCGTACTTTCCATGTCAAGAATATGAGCTACAAGTACTGCCTCTTGTTCCTGACTAAAAACCCGTGTTATGCTGCCAAGTTTTCTCAGCTCATTAACAGCGAGTTTATTTTTTCCTTTACAGCGCCGCTTTAAACTCATAACTGGTACACGAAAATTTAATGCTGCTACTTTTATATGGTAATCCATTACCCACAGCGTTTAGAGCTTCACGCATTCTATTTTTATCCCATTTCTGTCCTTCAGTCTTCCGATTGTATTTTTGAGCCATTTTATATCTGAAAACAAAATAATTTAATTTTGAAATATAACTTTATTAACCATTGGAACAAAACAGACTTAGTATTAGTAAAAAACTGTCCTTTTAAGGAATAATACCCAACACTATACTATTTCTTAGAAAAAAAAACCTAAAGATGCGGGTAAAATGATCCTGGAATCGTTTTACCCTACCCCATGGGAGATCATTTTGCCCGAATCTGCAAAATTCAGTAGCGGTCAGGTTTATGACTTACTCGTCGAGTATAAATACTTTACAAATACATTAAGTAATAGGCGAAGAAATGTACTTTTAAGAAAACTATTATAATTTGACATCCTTGTTATATTTTAATAGCTGCAACAAAAGTCTGTAGGTACGTTCCTTTAGATCAGAATAAGCAAAAATGACTTTCTTATTATTAACGCACACGCCGCTTAAACGTTTAGATTCAACTGACTGGGACGATTCGGCGGACAATAAGACAGGCAATAATGGCATTATCAAACTTGACGTTTCCCATGACATAAATTTTTATTAAATTATTTTCACAAATCACCGAAATAAATTTAGATACGCAACTGGACTCTTAGAACTGTCAAAAACTAATTGGCGCTAATATCCTAAACTCTCCGAAACACGCGAGAAAAAAAGAAATCTGTTCGGCAACTATGGGTAAAAATAAAGAAAACTGTTTTACCAACTTTTGCTGCAATCTGTTTTATCGGTAGATATTGGTGCCGCTTTAAAGTTTAAAATATTCCTTGGTTTAAATATTCATTTTTTTCTGCTTTTATTTTTAGTTCAGAAATATACGTTATTTGAAACTCTTGTTTTTTAGTTTGGAGTAAATACCTTGGTGGTAAAGTAACAAATAACGTATATCTAAGAGCTCAAGTAAAAAGCAGCAAAAAAGGAAGTATTTAAACCAAGCAATACCTATTTAAAAAAATTCAGCTGACTAAAATAAAGCGAAATAGGTAATAAAACATTGTTTTTATGATCAAAAACTAACGGATCTCTTTTTGGCAAGCGGTATCGCATGTCACGTTTATTTAAACAGTTTGAAACACAACATTTTTTAGGTTTTAACGAAGGTGCGTAGTCTTCCATAACGGAAATAAATACGCGAACTTTAACTAAACAAACCGAAAACATACTAAAACTAAACAAAAAGTCAAAAGGACTGTCAAAAAACACGCTAATAGTACACACAGAGACCGAACGATCACAAGCGGCATGAAAATTCAACACAACTTAAAAGAAAATCGAGAATAGCAAATTGACAATACACTTCAAATTTTTGACAACAACGAAATCTGGGCGGGTGCCTATTCGATCGCAAATCGCAAATGAACGTGGTGCCCTCTATACGAACTTAACCAAACCGAATTGAGGGATGACACTACCGGCGCCATCTACGAAATGCGATCCAAACAAAATAATAATGTTTGGCGAGAACGCCCGGCTTACGTATCTAAATTTATTTCGGTGATTTGTGATTATTTTAAGTACTTTGAAAGGTTTTCAAGAAAAGCCGATTTCCTGCAGCGTCTGGGGCACATATTGTTGCGGCTATTCTTTTGCTGCTGGCTACTTGTATGATTTCTCGTATTTATACCTACTTTTTTAATTAAACTATTTATGCTTGTAGATAAAACCAATATTTTTATTTTTCTTTTTTTTTTTTACTACAACAACTTTTTTTCGATGTCTTGGTTACGCACCAGGTCCCGGTCTTCATTGCTGCACCTTGATACCAAATCCCAATAATGGTTAGTGACGTAACATACCGCCCCCCTTGAAAGTACCCGCTGAATACTTTCAAGAACTCTTAAATTTACTAGAAAAATTACATTTTTAACACTCTATTCTAACGGTAGAACGCATACTTTAGTAACTGCTCGTTTAAAACTACCTTTTTGGGTTTTTACTAAAATGACGCGCACAATGCCATCATTTCCCGGATATAACCGTTCAATTCGTCCTAAAGACCACTTTAACGGTGGTAGATTTTCGTCTTTGAGAACTACCATGTCATCCACCTTTAACTCGGGGCCGTTCGGATATTGCCATTTAGAACGTCTATTTAATTCACTTAAACATTCCTTATACCAACGGTCCCAAAATGTCTGAGTAAGTTGCTTCAAATATTGATAGCGATTTAGTCTATTTAATTTTATATCGCACACATTTGATTCTGGTAAAGCGATTAATGGTTCCCCAATTAAAAAATGTCCTGGGGTCAGTGGCGATAAATCGTTCGGGTCGTTCGATAAAGGACTTAGCGGACGAGAATTCATACAAGCCTCTATTTGTGTAAAAATAGTTGATAGCTCTTCAAAGGTTAGTGAAGCATTACCAACAATTCGATATAAATGATATTTTGCTTTTTTAACACTCGCTTCCCATAAACCTCCGAAATGCGGTGAGCGCGGAGGAATAAAATTCCATGTTATTTCATCTTCAGATAAATATTCAAATATTTTACTCTTAAATTCATTACCTTTCAAAAATTTAAAAAACTCACGCATTTCGTTGTTCGCACCTATAAAATTTGAGCCACAATCAGAAAATATATTTTTGCATTTACCGCGTCTTGCTAAAAAACGTTTCAACGCATTCAAAAACGATTGAGTTGTCAGATCTGAAACCACCTCCAGATGAACTGACAAAACAAATAAAAATACATAAATATGCCTTTAAAAATTTACTATTACGCAACTTTGAAGCTTTAATATTAAAAGGTCCAGCGTAATCAACCCCACAATTAAAAAATGGTTTAGCAGGAGCAACTCGCTGTTCAGGTAATTCACCCATTAAAGTATTAAAAGATTGAGGTTTAACCTTAAAACACACAATACATTTTCGAAGTACCTTCTTTATTGCACTAATGCCACCTAAAATCCAAAATCTATATCTAATAATAGCAAGTAAATTTTGGGGTCCCATATGAAGATTTTTTTTATGCTCATGGGATATTATCAAATTACTTAAATAATGGTTATTATTGAGTATAATAGGAAATTTTTGATCAAAACTAACAGACGATTTTGCTAAGCGACCACCTACGCGTAATATTCCGTTTTTATCTAAAAATGGATTCAATGCAATTAATTTACTACAACGTGCAAGTGGTTTTTTAGCTTTCAAAATTTCTATTTCATTTGAAAAATCAGCAGATTGTGCAATTTTGATCAAACATATTAATGATTGTTGTAATTCGATTACAGTTAAACATCCTATTATTTTATTATTTTTATTTGCTTTCAAATTATTACAAAATCTTATACAATATGCTACTACCCTTTGTAATCGTAAAAAACTTGAAAATCTTAAAAATACATCTTGATCCAAAATTGAAATCGTTACTTGCCTGGTATTTCTTCTTTCAGGAATGTCCTCTCCAGAATATTGAAACTCATTTTTTGACCAATCATGTTTATCCTTGTTCAACCACTTCGGTCCGTGCCACCAGATTTTAGATTCTTTTAATTGATTCGTATCACATCCTCGCGAAATTAAATCAGCTGGATTATCTTCACTTCTAACATGATTCCAACTATTTATATTAATATTTTGTTGTATTTCAGCAACTCTATGTGATACAAATACGCTCCATTTTGCAGGTTCTGCCGCTAACCAAGATAACACTATCTTAGAATCAGTCCAGCAATTTACCTCTCTAATTTTCAAACTAAGCGAATCAATAATTTTTTTTACTAATCTTGATAAGAGCAAAGCTCCACATAGCTCTAACCTTGGCAAGGTTACTGTCTTAATTGGAGCTACCTTTGATTTTGCACTTAGTAAGTGCGTAGTTATTTTTCCATTGTTGTCAATAGATCGTAAGTATAAACATGCTCCATAAGCCTTTTCTGAGGCATCACAATAACCATGTAAGTCTATTTGTATGGCATTGAAACTGACTGCATGTCGTGGAATGTGTATATCATTTAAACGTGGCAAATCATTATAAAATTCTTTCCAAAGGTTATATAAATCTGGAGAAACTTCTTCATCCCAATCAACCTTTTGTATCCACAATCTCTGCATAATTAATTTGGCACAAACGATTATTGGACCTACCAATCCTAAAGGATCGAATATTTTCGATAAAATTGATAAAATATTTCTTTTTGTTGGTCGAAGACAACTTTCCATTTGAATAATATACTGTATACTATCTTCATGAATATTCCAAACCAATCCTAAAGTTTTTGTGACATTCTGATCTACTATATATTGTTTAACATTCTCGTTCTCTTCATTATACAATAGCTCTTTTTTATTTGACACCCATTTTCTTAATGTGAATCCTGATTTCTTTAAAACTTCTGATATGTCATTTTTTAATCTTATAATTTCTTCAATGGTGGATGCTCCAGTTAGAAGATCATCGACATAAAAATTTTTCTTTATTTCATAACTAGCTCTTGGATAATTATCTTCTTGCTCCTCTGCTGCTCTATGTAAAGAACGAATAGCTAGAAATGATGCTGAAGTTGTTCCATATGTAACTGTATTGAGACGATAATATTTCAACTCATCTTCAGGATTTTTTCTCCATATTATCCTTTGTAAATCTCTTTGTTCTGGATCGATCCATACTTGCCTATACATCTTTTCCGCATCTGCACCCAAAACAAAATTATGTTGTCTAAATCTTGCCAATATTGAATATAATTGATCCTGTATTATTGGCCCATTTTTTAATTTATCATTCAAACTTATTCCGCGATTCGTTTTAGCACTTGCATCGAATACTACTCTCAATTTTGTCGTCGTGCTATCCTCTTTCATAACTGCATGATGAGGTAAATAATATACTGGACTATTTATTTCTATTTCTTCTTTTGGTATCTTTGACATATGCCCCAACTCTTCGTATTCTGTCAAAAATTTGTCATATTCGTATCTTAAATTTTCATTTGATGCAAATTTCTTCTCTAATTTAAAGAATCTTCGTTCTGCTATTTGTCTTGAATCTCCAATATTTTCTATTCCTTCCTTGGTCGGTAACTTCACTATAAATCTTCCATCACTTCCATGTTTTGTCGTATTTAAAAATAAATCTTCACAATCTTGCTCTTCCTTCTTCAAAAATGTCGCCGATTGTATTTCTTCCACAATCCAAAATTTTTCTAATTGTTGATCTAAACTCAAATTCGATGAGTGATTACAAATTGTTTGAGCGTGTGTAGATTGTGTTTTATATGACCTTTGATCCGTAGGAACAGCTCCTGATATTACCCAACCTAATATAGTTTTTTGTAAAATTGGCATATTGTTTGCAACTTTAATTTGACCTACCAGCAAAAGATCATAAAATATATTTGCACCCAGTAAAATTTCAATTTTACCAGGTATATTGAAACTAGGATCAGCTAAATTTATATTACATGGAATCTTCAGAATTTCTCTATTAACTGGCAACATTGGTAAATTATTAGTAATTTTATTTAATACCAAAAAATTTAAATCTGCTTTAAAATGATTAAAACATGATTTTATAGTTGCTTGTACTATCTTTGTTGATTTGTTATTGAAGTATTTATTCCAACCACTGATATGTTTGTTTCGCATAAATTTAAATTTAACTTTGACACTAAGTCACTCGAAATAAAATTAGATTGTGATCCACAATCCAACAAGGCTCTTACCTCATGTGTGTTTCCTGTACCGTCAAACACCAACACTTTTGCAGTTGAAAGAAGCACTTCACCATCACTTACACTAGTTGAACTATGCGTATTAATGGAAACAACATTATTATTGTCAGTAGATTCAGAGATTTCATTATTTTTCGAATTTTCTAAAATTGTGCTATTATTGTAATTATGACTTTCATTACTTGCGCCCTGATATGCACAAACATGTGAAGAACTGCGAGTTTCCACCACAGGCGAAAAATTCGGTTTATTTAATTTATTTGTATTGGCTATGCCCAATTGACCGTTACCCGAATTTACCGTATTTTGATTTGACGCAGCTTTTGAATAGTCAATGTGTAATAAAGTATTATGTGGCTTACCACAGTTTTGACATCCCTTATAAGAACATCTTGTACTAATATGATTAGGTTTAAAGCAATTAAGACACAAATGCAACTTTTTTATTTCATTTACCCTTTGAATTTCATTTAAAACTAAGAACTTCGAGCAATGATACATAGGATGCTTACCAACTTTACAATAAAGACAATTATTATCATTATTACCTGTGGAAACATAACCTTGGGTAGATTTAAAACTTTTGAATGTAGGCTTTCCAGTAGATAGCTGCGATTGAATCAAAGTTGTTTTATGCGATTCTAAATTTTCCAATATTTGACATCGCTCATTTAAAAATTTTATAAAATCGCTGCAACTTACTTTATTATTTTTAACACAAAAAGTCTCCCATTCTCGTTTGGAATGTATGTCTAATTTATTACTGAACATGTAAAGCAACAATGTATCCCAACTGTCTACTGGCTCCTTTAAACTTTTTAAAGCTCTTAAGTTCTTTTGAATAGTGTCTACTAATTTTCGTAAATCAAAAAGTGTATTTTTACCTACTGCTGGTAATTCAAAAAGACACTTCACATGGCTTTGAATAATAAACTTAGTGTTTTCATACCTTTCACGCAATAATTTGAATCCAATTTCATAATTGGAATTATTTACTTCAAGGGAATGAATTACCTGAGCAGCTTCACCTTTAAACAGGATTGCAGGTAATAAAATTTCTGCACATCGCTTAAATTATTATTAGAATGTATTAAAGCAACAAATGTGTCAAAAAAACCTAACCATGAATCATAACTTCCACTAAAAATAGGCAAATCTAATGGTGGCAATTTGACAAAAGTTTGTTGTGAATTTGAGTGATTTTTATTGCTATTTGAACCGTTATTTATTTCTAAATTACCTGCCAATAATTCCTTAAAGAGACACATAGTATCAAAATATTTTTCTTCAAAATCAATTCTGTCATTAGAACTAGAATCTTCGAAGTATTTCAGTTCTAATTGTACCTTACTAAATTCACCCCAAAGAGCTTCACATCTAATTAACCTTTCATTTATTTTTATTTTACTTGTAAAACTATCGCAACTTGAAATAAAATCGAAAAATCTATCTAATTGGGCACAAATTTCCTTTCTATCACTCTTAAATTTTTTAACTAACTCCTTTTTATCTTTATTTGACATTTTATTGGTAAAATACTGAAACTTCTAGAATATAACACCAAGTTATTATTATTTTAATGTTATTTATTTTATTATATTTATATTTATTATAAGTACCAAGAAAATTAACTTTACTACTTGTACTTTTATTTTTTAGTAAACCACAAAATATCATTTATTTAATGAAAATATCCACTATTTTCACACTTTTTCGGCAGTGGGTACTTACCTGTTCGCTAAGTCCCTACCTATTTTACGCGCAATTTTCCAAGCGCGCACCACTGACCCTCAAACATTGGATTTCCAACCATAGCCAGCCTCTGCGTTTGTTCTTATCAACTTGCTGCTTATTTCTGCATCCCAAGTCAATCCTTCTATTTGCAAAATAACACAACGTCGAGGTTTTTAACTTTACACTTGACTGTCAGGTAACCTACATTTCAAATGACACAACGTTGAGGTTGAACTTGACACTTGACTGTCAGGTATATTTGGAATCCAGGTGTATTTCCTATCCAGGTATATTTTGACTGACTTTTCTGTCACTGTATTTTATTGATTTATTCTTCTAATATTCTATTTATTTTATTTCTTACTTGATTGGCATTATCTACAATGCGGTATCCGGCTCGAAGGACCATATGTTGCGGCTATTCTTTTGCTGCTGGCTACTTGTATGATTTCTCGTATTTATACCTACTTTTTTAATTAAACTATTTATGCTTGTAGATAAAACCAATATTTTTATTTTTCTTTTTTTTTTTACTACAACAACTTTTTTTCGATGTCTTGGTTACGCACCAGGTCCCGGTCTTCATTGCTGCACCTTGATACCAAATCCCAATAATGGTTAGTGACGTAACACATATTGCCGTAAGAAGGGCCTGTAAGAAAAAAAAAATTAGGAACATGTCATCTTATTTTTTCATGTTCTATCTGAATCCAAGAGGTTTCCCACATTTTCCCGGACAACCTGTATAAAATATGCAATTGAAATTTCAGGTCAGCATTCAAAGAAATTAAGTTGATGATGGTGACCCGAGAAGGAAATGTCGGAATTAAAAATTAATTATGTCAACGTGTAGAGAATAAAAAGTGGTATTTGAAATAATTTCCACAAATGTAATCAAAAGAAAATAAAGACGTATTTGCTAATTTTCGTTATTTCTTGGATCTCCGATGCTATTCGGAACTTTAAAATTTTTCCAGAGGCGTTTTATTCAGCACTATGTTTTGGAACTTTGCTTCCATTTAAGCGACTTTGTATCTTTTATAGCTTCAAAGATCCCTGTACTTATCCCCGGATTTGTAACACCCTGTATACTCGTATTATAAGCGAACATTTTTCAAATTATCTTCCAATTTCGTAATATTCGACAAATTGAATAACTTTCCATCAATTAAAACAGTCATTTTTGGAAAACAATGTTTTAATAGTAGGTAGATAATACATTATTTTGTCAATTTTTTAAACAAAATTTGAATAGCGTTCTCTTATGGCCAAATTATTGTGTGTCGTATAAAATATACCTCCGATAGAAAAGTACCAAAAATACTATAAAACCTTTCTTGCCCTCTGACAGTCATTTTTCAATATAAACTTAATATCGCCGCAAAATTGTAAATGTCAACTATGTATTTTTATTAAACCTTGTTTAAACGTATGTCTACCATGTCACGCCAGCTTTCCTAGAGCCGGGGGATATGTCACATAGATAATATCTGAAAAGAAAATACTATTTCACAATTCAATTTTCAAGTAAAGTCATAAATTTGCGATGAGGTATAAGCCATTTACCTTGCCATAAAACACCGACAATAGTTCTGTTATACAAACTTGAAAATTGAACCTATGGATTATTATTTTCGGAAATAAGTTACAAATTGTTTAATAAATAATAACTAATAATAAATAATAATACTTTATGCAATATTAAATTTACTATTAACTTAAAGTATTTTCTTTTATACGAACCCACTTGTAGCAAATATTTTGTATATTTAAGCTTGTAAAAATTAATATAATTCGAATTTTATTGGCCGATAGTTGGCCACCCAACTGTAAACGGTGCGGTGGCGCCGGCTCGTTCGTTGGCTTTGTTTGACGTTTATGCAAAACTAACCTAATTTATTGTTTTGTGATTCTGTCTTGCTGCGCCGTCTATTTTTTAACAAAAACTCCAGATATTTCCATAAATAGCATTAAAAAACTGTTCTTTTAAGAACAACAAAAGTGCACACACATATCTCTGTCGATTACGTTGTTTATTATTGGTGAAAAATTCCGAAGCATTTAAATAGCCGGTGCAAGGAGCTTATAGCCTCTCTAGTAAGCTATTTTCAGGAAGAACTTAACAACAATGGCCCATTGTTATCCTTGACAGCAGTTAGAGAAGTAAATTTAAAGAATGTGTTAAGGTCTACATATTTAAGTTCCACTTTACTAATTTCTAACGTGTAGCAGCTGCCCTAAATTTGAGTATCTCCACTGTAAGCGCAGTTTCAACAACAGTTAAGCAAAATAAATTATTGGAGTCACCTAAAAGAAAACGTTCTTATTTAAAGAAAGTTGTAAATGTGTCAAGATTGGATATAAGTTGTATCCGTGATACTATTTATGGAGTGTATGAAACAAATAAGTTGTATTATTCAAAAACTAGTATTTTATTATGCAGTAAACAAATATATAAAATATGAGAAGTTTACCTAGGTAAAACATATTTTTTAGGTACATAATACTTCATGCTGGTAGTGAAGATGGTTTTGTTGAGGGTGCAGAGGCAATTTCTCTTATAAACTAGGCTGAGTGACTACCATGGAGAAATGAATCAGCAAGACTTTTTACAATGGTTCGAAAACCAATTATTGAAAAATTTAGCAAAGCCATCCGTGATTGTAATAGACAACTCCCCATACCATGGCATGTTGTTAACAAAAATACCTAATACATCATGGAATAAAGCTGCAATTCAAGAATGGTTTATTACTAATAAAATTAAATTGATTAAGTATACAATGTTCAAAGCCGAACTTTTACAAATCGTTAATAGGTTGTTACAAGACATTTCATACGCCCTTTTTTTTAACACATTCTTCAATATTATACTTAAACTTAAATTGTTTTCAGACATAAGCCACCAAGAAAATATTTAGTTGATAATCTGGCTGAGCAATATGGACATAAAGTTTTACTGCTTCCTTCATACCGCTGTATGTTCAATCCGATTGAACACATTTGGTGGATTACCAAAAATTATTACAACAGACATATTGGTCGAGATAGCATTACAGAAACTGACTGTATGAATATGTGGAAAGAATCATTGGATACTGCTACTCTTGATGTTTGGAAAAATTCAATTCGGCACACAGAAAGCGAGATATTAAAATGGTATGAAAGAGAACATATATTAGATAGACTGAACATTCAACCCATCATGATTGAAGCAAATGAAGCGAGTGATTCAAGTGATTTGGAGGATGATTAAAGATCCATCTTTGTATTATTATTTTATTAAGAAGCCTCTTCGAGAAACTAGGCTTCAGATGGTAAAAAGATGAACTGAGGTGAGGGCTTATGGAACTTTCCCATATAGCCTTCAAACGACTAGTATTTTTGAAAAATGATATTAAAGAAAAAGAAGCATTCTTGTACCAATTCGTTTTCTTGGATGAAACATGGATTTTTCAGAATGGTACCAATCAATGGTTGATCTTGACAAGATGAAAATACAAGAAATGTTGGATTTACTAAAGTTGATGGTAAAAGGTATTATGCAGTAAACAAATATATAAACTATGGGAAATTTTTGTATATTTATCTTGTTTTTATGAAAAAAAAACTGTAAATCCCTCACTCGGATATTTTGGTTACAAGCTGGGAACACTGTCGATATCTGACGTCACTAAAAGGGTATGACGTGCAACGGTTTTAATGTTGCATTAAGCATACTTAACTTGCTTAGATCAAAGTTTGCCGAAAAAAGGAGAAGAAACTGCTGTTTTGATTAGCAGGCAAATCAACGACCAAAAAAATCAATATATGGATACTAGTGGTAAAACCATCGAGAAAGTAAGTTCGGAAATTGGACGGACGGGAGTGTGGTATATGAGAGGCGGTAATGTTAACTGCGATGCGCGATGATAATAGCCGGCCATATATGGGCGATCTTTCCTGAGAGAAAGATCAATCCCGATGGAATTGATTGAATTTATTGAATTCATTAGATTCATTTGCAATTCACTCGTCAAGAAATTGGACAAGGAAAACGATATGTGATATATTGTGTCATTGTGCGTTTACAAATTTATTTTCCATTTAGTTTCATCAGAGGAAAGAATGTTAAAAGAAAGAATGACAGTATGAACACTAAAGTTAGTATAGATTAAGCTTATGTGTGCAAAGTGTGTATCGTTTTTATAAGAAGTCTGGAAAATGTTTTACCTCTTCACTAAGTTGATCTTAACTTCGAAGAAATAATAATTGTTGCCTGAAAGTGATTGTCTTGAATTTGAATTTAAGGTCCCGTATTTACGTCCCTACTTATACCCTAAAAACCTGGGTGTAATAGTATAATCTAAAGTAATAATTTGGCCATATCACTCTGTTCAAGCTTTGTTTAGGAAATTGCAAGAAAACCTTGCCTACACCCTCAAAATAAAGTGTTACTGTAGAGC
This sequence comes from Polydrusus tereticollis, assembly GCA_963920685.1. Taxonomy (NCBI): domain Eukaryota; kingdom Metazoa; phylum Arthropoda; class Insecta; order Coleoptera; family Curculionidae; genus Polydrusus; species Polydrusus tereticollis. The sequence goes on along the minus strand of OY987330.1, from coordinate 37,419,440 downwards.
GGATTTGGCAAAAATTAAACATTCTTGTTGATTGAGTTATTAAAACTAGCCGAGTATTGCGAAATTGGTTGGTTGCGAAAGTTAATATGAAAAATTTTAACGGCAAATTTTTAATTGAATCGTTGCAATTATTGCTGAATGCCGGGAATGCTTGTATTACGCAAGTTTAAATTATTATTACAGGAAACGGATGATTTTAGACATTCTAAGTTCTATATCAAATGAGAACTGATTAAAAGTTGCTTCTTCTAAAATAATAATATATAAGGTGTTCCATTTAAAAAAATAGGGAAAGCGTATGATTTGCGTTTGCTTCAACACTCTGTAAAAAAGTGAAAAACTTGTAACCAAAACTATAGCGCAAATATAAATTACCACGTGCAAAACAAACTTTTGTAAGCCCGTCCTTTTTCATTTTTTTTTAGATTTTCTAGAAGACGTTAGTAGAGGAAAACTAAGAGAGCTGGACCAGGTGGTGCTGGTGGTGCTGGTGGTGCAACTAACCCAGGTGGTTCGGTGGTGCGTTTTATGATCTAACCCGGGTGGTTCGGTGGTGCGTTTTATGATCTAACCCGGGTGGTGCAGGTGGTGCGTTTTATGACCTAACCCGGATGGTTCGGTGGTGCTGTTTACAAAATAACCCGAAATTAAACCCGACTTTTTACGACCTAACCCGGATGCTTTCGCGAGGCGGCTTCTTATCTAACCCTAATTTGAACCTGAATATTTATGAACTGACCCGAGATAAAACCCGACTTTTTATGATTTAACCTTAGTGAAACGCCGCTGCCCCAGAACTCTGTCCATATTCCTCTACTGTGTTAATTTATGCGGGTAATAAAACCGACAAGGGTCGGATCGGCCTGCATACTTATAGAGGTAAAAAACCGCTTTAGAATGTTTTTGGTATATCTTTTTTAGATAATTTTGGGGGAAATAATTTGCCTGAGATGCCAATTAAAAAAGCCTACATTTAATTGTATTTTAGATTCTTGAATTTTGTACATGGATTAAAAATCTACTATTTCTTGAAATTGTATACATTATGTTAGATAATTATTAATATAATGTTATTAAGACTTTGTAAATATCTGTAAAAACTGTTCTAAATCGTGTCATTTCTGAAAATTGTATACTGAGTGATTAGAATTTAGTAAAAAATTAAAAAAATGTTTTAATGTTATTAAGACCTGTGAAAATTTGTAAAACTGTACAGAATTGTATTATTTTCTGAAAATGATATACTGAGTGTTTAGAATTTAGTAAAAATTAAAAAAATGTTTTAAATTTGTTAAATCATGTGAAATCTTGTATAAAATGACTAGAACCGTTCTTAATCATGTCATTTCTGAAAATTGTATACTGAGTGTTTAGAATTTAGTAAAAAATTAAAAAAAATGTTTTAACGTTATTAAGCCCTGTGAAACTTTGTAAAAAATGACTAAAACAGTCGCAAATCGTCCTATTTTCTTAAAAGTGTATACTGAGTGTTTAGAATTTAGTAAAAATTAAAAAAAATGTTTTAAATTTGTTAAATCATGCGAAATCTTGTATAAAATGACTAGAACCGTTCTTAATCATGGCATTTCTGAAAATTGTATACTGAGTGTTTAGAATTTAGTAAAAAATTAAAAAAATGTTTTAATGTTATTAAGACCTGTGAAAATTTGTAAAACTGTACAGAATTGTATTATTTTCTGAAAATGATATACTGAGTGTTTAGAATTTAGTAAAAATTAAAAAATGTTTTAAATTTGTTAAATCATGTGAAATCTTGTATAAAATGACTAGAACCGTTCTTAATCATGTCATTTCTGAAAATTGTTTACTGAGTGTTTAGAATTTAGTAAAAAATTAAAAAAAAATGTTTTAACGTTATTAAGCCCTGTGAAACTTTGTAAAAAATGACTAAAACAGTCGCAAATCGTCCTATTTTCTTAAAAGTGTATACTGAGTGTTTAGAATTTAGTAAAAATTAAAAAAAATGTTTTAAATTTGTTAAATCATGTGAAATCTTGTATAAAATGACTAGAACCGTTCTTAATCATGACATTTCTGAAAATTGTATACTGAGTGTTAAGTATTTAGTGAAATGGTGGCTATTTAGTTAATTCGTGACTTGTTTTGTACAGATTCTTTAGCATTTCTTAAGAACCGAAAAAGAAAACAGAAAAGAAAAAAATAAAAGAAAAAAACAACTCCAAGTGTCTTTGCGAACAATCGGCAATAAAATAGAGTATTTCAGTTTTTAATTTTTCGTAAATAAAAGTTGGTTAGATTAATAGTCTCTGTGAATATAATAACATAAACAAAGTGATATGCCGTAAATTTAGGAGTACAGTATAAATTATGCCTCTATTAAAATATACCGCAATAACTAACTGCCAAAGGATTTTTGATATTTTGAATATATTTGATGCTCATAGCATTATCACATTTCCAAAGGCTCTAAATTTTAGAAAAATGTTCTAATAGAATATGTCTATCAATATAAAGTAAAGGTATTGTTAGGTTTTTTTAAAAAAATACGACCTACAACAGTCTCTGCTACAGCATGGCTGACTCTGTAGAAACTTCTGTGAAACCATAATAATTATATCAATAATCGAGTTGTCGTTATGATAATATTTTCTTCCAATATCCGACTCCACTATCCATAAAAGTTATGTTAGGAAATTCATAATTGAGCGCATTGTAATTTTTTAAAAAGAAATTCACTTCACACACAAAGATGTAGCCATTCAATCCATGAAAATAATGCAAGTCAGTATGCGTATGTTATGGCTAACTGTTTAAATGTCTATTCCTTCCACGTTTATCGGAAGAAATACTTTTTTTATACTAGCATTTTAGTTGAAAATAAGATCATAAATCATCTATACAAAACAAGCGTCCCTTATGGATTTGAACGAAAATCATAGATTCGACTATTTTCATGAAAAATAAATCTAAGTACGGAATAATGCAGGAAGATTATCTATTTTCTTGGTTTAGAAAGTGATGTAGTTAAGATTTATAACTTAGGAATAAATAAATTATTATTAATCTTTTCGACCTATTTCTCTTGCATATTTAATTTCTTTGATAGTAAGAACTAATCTTTTTATTTTACAAAGTAAAAAAAAGCTAAAGATCGACGTTGTCAGTCAGGTATAAGAACTGATTTAACACGATGGTTTTTGTACAAACGTTCACATACAATTGTATGCTTTTTAACCGATTATGTCGGAAAAAATGACGATTTATAGATTAGATATTTAGACGAAGAGCTAACCTTCTCAATAAAGTATTGATTATTGCCCTGCTAGCTAGACAACACTTTTTATGTTAGTCAAAAAAAAATTTTTTTTTTTCGGACGCTATTACAGATTTCATCGTTAACTAACAAACATTAAGACCAAAAAATTAGCGTGCAAGATGAAATGTATAGGTTCACTTCATTTCTACATTATTTTACAACTCTCAATCGCATTAAAAACAAGATCGAATAAAAAATAACTTATGACATATGGACGAAAAATGTTTTTCGGGCTATTTAGCTTAGCGACCGCATTACGTCTGAAATACTACATTTTTCGAGCTTATAACATAATTTACTATTTTAACGTTAAAATAGGGGAAATGATGTATCAAAATGGATACTTTTTTTGTCGGTCACGAGATTATAGTTTCTTTTAAAATGAACTCTAATATTTACAACACAAATTATCCTTTAAACCACATTAGTTTAAAACTCGTCTGTCGCTTTCCCTCTATTGTGAGTTTGATTAAAGTATAGCGTAGTATATATTTAGATGAATTTCGCAAATGTTGAATACTTTCAAAACTGAAAAAGCCGCCCGTTGCAATAAATATCTCCGTAGAGTTAGGTACCCTGCAGATTAAGGGTATTTCAGCGGATAATCATATACAAATTCAAAGATTTTGTCTATTTTAATGGATTAACAAACAATATCTATAGGATGACTTTACTGATAAAAAAAAAATAACAAAAATCCATAAAGTCCAGGCTCACATGAAATTCCATAAAGAGCAGCTGCATAGCCTTATCACATCAAACTATATTTTTATTTCGTTCTATTGTCAAAAGTCTGTGTTTAGGAGATTATCGTTCATTTTAAAATGAACTCTAATATGTACATCACCATAAACTACCTCTTAAGCCGTCGTAAAAATACACTTTTCGATTTACCTCTATATTGATTTTCTAATATTAAATATCTACAATAGTCGAAATTCGCTCGCTAATACCTATGTATGCAAGGTTTCTTCAAAAAATGACAATTTTGTTGTTTAATGGCTTGAAAAAATGGAAAAAGGAGGTTTTTGCATCCATTTATTTCCAGATGAGTGGTAAAAATACTTATAAAACTCGGTATACCGAAGATCAAGCATTAATGAGAGGGTTGAGTCCTGTTTGCCAAATCCTGATTTTTAATTTGACGTTGGCAACGGTACAATTTTTTAACATTTATCATAAGAGGCGTATATTTTTGGAGCTTAGATCTACCAGTTTATCCACGCCCCATTTATTGTTAGTGCTTTAGTAATTTTACTTTCCAATTATTTTTTACCAAAACGCGTAGTTGAAACAGTGTCTATATCAGACGATATAATAAATTTTAAGGATTAATTTGCTTACAAATACACTTTAATTTATTTAGGCTAAAGCAGCCAGACATATACTGGAACTACGAAAACCCTATTACAATTTGGTTGCCTAGAGAAAATTTTGTAAAAAACATAGCTTTCTACACAAATGCTTGCACATTATGTACCTATCATTTTAAGATACCTGGCGACATCAATGTAAGCATTGGCATAATGACGCAAGATATAGGTAGGTACTAGAATATTCAAGATTTCTATTAACGATACACTTCAGCATACATGCGAGATGTCATTAATGTCTACGGAAGGCAACAGACATACCAGCTATTTTTACATGGGATTCCATAGACTTGGACGCTTCTTGTTTAGAAATATTTGATGTCATCTTGAGGAGTTCCGTATTGAAGCATCAAACCTACCTGCAAAATAATTGACGAAATATGGGATATCATAAAATATGCCCCCCATCGAACTAAATGATCCTATAAACCAGCTTCACAGACCGTAATTTGTGATGCTAACACGATTAATACGCAATAGAACAAGATTAAGAAACAAAATTTAAAGTAGCTCTTTATCACACGAAAATAATTAAATAATTTACGGTTACAGAACAATAATTATTTTAAAAAGCTGTATAACTAAATATATTATGTTATTAGGAATATTCTGTCTAAAGTAACAGCTAATCTTAGTCGAAAATGAGATCGTATTATTGATTGTTGAATTCGTTAGGTATGAAATAAAATTAGAGATTTCGTCTATTTTTTCACGATTAAAAAAGAATACCTCTATTTAGCTAAAAATGAAACGATTACAGTGGTAGATTAATTCACTTTACCAAGCATGTAAACTACTAATTTTGCAATAAATATCTTCTATATTTCTAGATAGGTTTACTCGAAAATGTGGGGCTATTTTCATCAAAAATCCCGATACGAAATTGAAAAATTTGTCTATTTTTGTCGGTTTACAAAGTGATAGTGGAATATTGATTTGATCAAAGAACAATAATTATTTTAAAAATGTTGTATAATTAACTAAATGTCGCTGTTATCAGGCAGGCAAGAAGTTATTTATCTGAATCTTATTTGTACCATTAGCGTTTATATACAAATGTTAGTGGTTTTCAAAAATTGATATCTCGGAAATTATTAGGTTTAGACTTATAATACGCTTATTAAAAAATAATGACTACTTTATGCAAAATTCAAAAATATTATAAGATGTAGGGTATCCCAGTAACTTAACCAAAGATTTTCGGTCTTCGTAAAGCTTTATACGTTTCTTCAGCGTACCAAACATTCACTTTTTTTAAATATTGACATCGGGTTAGGATTCTGAACATAGGATTAACATCACTCCAATAGTGAACATGTTGCGTTGTCACAGTTCCATTCGTCGAAAAGTAAACAAAACCGTTTGAGCTACGTGGTGAATAAATAAAGTTGGCTTGTTGAAAAATTTTAATATTTATTAAGGTAAAAGACTATAAATATATTGATACAACACTTTGGCATTTCTAATACTACAAACATGAATATCTAAAATGTGATATTTACAACCATCAACTCTCTCTCCCTTCTCTAATTCTGGTACACCAATGCTGTCTTCTAAGTTTATAATATATGGCGTCCTGCAGTTTAATTCCGAAAATGTTTTAACTAAAAATTCCTCTTTAACACGTCCTTTAACGTAAATAATGTCTGCGTCTATCAGATTGTTGGATATGATATTATGTAGTTCCTTGTAATCGGTATCACCATAATTATAAAGGATACCATGATGATTTCCAAATAGATATTTGACTTGTTTCTTGCAAGCCTTACTTAAGGTGTCGAATGGTTTAACTGGTTTAAAAAAGTAACTTTTCATACTATTCCCACCATAAATAGCCAATTCTTTCGCGTAAAATTCAGGTATGTTAAATCCTTGAATATCGACTACAGCGAACTTCATTGTCTGAAGACTCAAATCAAACAAGTATATTTTCATGTTTTTATCGCTCTTAAGTCCGATTTCAAAAGCACACCCCCACTTTTCGATAATTTCACAGTCTTAGCACATAGATCTTATATTTTTATTTACGATCAATTCATCTTTATTCGCCAATCGTCTCAAACGAGTCCGCTTTTGAAAGTAATATAGCCTTAGTATTCAGAAAATATTAATGATATCGGAGCCTAAAACATCCTTGACACTAAAAAATCATTGTGTTTCCTAACAAAACCCATCATCTTGTCTATTTAGCTTGCTTTCATATTGTTTAGCAGGTTAAATAAAATTATTATTTCGCTCTTTTTGCATGTACTGAATCGTTAGGAGAATACGTTTCTAGTTCTATAAGAGAGACAGTTAAAATTTATGTAAGCAATCAAAAATCCTACACTATGAGCTACTTAGTTAAAATTTCATATTTCCTTCCTGGGTCAGGCAAAATTTGTGATGTGTCGGACAAAATTTATAAAACTACAAAAAAAAATGCTGAATGCATTTTTAGCGTGACTTTCTATTTAATACCATCTTATTTCAAGCTATAATTCGGTTGTCAAAATGAGAATAAAATAATTTTCCCATGGTTTATGTCATCTTAAAAAAGTCAAAAGGTTATATTCTGTAGAGGGTCAGATACATTTAAATTTAAATATTTTCTCCAAGAAGAATTTTAAGATAGTATTATAGTAAATAAAAATTCTATACCTCCAATATTTCATGGAAACATATCGTGTTCTAGCGACATAACCCAAAAGTACCTCTATTCAGAAACGCATCGTACTTTTCTTGTCAATAATTGTCTCATTGTCCCACCCATTACATTATTATAATCTTAAAGCACCTGTTACCAGCATTATCTGTTTTTATGGTTTTCATAAAACATAGCGATTACCAATGAAAATTAAACGAAAACTTAATAAATAACTTTTTTTTTTTTCAACTGAAATAGACTGATTTTCGATGGAAAAAATGTTACTTATAACTAAAAATGAATATAAGTCATATACGCAATGATATTTAGAATAAATCAATCTTTTCTAAAATTACTATGAAATATTCACAAAATCGTTTCGTTATAACCAAAGTAGCAAGGCTTGCAGATTTCGTATAGAGTTCAAACGCGATACTGAGATGATTTTTTTTTTTTATATTTTTGTAGGATAATGCACCACTACGTTGTAAGTACTTGAGAGAGGACTTTCTTGAAAAATCCTCAAATTTCTCTGCAATTTTGTTCCTTCTAGAGTTAAATTCACACAGAAAACCCCGTATTCTTATCTTTCAGGTTGGTATATTAAAAAGGGCTTATTAGTATGGTTTAGAAAACAAGCAATATTAATTAACGGATGTTTTTTCATCGTATGAAGAGTTGAAAAATTTTTTTTTCCACTCCAATGGTTACGATGCAGAGAGTCGGGTTTCATCATAATCTTTCAGGGTAGCTCAGGTTTGATTGCATGTAGAGAGTCGGGTTTCATCATAATCTTTCAGGGTAGCTCAGGTTTGATTACATGTACTAAGGTTAGTGCTCCTTGCAATCGGTTTCAGGTTTGACGCGCCCCCCTCAGGTTTGTTCAGGTTTCTCAAACGTTTGAGAAACCTGAACAAACCTGAGGGGGGCGCGTCAAACCTGAAACCGATTGCAAGGAGCACTAACCTTAGTACATGTAATCAAACCTGAGCTACCCTGAAAGATTATGATGAAACCCGACTCTCTGCATCGTAACCATTGGAGTGGAAAAAAAAATTTTTCAACTCTTCATACGATGAAAAAACATCCGTTAATTAATATTGCTTGTTTTCTAAACCATACTAATAAGCCCTTTTTAATATACCAACCTGAAAGATAAGAATACGGGGTTTTCTGTGTGAATTTAACTCTAGAAGGAACAAAATTGCAGAGAAATTTGAGGATTTTTCAAGAAAGTCCTCTCTCAAGTACTTACAACGTAGTGGTGCATTATCCTACAAAAATATAAAAAAAAAAAAATCATCTCAGTATCGCGTTTGAACTCTATACGAAATCTGCAAGCCTTGCTACTTTGGTTATAACGAAACGATTTTGTGAATATTTCATAGTAATTTTAGAAAAGATTGATTTATTCTAAATATCATTGCGTATATGACTTATATTCATTTTTAGTTATAAGTAACATTTTTTCCATCGAAAATCAGTCTATTTCAGTTGAAAAAAAAAAAAGTTATTTATTAAGTTTTCGTTTAATTTTCATTGGTAATCGCTATGTTTTATGAAAACCATAAAAACAGATAATGCTGGTAACAGGTGCTTTAAGATTATAATAATGTAATGGGTGGGACAATGAGACAATTATTGACAAGAAAAGTACGATGCGTTTCTGAATAGAGGTACTTTTGGGTTATGTCGCTAGAACACGATATGTTTCCATGAAATATTGGAGGTATAGAATTTTTATTTACTATAATACTATCTTAAAATTCTTCTTGGAGAAAATATTTAAATTTAAATGTATCTGACCCTCTACAGAATATAACCTTTTGACTTTTTTAAGATGACATAAACCATGGGAAAATTATTTTATTCTCATTTTGACAACCGAATTATAGCTTGAAATAAGATGGTATTAAATAGAAAGTCACGCTAAAAATGCATTCAGCATTTTTTTTTGTATTTTTATAAATTTTGTCCGACACATCACAAATTTTGCCTGACCCAGGAAGGAAATATGAAATTTTAACTAAGTAGCTCATAGTGTAGGATTTTTGATTGCTTACATAAATTTTAACTGTCTCTCTTATAGAACTAGAAACGTATTCTCCTAACGATTCAGTACATGCAAAAAGAGCGAAATAATAATTTTATTTAACCTGCTAAACAATATGAAAGCAAGCTAAATAGACAAGATGATGGGTTTTGTTAGGAAACACAATGATTTTTTAGTGTCAAGGATGTTTTAGGCTCCGATATCATTAATATTTTCTGAATACTAAGGCTATATTACTTTCAAAAGCGGACTCGTTTGAGACGATTGGCGAATAAAGATGAATTGATCGTAAATAAAAATATAAGATCTATGTGCTAAGACTGTGAAATTATCGAAAAGTGGGGGTGTGCTTTTGAAATCGGACTTAAGAGCGATAAAAACATGAAAATATACTTGTTTGATTTGAGTCTTCAGACAATGAAGTTCGCTGTAGTCGATATTCAAGGATTTAACATACCTGAATTTTACGCGAAAGAATTGGCTATTTATGGTGGGAATAGTATGAAAAGTTACTTTTTTAAACCAGTTAAACCATTCGACACCTTAAGTAAGGCTTGCAAGAAACAAGTCAAATATCTATTTGGAAATCATCATGGTATCCTTTATAATTATGGTGATACCGATTACAAGGAACTACATAATATCATATCCAACAATCTGATAGACGCAGACATTATTTACGTTAAAGGACGTGTTAAAGAGGAATTTTTAGTTAAAACATTTTCGGAATTAAACTGCAGGACGCCATATATTATAAACTTAGAAGACAGCATTGGTGTACCAGAATTAGAGAAGGGAGAGAGAGTTGATGGTTGTAAATATCACATTTTAGATATTCATGTTTGTAGTATTAGAAATGCCAGAGTGTTGTATCAATATATTTATAGTCTTTTACCTTAATAAATATTAAAATTTTTCAACAAGCCAACTTTATTTATTCACCACGTAGCTCAAACGGTTTTGTTTACTTTTCGACGAATGGAACTGTGACAACGCAACATGTTCACTATTGGAGTGATGTTAATCCTATGTTCAGAATCCTAACCCGATGTCAATATTTAAAAAAAGTGAATGTTTGGTACGCTGAAGAAACGTATAAAGCTTTACGAAGACCGAAAATCTTTGGTTAAGTTACTGGGATACCCTACATCTTATAATATTTTTGAATTTTGCATAAAGTAGTCATTATTTTTTAATAAGCGTATTATAAGTCTAAACCTAATAATTTCCGAGATATCAATTTTTGAAAACCACTAACATTTGTATATAAACGCTAATGGTACAAATAAGATTCAGATAAATAAGTTCTTGCCTGCCTGATAACAGCGACATTTAGTTAATTATACAACATTTTTAAAATAATTATTGTTCTTTGATCAAATCAATATTCCACTATCACTTTGTAAACCGACAAAAATAGACAAATTTTTCAATTTCGTATCGGGATTTTTGATGAAAATAGCCCCACATTTTCGAGTAAACCTATCTAGAAATATAGAAGATATTTATTGCAAAATTAGTAGTTTACATGCTTGGTAAAGTGAATTAATCTACCACTGTAATCGTTTCATTTTTAGCTAAATAGAGGTATTCTTTTTTAATCGTGAAAAAATAGACGAAATCTCTAATTTTATTTCATACCTAACGAATTCAACAATCAATAATACGATCTCATTTTCGACTAAGATTAGCTGTTACTTTAGACAGAATATTCCTAATAACATAATATATTTAGTTATACAGCTTTTTAAAATAATTATTGTTCTGTAACCGTAAATTATTTAATTATTTTCGTGTGATAAAGAGCTACTTTAAATTTTGTTTCTTAATCTTGTTCTATTGCGTATTAATCGTGTTAGCATCACAAATTACGGTCTGTGAAGCTGGTTTATAGGATCATTTAGTTCGATGGGGGGCATATTTTATGATATCCCATATTTCGTCAATTATTTGGCAGGTAGGTTTGATGCTTCAATACGGAACTCCTCAAGATGACATCAAATATTTCTAAACAAGAAGCGTCCAAGTCTATGGAATCCCATGTAAAAATAGCTGGTATGTCTGTTGCCTTCCGTAGACATTAATGACATCTCGCATGTATGCTGAAGTGTATCGTTAATAGAAATCTTGAATATTCTAGTACCTACCTATATCTTGCGTCATTATGCCAATGCTTACATTGATGTCGCCAGGTATCTTAAAATGATAGGTACATAATGTGCAAGCATTTGTGTAGAAAGCTATGTTTTTTACAAAATTTTCTCTAGGCAACCAAATTGTAATAGGGTTTTCGTAGTTCCAGTATATGTCTGGCTGCTTTAGCCTAAATAAATTAAAGTGTATTTGTAAGCAAATTAATCCTTAAAATTTATTATATCGTCTGATATAGACACTGTTTCAACTACGCGTTTTGGTAAAAAATAATTGGAAAGTAAAATTACTAAAGCACTAACAATAAATGGGGCGTGGATAAACTGGTAGATCTAAGCTCCAAAAATATACGCCTCTTATGATAAATGTTAAAAAATTGTACCGTTGCCAACGTCAAATTAAAAATCAGGATTTGGCAAACAGGACTCAACCCTCTCATTAATGCTTGATCTTCGGTATACCGAGTTTTATAAGTATTTTTACCACTCATCTGGAAATAAATGGATGCAAAAACCTCCTTTTTCCATTTTTTCAAGCCATTAAACAACAAAATTGTCATTTTTTGAAGAAACCTTGCATACATAGGTATTAGCGAGCGAATTTCGACTATTGTAGATATTTAATATTAGAAAATCAATATAGAGGTAAATCGAAAAGTGTATTTTTACGACGGCTTAAGAGGTAGTTTATGGTGATGTACATATTAGAGTTCATTTTAAAATGAACGATAATCTCCTAAACACAGACTTTTGACAATAGAACGAAATAAAAATATAGTTTGATGTGATAAGGCTATGCAGCTGCTCTTTATGGAATTTCATGTGAGCCTGGACTTTATGGATTTTTGTTATTTTTTTTTTATCAGTAAAGTCATCCTATAGATATTGTTTGTTAATCCATTAAAATAGACAAAATCTTTGAATTTGTATATGATTATCCGCTGAAATACCCTTAATCTGCAGGGTACCTAACTCTACGGAGATATTTATTGCAACGGGCGGCTTTTTCAGTTTTGAAAGTATTCAACATTTGCGAAATTCATCTAAATATATACTACGCTATACTTTAATCAAACTCACAATAGAGGGAAAGCGACAGACGAGTTTTAAACTAATGTGGTTTAAAGGATAATTTGTGTTGTAAATATTAGAGTTCATTTTAAAAGAAACTATAATCTCGTGACCGACAAAAAAAGTATCCATTTTGATACATCATTTCCCCTATTTTAACGTTAAAATAGTAAATTATGTTATAAGCTCGAAAAATGTAGTATTTCAGACGTAATGCGGTCGCTAAGCTAAATAGCCCGAAAAACATTTTTCGTCCATATGTCATAAGTTATTTTTTATTCGATCTTGTTTTTAATGCGATTGAGAGTTGTAAAATAATGTAGAAATGAAGTGAACCTATACATTTCATCTTGCACGCTAATTTTTTGGTCTTAATGTTTGTTAGTTAACGATGAAATCTGTAATAGCGTCCGAAAAAAAAAAATTTTTTTTTGACTAACATAAAAAGTGTTGTCTAGCTAGCAGGGCAATAATCAATACTTTATTGAGAAGGTTAGCTCTTCGTCTAAATATCTAATCTATAAATCGTCATTTTTTCCGACATAATCGGTTAAAAAGCATACAATTGTATGTGAACGTTTGTACAAAAACCATCGTGTTAAATCAGTTCTTATACCTGACTGACAACGTCGATCTTTAGCTTTTTTTTACTTTGTAAAATAAAAAGATTAGTTCTTACTATCAAAGAAATTAAATATGCAAGAGAAATAGGTCGAAAAGATTAATAATAATTTATTTATTCCTAAGTTATAAATCTTAACTACATCACTTTCTAAACCAAGAAAATAGATAATCTTCCTGCATTATTCCGTACTTAGATTTATTTTTCATGAAAATAGTCGAATCTATGATTTTCGTTCAAATCCATAAGGGACGCTTGTTTTGTATAGATGATTTATGATCTTATTTTCAACTAAAATGCTAGTATAAAAAAAGTATTTCTTCCGATAAACGTGGAAGGAATAGACATTTAAACAGTTAGCCATAACATACGCATACTGACTTGCATTATTTTCATGGATTGAATGGCTACATCTTTGTGTGTGAAGTGAATTTCTTTTTAAAAAATTACAATGCGCTCAATTATGAATTTCCTAACATAACTTTTATGGATAGTGGAGTCGGATATTGGAAGAAAATATTATCATAACGACAACTCGATTATTGATATAATTATTATGGTTTCACAGAAGTTTCTACAGAGTCAGCCATGCTGTAGCAGAGACTGTTGTAGGTCGTATTTTTTTAAAAAAACCTAACAATACCTTTACTTTATATTGATAGACATATTCTATTAGAACATTTTTCTAAAATTTAGAGCCTTTGGAAATGTGATAATGCTATGAGCATCAAATATATTCAAAATATCAAAAATCCTTTGGCAGTTAGTTATTGCGGTATATTTTAATAGAGGCATAATTTATACTGTACTCCTAAATTTACGGCATATCACTTTGTTTATGTTATTATATTCACAGAGACTATTAATCTAACCAACTTTTATTTACGAAAAATTAAAAACTGAAATACTCTATTTTATTGCCGATTGTTCGCAAAGACACTTGGAGTTGTTTTTTTCTTTTATTTTTTTCTTTTCTGTTTTCTTTTTCGGTTCTTAAGAAATGCTAAAGAATCTGTACAAAACAAGTCACGAATTAACTAAATAGCCACCATTTCACTAAATACTTAACACTCAGTATACAATTTTCAGAAATGTCATGATTAAGAACGGTTCTAGTCATTTTATACAAGATTTCACATGATTTAACAAATTTAAAACATTTTTTTTAATTTTTACTAAATTCTAAACACTCAGTATACACTTTTAAGAAAATAGGACGATTTGCGACTGTTTTAGTCATTTTTTACAAAGTTTCACAGGGCTTAATAACGTTAAAACATTTTTTTTAATTTTTTACTAAATTCTAAACACTCAGTAAACAATTTTCAGAAATGACATGATTAAGAACGGTTCTAGTCATTTTATACAAGATTTCACATGATTTAACAAATTTAAAACATTTTTTAATTTTTACTAAATTCTAAACACTCAGTATATCATTTTCAGAAAATAATACAATTCTGTACAGTTTTACAAATTTTCACAGGTCTTAATAACATTAAAACATTTTTTTAATTTTTTACTAAATTCTAAACACTCAGTATACAATTTTCAGAAATGCCATGATTAAGAACGGTTCTAGTCATTTTATACAAGATTTCGCATGATTTAACAAATTTAAAACATTTTTTTTAATTTTTACTAAATTCTAAACACTCAGTATACACTTTTAAGAAAATAGGACGATTTGCGACTGTTTTAGTCATTTTTTACAAAGTTTCACAGGGCTTAATAACGTTAAAACATTTTTTTTAATTTTTTACTAAATTCTAAACACTCAGTATACAATTTTCAGAAATGACATGATTAAGAACGGTTCTAGTCATTTTATACAAGATTTCACATGATTTAACAAATTTAAAACATTTTTTTAATTTTTACTAAATTCTAAACACTCAGTATATCATTTTCAGAAAATAATACAATTCTGTACAGTTTTACAAATTTTCACAGGTCTTAATAACATTAAAACATTTTTTTAATTTTTTACTAAATTCTAATCACTCAGTATACAATTTTCAGAAATGACACGATTTAGAACAGTTTTTACAGATATTTACAAAGTCTTAATAACATTATATTAATAATTATCTAACATAATGTATACAATTTCAAGAAATAGTAGATTTTTAATCCATGTACAAAATTCAAGAATCTAAAATACAATTAAATGTAGGCTTTTTTAATTGGCATCTCAGGCAAATTATTTCCCCCAAAATTATCTAAAAAAGATATACCAAAAACATTCTAAAGCGGTTTTTTACCTCTATAAGTATGCAGGCCGATCCGACCCTTGTCGGTTTTATTACCCGCATAAATTAACACAGTAGAGGAATATGGACAGAGTTCTGGGGCAGCGGCGTTTCACTAAGGTTAAATCATAAAAAGTCGGGTTTTATCTCGGGTCAGTTCATAAATATTCAGGTTCAAATTAGGGTTAGATAAGAAGCCGCCTCGCGAAAGCATCCGGGTTAGGTCGTAAAAAGTCGGGTTTAATTTCGGGTTATTTTGTAAACAGCACCACCGAACCATCCGGGTTAGGTCATAAAACGCACCACCTGCACCACCCGGGTTAGATCATAAAACGCACCACCGAACCACCCGGGTTAGATCATAAAACGCACCACCGAACCACCTGGGTTAGTTGCACCACCAGCACCACCAGCACCACCTGGTCCAGCTCTCTTAGTTTTCCTCTACTGACGTTTTTTTTAAGAAAGACCAAAAATCTCACTTTCCCAAAAACTACTAACTTCTGACCCTTATAACCTCATATCAAAGTGATCAGGATGATGTAGACAAAATCACAAAATATAGGGTGCCCCATTTAATAAAACATAATTTTCGTGTGCCTTCAATGCCAGACCAATTCAGGTTAGTTAGTATTTTGACGACACAATAAGATTCGGGTCTGACCACCTGCTGTAACCTTGAAAAAACATCTGCACACGTGTGCCTTCAAGGTCACGGTAATTCGGGTTTGCTATTTTTCAGACATCAAAGAAAATTCGGGTTTGAACACCTGCTATGCCCTATAAAAAGAACACCTGCAAAGGTAAGCAATTATTACCGGCGGTCCAAACTAGCCCTAGGACTTTTTGAGCCCCCTTTATAATGTAAAATATTTTTAAAACTTGCGTCTGGGTCAACCCAATCATAATATACAAGGTGTTTCAGAAGTACGGTACGTATCCTAACGGGATGATTCCTTATGATATTCTAAGAGAAAAAGTTCATATGAGCATGTGTCCGGAGTTGCCCTTTTCTTGATATACAGAATGTTAAAGTTTAAAAATAAACTATTGGTTGTAATCATTCGTTTTATCAAAAGGTGGCCATTTTCGACATTTGCTTTGATTAACTGTTGCCCAGTGGTCTTCGCCGTATTTCATAGGCGTAGTCCAATTATTATTTCATATAACATTCGGAGTTGCAAAAATAGTTGAAATGTGTTCGAATATGACTGAAGTCAACAATATACTGACTTGTGCACGAGGATAAACGCGGCCCCATCAGGTCATCAAAGAGAAGTACAGGAAAAAGAAACTGTAATAAATATGATATGATGAAAAGACTGCCATCAGAAGAATCATACACTCGTTTTACTTAAAAAAAGAAATGCCTACCTTGGACGCAATAATGTCTGAAATGAAAAAGAATTTCATTCCACCCATGGGTAAGAAGAAACTATGGAAAACTTTGAAGGAAATAAATTTTTGTTATGAAAAAATTCAAAACAGAAAATCAATTTAATAGAGAGACGAAGTCATCTGTTGTCGACGAGGACGTTATTTAAGGGCAGATACACAGTTTCGAAGGGAAAACAGGAATATCTATTACATGGATGAAACATAAAGTTAAATGAAGTTATACTGTTGGTAATATATGACAGGATAAACATATAAAAAGCGCGAGGCAAGCTCTCATGGAAGGATGGTCCACTGGAATAAAATCACCCTCGGGAAAAGGTAAAAGATAAATAATTACTCACATTGGTAGCAAAAATAGATTTGTTGATGGCGGCTTATCAGTATTTAAATCGAAACGGACTGGAGACTATCATGAACACAACATGAGCGCCGATGTCTTTGAAGAATACTGCCAGCAAATGCTAGATCTTATTCCTCCTGGGTCTGTTATACTCATGGATAATGCCAGCTAAAACTCAAGAAAACTCGAAAAAATACCAACGTCTCCTTGGAAAAAAAAATGACATCATGCATTGGTTTACTGTTAATAGAAAGCCATTTTATAAAGATATGTTGAAAAAGGAGCTACTCTGGAGATTGCATAGTTGAATAAACCTCTTTACCAAATTTGCTGTCGACGAAATCGCTTCAAAACGAAATATAACGGTACTTCGCCTTCCGCCATATCACTGTGAATTAAACACCATAGAATTGGTTTGTAGCAAGGCATAACACCACTTTTAAAATGAGAGACGTTGGAAACCTTTTGTAAGAAGGAATAAAGACAGTGGATTGCGAGAAATGGAGTAAGTGCGTCGAAAATGTGATTGAAATAAAAGAAAGAATGTGAAAAACTGATTAATTTAATGGTAATTGTGATTAATTAGTGTAAATATTATATTATTGCAGTGTAAAGTTTATTTTATTTGGGTGTGACTTTACCACAGGGAGTGTAATAAAATATTCTACCCAGGGCTAGAATACTGTCCACTTTGTTTAAGTCATTTAATCCCATATCAAACTAACCGGGCGTTTATAATTAAAATGTAAGAAATTATGCATTCAAGGTGTTTTACATTAATAACCTCTGCTTAGTTTGATACATGATTGAATGACTTAATAAAAGCCGAAAGTAGTAGCCCTCAATATATATAAACCTTCAGATCGCTTGATAAAGGTTTGTTAAATGAATGACAATATTGAATATTATTTATCGTTTATTTATAAACAAAATGATGGTTACAACAGAACTGGAAAACCCTGTGATTTTCTTTACATCTTTTATTATAACTAGTTCAACAAAATGACACACCTATTATATAGTTTACAATTTAGTAAAGTAAACATATATATATATATATATTTACGTTTAATGTACCTCATTGTTAAGCTTAACAAAATAAATAACATAATTAATATATGTATACTTAGAACACTAAACAACTAAATAAAAGTATGATTTGGAACAATACAAAAGAATGAAAATGACGAGTATTATATTAATCGTATATTTATTTAGAGATCTATGAAGTAAAATATGTGGGTAGGTACCTAAGTATTTATATAAAAAAGGAATACATTTATATTATAAGCTTATATCAGAATAATTTAAAAGATAAAGGGAAAACTGTAGCAATGTAAATACCTACTTAGTTTCTTAAAAATGGCGTACCTATTAGTAAGGTTTCTATTAAATTTCGTTAATATGCTTACCCAATTTAACAAGATCCTCATAAGAGGCACCCTCATTTGGCACTTTACAGAACTTTGCTTTGTTTCTATATTTCAATTTAAATATAACATTATGCTATATCACGTTCAAAGAGCACAACCAGACTGACTTGAAAGTTGAATTTCGTAGAATTTCACATCACTTGTTGCTGCTTGTCTCTTCTCGGTAACACGGGTTTAGGTATTTTTACCCGGGGCCAGGGCCGGCGCTAGGGCCGGGCAAGCCGGGCCCCTGCCCGGGGCGGCAACCTTAGGGGGCGGCAGGCTGTAAACTAATTAACTAGTTTATGAAGAAAATAAACCAAGATTCACCTTGAATACTTAAGAAAAATTAATATGTGAAATTTTAATAAAATTTGCTTTTCTACCTATATAAATATTATGTTTTACGAATTTTTAAGTATTTTAAATGAAATGTCAAAATATTTCAAATTCAAGGAGCTCACAAGCATAATAAATTATAATTATTTAAATTAATGAACTCACATACAAAATGCTGTAATATAATTTTATTTCATACTGTATTGTAAAATACACCTTTACATATTTGAATTTAGTCCAGAAAATAAGGTTTTACAGCAATAAGTCCGGTAAAATTTTTTTGAAATTGACATACCAGCTAATTTTGAGCTGACCCAGCCACGTCATAGAGTTCGAAGAAGGAATGTTAATTTCGACTATGAGGCACGAGATGATCCGATAGAAGATCCTACTTTGAAATATAAGGCAGAGTTTTATTTTTTGACATTAGATAAAGCTATCAATGCACTTGAATCCAGGTTTGATTTAATGAGTAACCACAGCAACTATTTCCAGTTTTTATACAATATTTGTGATTTAAAAGATACTCCTCAAAACGACGTACTAAAGTATTGTAAAGATCTAGAAATAGTGTTAACTGATGGGAATTCATCAGATATAAACGCGCTGGACCTGGCAGACGAGATAGTATCGGTTCTGGCTTTGCTAAATAAAAAAGAAAGTCCAATCGAGATTTTAAAATTCATATCGAACCTGGATTTTGCTCCAAATCTCGGTATAGTTTTAAGGATATTGCTTACTCTCCCAGTAAGTGTGGCAAGTGGAGAAATTAGTATCTCCAAATTAAAATTAACTAAAATTTTTTTACGCTCCACAACTACCGAGGATCGGCTAAACGGCTTGACAACAATAGCCATTGAACATGAACTGGCTGAAAAAATTAATGATAAAGAAATTATAAAAAAAATTTCAGAATTAAAAGTGAGAAAAAAACACTTTTAAGTTTAACTGTATTTTGAATATGTAATTAAGTAAAGTAATTAATATTTAGTGGTTCTATAATCTGTTTTAGTATTTTTTAAATATCTGTATTTTATAATAATTATACACTAAAAATTACTCTTTTCTTTTTTCTCTGTGCAGCCGGGCAACCCTAATTTTAATTGTGCCAAAAACATGGTAAATTAATAAATTCGTATTTTTGGCTAATCAAAACTATAACATTATTGATAGCATTTTTTTGCTTACGTTTTATTTTACTATTAAGTGTGGGAAGGGTCTAGGTTATCTCTTTTAATTTTTATTATAAATGGGCGGCATTTTACTCTTTGCCCGGGGCGGCGAACCTGCTAGCGCCGGCCCTGCCGGGGCCGTGTAAAAGGACGATTAAAGAATAAGTTTTTCACTCAATGTGTTAAAATAACCTTCTAGCGGGGTTTCTTTACACGCTAATATGGTGTTATTAATTGTATTTGTATTTAATTTTCCTGATAGAGTGTAAAATGAAGTAAATAACACCCATTTAACAAAATTAACTTTTTAGAGAGTTAAATTCATAGGCAAATTTAATACAACTTTGGTCCCATATGAGTGTAAAAATGTGGTAAATTATGTTGATCCGGGTGTTAACATTAACACTACTTTTTTTTACCACTCCTAAAGTGATTTTTACCAGGTGGATATTTTTTACTGTGCAGTGTTAAAGACAGCTTTTTTAAAATTATAATCATGTCATTTCTGGCTTTCAACATAATGTTTTGATCTAAAATCCCCAAAATATTAACCTGTCAAGAAATATTTTTCTTTACTTCGTCAAACTTAAATCGACAAGCTCTGTTCAAAACAATATAAATCGCCCTTCACAGGCCGACGAGCATTTAAACCTTTTTTTAAAGCACTACTTATCAGATCAGACATTTCCTTGTAAAAACCGTTATACAAGTCAGGCTAAAAGTAAAATAAATTGTAGGTACATCTTTGGAAGGAGTAGATTTTGACAAATTCGAAGCTTTGTTCGAAAATGACACTTATTTTTATTATTTAATCCAGAGTCAAGTAAGAAACTACATTCGTAATGTTGTCCTGTTGACTTTAATATGTTCTCGAGAAAGATAAAAGTAGGTACTCAAAATTAGGGAAAATCGATGTTATTTTGATATATTTGTTTTTAATTTTCATAAACCTAGACTACAAACCAGAGTCCAGAAACGCATTTTGAAGTATGTACTGTGTTTTCAGTAGGGTAAGGTTGCCTCTTATATTAAACCGGGTTCCAAATTAAACCCCCTCGAAATTTCTAGTATGTAATAAACCTAGCGCCACCTACAAGTACAAAGTTGAATCGACCCTCGTAGAGGTTATGTTTCTAGTAGGTGACTTTAATGGATCTATACTCTGTTGTTTAATGCAAGAGAGCGATAAAATGTAAATTTGCAATTACAGGACCCATTAACCAGGGTGGACAACTTCAAGGTTGCATTGTAAACTTCAGGTAAATTGCAGTGATAGTTTTTAAAAATTCCGTATTTCAGACCTACACAGCCCGAATCGGTCCTAAATTAGGGTCACCCTAATTTGCATACAATAGAAGGGCGAGTTTGACGAATTAAAGTAATGTGACAGCGGCGTTACTACAGGTAATAATAAGTATAATAATAATTATACTTGATTGAGATATTAGTTATTCTAATATTGAGTAGATAAAAACATATATAGAAGTAAAACTAATATGAAAATAGGTAAATTGGAATAAATATTAATGCTTATAAAAAAAAACTACTATGTAGAATACAACAACTTAATTTTTAAATTTTAGTTATCATGTTCCGAGTAGTCCGATGAACTATCGTCGTTGGGGGCCAGAGAAATAATACGTGGCTCTACTTTCTTTTACACCCTAGAAGGATAGGTTTACAATCTGTGACTTTAATTTACAGTAATTTACACTCGATAGTGTAAATGTACCTACCCATAAATAAGAAGAATTATTAACACTCATCAAAAAGTAAAAAAAAAACATGCAAAAATATCTTTTTTACCAGATATACTGATTGGTTAATATACCCTATTGAGTGTGGTTCTATATGTACCACCATTGAGTGTTAAATTTAACACTCAATTTTTTACTGTGGTTTCCATTGTTTAAAGGCAACGCCACTGAATAAACTTTGTTACAAAGGCCATCGACACTACTTCTCCAGAATGTTCTTGTACATATTTTTTTTATATTTATTATTTATTTTATGTTCAAACCTAGTTAAAACTTTTTTGGACGGGATTTTAGGAGTTGAGTGCTATCCAAAAGTCTTGAATCCTCTGGGACTAATAAATACGTATAAAGGCTCTATCCTGACTTAAAACTTTCTTTTAAAAAAGGAAGAATAATATAATGAACGCAATATGGATTTCCATTTTTCAATGAACAAGACGGTAGAATGTGATTATTATTGCGCTAAATGTTTGGACATATCCCATTATATCAATACACAATAAACTTACAGAACTTAGGTCCCGATTCCGTCTACGTTCCGTAAGAAGTTTAAAAGATATGCGTGTGGAAGGCTTTATACTCTGTTACTTAATGCGAGAAAGTAAAGAATGTAAATTTGCAATGACAGGATCCATTAAGCAGGGTGGACAACTTAAAGGTTTAAAGGGTAAATTTTAGGTAAATTGCAATGATACCTATATCTAAAATCCAGGTACTCACAATAATAATAATAATATAATAATAAACGTCTTTTATTTGAACATAACATAAAATTTACAATAAAAAAATCAAAGAATGGATGTCAAATCCTGGCGCATCTAGCTGTAATAGCTCCTCTACTGAACCAGTCAAAGACATAAATTGAGAAAATTTGATTGTCCATCATTTACAAAATTTAACATATGCAATAAAATAAGCGAGTATCGCAATAACTAATAAAAAAAATAAATAACTGAAAATATCAAATTATTAAAAAAAAAACAATATTATAATTTATCTTAAAAAGTTAAGTATCGGTACATTTAATAGATAATTTTTATGTTTGAGTTTATATCAATTTAGATTAAAACGCAACATATCAGTGGGTATTGAATTATAACATTTCACAGCATTATATCAAAAGGGCCGCTGAAATATAACGCCCTGATGCTGAGGCATGGTTAATTTACTTCTGTCCCTAATGCGTCTGTCATGAATATTATGGCGAAAAATCAAGCGCTTTTGAATTGTAATGGGGAAGTCAGGATTATTAATAAGTTTTACCACAAATGTGCAAAAATGAAGAATTCTACGTTTATCCGTCCTGAGCCAATCAATAGTCCTGTACAAGTGAGATATATGATCAAACTTTCTCACACCATACACATAACGAAAACAAGCATTCTGCACTTTCTGTATCCGAGATCTACTTTCAACATCTAAGCAAAAACCGTAAACAAAATCATAATAATTAAAATTGGATAAAACAAGATATTCGCACAAGTATTTTCTTAATTTAAAATTTAAAATATCTTTATTCCTGTATAGTATTTTTAAAGAAAGATACGCTTTTCGAAATATTTTTCTTAAATGCGCTTTAAACCTTAGTTTTGCGTCAAGCAATACGCCCAAATTTTTACCGCTATCAACAATCGTTAATTTTGATCCATTAACGGATAAATTCAACTTATTTTTTAAACCATTGACTTTATTCTTATTAGCAAAAACTAGCATGCATGGTTCAGTACAGGGATGCACAGACTTATAGGGAACAGGGGCCACTCGGGAAAAATATAAGCCAAGGACGGGCCACTACAAACAATACTTATTAACACAAAAAATTTTATTTTTAAATAGTATGAAATACAACGATAAAAATAAAAGAACCTTTAAAAATGTTTGTTGTAATTATGTAATCGTAAGGTAATCTAATCATTACAATGTAATATTTCATGTTTTATTATTTTGATGCATGACATTGCATTGAACTAACAAGTTTTTTTTATATTTGGCTCCACATTACTTGTCGCCACACGTAAAATTGCTTCCAAATTTTCATTTGCCAGACGGTATCGGTTTTTCGTTTTGTTTAGTTTCATCACTGAAAACGTTTGTTCATAAATATACGTCGATCCAAATAAGCTTGCGCATTTAAATGCAATTTTTCGCAACTCTTTATAAGCGTTTTTATCAACGCAACGGTAGAAGCAGGGTAGGCCTCTGAGGCCGCGCCTCACCCTCAATCTCCCAAACTCCTCTCAAAAAATACAAATATGTTTGTTTTAAATTTAAAAATTTTCAAATATAAATTCCATATGAAAAATAATTTTCATACTGCTTTACCGAGCGCCGCGCTATAAGCGACTATTTTATTCTGTAAACTTTCGTCGACGGCCGAGAGGCTAAATAATTTTAGCTTCACTGCTCCGAGTGTTCGTACCTATTTTGGCAAGCCTCATACGAAAATCTCAACGTCTTTTGTTTGGTCTGTCTCTCTCTTACCCGGGGGTCATTTCGCGTTTGTTTCTCTCATTGAGGCGATAAGATCCTAGCTTAGCTGGTTGTTAATTCGCTGTTTAAATCACATGTTTTATTCTGCGAATTCTGTGATTACCCGGCGCCCGACTTATATCATATCGTAGCAGGTGTGTGAACTGTGTTGTGTGTCTTGGTTTAATTTAGGAAAATTACAAATTGTCATATTTTATTGGTTTATTTTATGTTAATATTCTTGATAGTTGTGACTGTGCAGGGTAGTCAGGATACAGGTGCGATGCAGGTAATAGAGAAGTATTGGCAGTGTTTGTTTGGGCAATTTATAATTTCGTGTTCGGCAAATTAAGGTTATAGTTTCAAGATCCGGTAAGTTTTAAGATTTCTTTATTATGTTATTAATTATTAAACGCTAGATTTTATTGTTTTAAAAAAATATAAATCCTGTTCATGATATTATTCTCTCATACCTATTTTTAAGGAGAAACAAAACGGAAAAAAGACAGATATTATGTAGTCGTCCGACACCAAAAATTTCGGCAATATTAAACGATAAGAGGGTAAGCAATATTCAAGAGCTTTTCAGGTAACTTGGTACGAAACCTATAAGTGGCTGTGCGGAAGTATTAATAAGGAAAGCTTATATTGTTGGCCTTGTATTTTATTAGGCAGCGTAAAAAACAATTGGAGTTCAGGGGGTGGGTATTCTTATTTAAAAAAATTTTCATAGGCGGTAAAATCACACGAAAGTTCCAAAGAACATAATATTAAGAATTCTGTGGCGCTTACGAGAGTAGAGCAAAATAGAGACACAATAGCGGATGCACTGAGAGAAATTGACCATGACCTTGCAAATTGAATAGTTTTCTCGTGAAACCTAGTATTTCAAAGTAATTATATTGCTGGTTGAATTCCTAAACTATTCATTTTAAGCCAATGACCTTGAAATCGCGAAAAATTTTCGCCGCTATTTATAGCCTCACCCCCTTATACACCCACGAGCCGCCACTGGGTAGAAGTTGAGTAAATTACCTTCATTAAATTTGTATGGTAAACTATCATCATTTTGCATGTCTAATAATTCCAGCTGCATTGATTCCGGCGCATTTTCGGGTGAAATGTTGAAAGGATTGCTGAAAATGTCCAACAGAGGTTTAACTTTTGAAGTCTACAAAACGATTTTAAAAAGCTTGTATCAAAATATCAAATTTTTCAACATGAGCGAAATTGACGTCAGTTTTATTGACTTTCCCCATAATTTTTTTGTAGTTCGGAAAATGGCTGTAATTGGCTGAATTGATTTGTGTCCTGAAAAGACTCAATTTGCATTGAAAGGACGAAACATGAGAGTATAACTGCGAAATCAATTGACCTTTGCCTTGGAGTCGCGTATTTAAGACATTCAAGTGATTTGTGATGTCTACAAGAAACGCTAAGTCACACTGCCAATCAGGGTTGTCGAGTTCGGGGACGTCGTTTTTCTTTTCCGCCAGAAATAATTGAATTTCTTCAATCAAGTTAAGAAACCGCTGTAGTGTCAACCCACGACTTAGCCACCTTACTTCAGTGTAAAACAGGAGATCACCCTATTCGCTTCCAATGTCCTCGAGAAATTGTTTGAATTGTCGGTGATTGAGACCTCGTGATTTTATAAAGTTTACAGTAGGTACTACAACTTTCATCACATTTTTAAATCCCAATAATTTTGAACAGAGTGATGTATAATGCAATGAAACTGCATTAATTTCTTGGTATTTATGTTTTTAGTTTGTAAATATTTTTTTAACATAGTTACTATCCCAGATGTACTTCCAACCATTGAAGGTGCTCCGTCAGTCGTAATTTCAGATATTTTCGTTAAATCCAAATCCATTATAGAACATTTTTCTAGAAGTTGAGCAGTGGAACTTATATCTGTAGATTCGTTGAGTGCTATAGATAAATACTCAAAACTTCTTGATTTTGTAGCTAATTGCTCTTCTATATTAGCTGCTAATAAGGTAATTCTTCTTTGAACAGTCATCAGATTGTGACAATCCGATTTTGTCACAAATGAACTAATTTAATCTAATGCCTCATACCACATGTCTGACGTGTATTGTGTCTTTTAACAAATGGCCCTGTATAACGTAAATACATACCTTGCCTTTTGAAAACGATGTTTGGTTCCCTGTATACTCTTCATAAATGGGTTCCTCAACAGTTTTAATATTTTAGTCTGGCGTAGCTTCTGCAAATGCCTCCTAAGTAAGTACATACCCAAGGTCAACGGCCTCTGTTTTCGTTGTCTTTGACGAAGCAGGCTACATTATTCCCCTGTTTTAAATCACATATCTCCCTGGAATACACTATCGGAGACTTATTCTAGTGTTTCATTAGGTAATCCAATTAATATATTTCTTTGTTATGATAACCTGTCAAATCGACTAATGAATTTTCTAGGTTAATATTCTTCTTCTGAAACATGTTTGGGCCATAATATACGGCAGCCAAACTTCAATGGCCGTTTGCTCCGAGAATGGCAGGGATATTCTGGGACTTGGGTTTTCTGTAAATAATTTTTAATGAATTGTAGGATTTACAAATTGGCTTCTTATGTAAAACTGAATTTGGGTGCATCTGTTTCATTTCTCTTGGCTTGAAGTATCTGCAATTGAATGGGCATGGCTCTAAAAGACTTCATTCCGTGTCGCCGCCAGTGTGTGAACCGGCCTCTTTTAGAATCGAACGGCAGATCTTGCCGGAAGTTGGTGTCGCCCTAAATTCGCTTTATCACTCTCCACCTCTCTCTGGCGTTTCTCTTCTCTCTCACATCCTGTTAACAGCACATTTTTAAGTTTTAACCTAGAATTCTTCAGTGACCTCACTTAACTTCCAGCGTTCAACGGCTATTCAAGCCATCTGTGTACCAGGATTTTGGATCTTGAAGCGATACTTTCTATGCCCCTTAGTTTGCCTTAGTTTGCTTTAGTTTGCTTGATTCATTTTGGTTTGCGGGGCCACAGAAAGCCACATCGTGGGATTTTTTGTCACCAGTTGTTCGCTGAAGGTAAGTTTTTTTTATACACCATGCCGTTTCTTTGTCGATTTTTCAACTTTTCTCCTAAAAACACCATCTGGGGCTCTCTTTTAGTTAAGTCGGGTCACTAAGACCGTGAAGGGCTAACCATCAGGAGCACTTACAACCGTTGGAACCCCCTATTTCAATTTTAAAGACCCTACAGCTCCCTTAGGTAAGCGTAATTCATTTTTCTTTCCAATTTTTTTTTCACTGTATATTTCTTCAAAATCGCTATAATTTAACACCACATGCTTTGTTCAGATAAATGTGCTTTCGTACTTATGACCGAGTATAATTGGCTTCGTTAGCTGAGTAATTAATATTCTTTATTGTTTTACGATTAAGTGGACCCCATTTTACCTATGCTACAAGATTTGTTTTTTTTTTGTTACCTGTTTTGCTGTTAATTTGGTTTAAATTCAATTAATCTTGACCTTGAAATTTAATTAACTTTATTTAAACTATAATTTTTTCTTTATAAAGGAGTCCAACTTACTGCTTATTTTGGAACGTTTTCTTTGTTTTATATAGCACAAGTTTGCTTGAAAGCCAGTGTTACATGGTATCTTAATTCTTACCATACATACACCATAACCAAATATAATTGATTGTCACAATTTAAATCATTTTAACATCTACAAAATTAAAATAAATTATTTGATCAAACTTGAGATGATGTATTTCCAGATATTTATTTTTATTTATAGTTATCTTGTATAATGGAGCCTTATTTGATTATAATTATTGTATATCCACAAATTTGTCAAGATGGTTCTTGAATGGACATTTTTTAGTTTGTATTGATTGCTCTTTTTAATAACGGCATATCCTGATTATGTAATTATTTTTTTATTATGTCCTGGCTTAAATAAATTACTGATTGGTTCGCTGTTTGATAACAAATATATTAACATCACTTGTGCTAAATTGTATATAGTTATATATTTCCCTTATGTGTGTACATAATTGATTTTTTTCATTTTATGATGTAACCTTAGTACATAGGCGTACGTGCTGGCTTGACAAATTATTTTATTTTAAGTTTTTGGCTCTTCAAGCTTAATTGAAATATTTAATCACTATAATATTAAGTCCCTGAATATAATTTTATAAATTTATTTTTTTTACCTCAAACCGACACTTGATTGGTGACTTTAGTTATTTTTATTGACATTTTTCAAATTTAATTTAATTCAAATTTAATTCAAATTCAATTCTTGCCTATAATTTAACTTTTTTATAGTTGCTTTAATTTTTTTATAGTTCCTTTTTCCTTTTGTTTATTTTCACTTAGTTGGTTTTGCCATTTTAATTTTATTACTTTACTATAAATTTATTGTACAAAGGGAAAAGGAACTAGGTAATTTTTTTTATGAATAAGCCATCAGCTAATGCTTTTCTTTTTTTAACAGGGTCTTTCTCTTCTTCTTTCGTCTTATCTTCTTATCTTATCTTTCTTCTACTTTATCCCCTCTTGTCTTCGTCTTACGGACGTCTCGTTGACGTCTCACGACGCACCATCGTCTTCTTCCCCTCGGAAGAAGCCCATCTAGAACGCCTTCACATCAGGTTTATTATTTTTAAGACTAACCCCCATATATGTGTCTCATTTAATTATTTTTGTTGTTTTATTTATGCAGCTCCCCCTGTGGTTTGCTTTATCTATTTCTTTTTTTTTACCTAAGTCGTGAAGTCCAGCTGAGAGTGAGGCCCCAGCACGATCTTGAAGGTTTCCGTTTTGACCTGGCTGCAAAACGGTGGCGCCCTATTTAACCCCCCCCCCTTACTCTCTGGCAATAGAGCTAGGGCATTTGCACGCGGTCCCTCAGCCTCTCACCTCAGCTCGGCTTCGTTTTGGCTTCACTTTTAGTTCTTTGATTTATTTTAAATAAATTTCTAAAAAAAAAAAAAAAATTCACTTTTAATAACAGCGAAAGACGCGTTGCAAGATTTAACTGAATTTTTTCAAACTTCTTTACTTCCGGAGAAATTTTTTTTGCGGCGATATCTAAACATTGCTTAACAAACTCACCATCTTTAAAAGGCCGACAAGTTTTCGCTATTATTCGAGATATTTCAAAGCTAACTTCAGTAGCTGTTTCAGCATTTTGAATTGGTTTTGTAAACATTGCTTGCTGGCCTATTAGTTGCTGTTGTAAAGTGGAAATTCTTTGCGTTCGATTTTCGCCAGTTAATTTGGTAAAAGTAGGATCCTGGGTTTCATAGTGCCTTTTCACATTATATTCCTTCGGAATAGAAACACTACTCTTGCATATTAAACAGACAATTTTGTTATGCGATGAAATAAAAAAGTATTTTTCGGTCCAAATATCTTGAAACTGTCGATTTTCATCTTCAACCTTACGACTACGTTTCTTACTGGGGCCTGGTTTATCAACATCAAAATTGATATTATATTGTTACGTAGGTAGAAGCCAAGTTCGAACGACCAAATATTTACTCGTCACGGATTACAGTTCTCAATCAGTATAACGTCAGCTTGTCCGTAGTTAAAACTTAACTGCCCCGGTAGCTGGCGATGCGTCGTATTTATACGACTTACCAAACATCGAGAACCTTCCACTTTGTTCGGGGATACTACCGACGTGTTTCGAGAATCTTAAAGTAATCTAGTTGATGCGACAGATTTCTAGTCTCGTAACAATATGCTTAGACCGGAGCGCGGCGAGTAGAATACTTTTAAAATTAGTTGGCAGGCCGCATAAATATCGACAGCGGGCCGCGGTATGTGCATCCCTGATTTAGTAGGATTTAAATTTAAATTGTGACTTCGAGAGAGCTTACTCAATGATTTCAAATCTTGGTTTATACAGAACTCGACTTCGGCGTTATCCTCGGTATCAAAACAGTATAGTAGTGTATCGTCAGCAAATGCTTGAACTTAACAATGTTTTAACGATCTAAGTATCAGAGGTATACATAAGAGAAAGTTAGGGGCCTAAAATTGAGCCTCGTGGGACTCCTGAACGTATATCGACTTTTTTCGTTTGCATTGTAATTGTTAACTATGTAGTTTGTAAGCCTGTTCATGACAGAGGAAGCCAAACCATTTGCGGCCATTTTGGGAGGGTTATTTTATATATTTCTTTTAATTATGGTAAGATTATGCTTCAAAAATTCGACTTCGATAAATATTATATTACAACATCAGAGCTTGAGACGAAGTGAGACCTTTCCTTGGTACCTACATAAAATTTAATTTCACACAAGGTACTTTTTAAAAACTTTGTATTTTAGATATTTAAGACCTACACACCCCGAATCGGTCCTAAATTAGGGTCACCCTAAATTACATACAATAGAAAGACGAGTTTGGCGAATAACAGTAATGTGACAGCGGCGATACTACAGGTAGTTTATTAGAATAATAAGTATATTAATAATTATACTTGATTATAAATATAGAGATCTAGAGGCAGATAATTAAGATTTTAATTATTTTAATATTGAGCAGATGGAAACTTAATAGAAACAAAAATAATATGAAAATATATAAATTGTAATAAGTATTAATATTTATAAAAGAAAGTCTACTATGTAAAATACAACAACTTAATTTTTAAATTTTAGTCATCATGTTCCGAGTAGTCCGATGAGCTACCGTCGGCGTCGTTGGGGGTCCAAAGAAATAATAAAGGGCTCTACAGTGTTTTCTAGCATATTATCAGCTTCCCACATTCTTTCTTCTATTTCAATCACATGTTCGACGCACTTACTCCATTTTTCACAATCCACTGTCTTTATTACCTCTTGCAAGAGGTTTCCAACGTCCCCCATTTTAAAAGTGATGTTATGATAATTCACAGTAATATGACGGAAGGCAAAGTATCGTTATATTTTGTTTTGAAGCGATTTCGTCGACAACAAGTTTCGCACAAAGAGGTTTATTCAACTTTACAATCTCCAATAGCTTCCTTTTCAGCATATCTTTATAAAATGGCTTCTTTATTTATAGTAAGCCAATGAATGATTTAATCTTTTTCCAAGATACGTTGGTACCTTTTCGGATTTTCTTATGTGGTAGCTGGCATCATCCATGACTATAACAGACCCCGGGGAACTAATGATCTAGCATTTGCTGAAAGTATTCTTCAAAGACATCAGCGTTTTTGTCTTCATGACATTATCCACTTCGTTTTGATTTAAATACTAGTAAGCTGCAGTGGCGGCTCGTGACGGAAGTTTGTGGAGGTTCGAAAAAAAAGAAAGAAATTTTGCGCATATCTCCGCCCACCACTACCCCTTCCTTTTATTTCACCCCTCCGTTCCAACCACAAAATATTGTGTAGTTAAGTGTCGAATTTACGAGTAAAAAGCTTTCCTAATTTTTATGTTCTTTTTGTACGTAGATATGTTAATAAAACAAAATATAAATTAAATTGAAACTTACCTATATTATAACAGCATACTTGGGAAGCAGAAACTAGAAAAGTCAACAACGACAACATAAAAAAACAAAAGATATTTTTAAAAAACAGAACTGATTAAACAGTGTCTAAACAAAAAATGCATTTCTGTCTTTAAGTTTAGCAAATTTCTCAGTAACTAAGTCAGTAAAGTTAGGAATATCTTGCAACATTTTTTAAAAGAATAACAGGACTGAGGGCAAAAGCAGGAGATCTTCTGTTAAAACAGAAGGTCTGACAACACTGCATGACATACACAAGCTATGCCGCGCTTATGGAGGGTTTTACCGCGCTACACGGATCAGCAAAACATATAAAACGATCTCTCAAAAACCATCCGAAAACAAGGCGGCGGCATGCAGCACAGCAAAAGCGTGCTCATTTGAGAGGAATGAAAGTCCATTTATAGTCGTGCGCTAAAAAGAGATGGGGACGACAAGGTGCATTTGTTACGGGAAGCGAGCCGTCCATATCAAGAAGCGATAGCCACGGAGCACATTTTTCCTGCAAAAAGCATTCGGGATTAGAGACCTGCTACAAAATATTTAGTTAGCGAAACGAGAATTGGATAGGGAGCTTATAAAATCATGTTAGAATTGCTTTGTAACAGACATTGTATTGTAAATTAAATATGTAATTTATAGTGAATATTTGTTATATGAATTTCAGAGCAAACATACAGTACCGGGTGTCCCACTAAGAATGGCTGTCGGCCGTATCTCAGAAAGTGTTAGTCGTATGGCTTGCGGAAAAAAAATATATTAGGTAAAGTGGTCATGAGAAATTGTTGGAAATTATTTTCAAGTCTCTCAGACTGGCGCTAGAGGGCGCAACAGTAACGGTAAATATGAATCACGAAGTTTCCTCAAAAGTCGCCTAGTTAAGGTATGCCGAAAATAACATGTTTGTATATCTCGAAGATTTATTAATAAAATTCACCTATAGAACGTGTTCGTCACTTTTCAAATAAAGTGGTGGGGGAAGGTTAAACATTATTTGTAATAAATGCTGATAACTCCGGTCTGGCTTAACATAATTTAGTAAACTTAGTTTTGTTAAAAAGGGCTTTTCTCACTCTATATATCATCTTATGAACTACGGCAATACGTGTTTTACACTAGGCGCTAGGGGGCGCTGTCTTATAACTTCACAACCATTGCTCGTTTTTTCCATAATTGTAAATATAATAGTATATTCAATTTCACCTGATTACAAGGACGATTAAAAGTCTAAGAAGTTAGCGAAAACCGCAACTTAATATCTACTTTCAATCCGGAGATATCAACAACAATAATCATAATTACGGAACATTATGATTTTATTTTTAAGTGCCCATTGTAAAGGTTCTTTTAAGAGTCAAATAGGCCTTGGAAAAACAAAATATGAATTGAAACTGTGCACGCGTGTCACCTTTCATTATTACGTTACAAAATTTTTGTCGTGCCAACAGTGTTGTGTCGTATTTGATTGTCAAAATGCCTTTGTTACTTGAAGAAGCGGTTGACATCATTGCGGTGTATTTTGAATGTTTGGGAAATGCAACAATTGCTGAACGGGTTTACGCAGTACGATACCCTCAAAGGCGCCGATACGACTATAGAATGTTTAATCGTTTAGCTAACCGTTTTCGTACTACTGGAAGTATTCGTCGAACTGTATATCGCAGACGCCGCCGAGGTCGAACCGAGGAAAACATTGTAAATGTTTTGGCATATGTGGAATTTAATCCACAAATTAGTATTAGATTAATTGTTATGTTAGGTAAGTAATTATATCTATATGTTATAACTCTTAAATAGTTTAGAATAATGCCAATATTTCTCTTAATAGTTTTCAAGTCAATGTAATAAGTATTTTGTTTTCCTTTAGGCTACATCCCTACCATATTGTGCTCCACCAGGCTTTGACCCCGCAAGATTATGATAGAAGATTGGATCATTGGTTGCTCAATATGATATTGAAAGATATAATCTCCTCTCCAGAATTTTGTGGACTGATGAAGCTACTTTCCATAGTAATGGAGGAGTAAATCTTCCATAATATGCATAATTGGTCGCGGGATAATCCCCATTGGATGCGGGAGATGCAGCGTCAAAGAAGATGGACTGTCAATGTCTTGTGCGGCATTTTGGGTGGCAGAATAATTGGTCTGTTTGTATTTAATGAGTCGCTTACTGGGCAAAGATATTTACATTTTTTAAATTACGAACTCCCAATTCTTGTCGAAGATGTGCCCTTGGATATTCGCAGAACTATGGTTTTCCAACACGATGGATGTCCTGCGCATTTTGCGGCAAACGTTCGTCAACTTCTTGACGACACATTTCCTGCAAGGTGGATAGGAAGACGGAGTATATTTCCTTGACCTGCTAGGTAATATGATAGGATATATTGTGATACTGTTAATGAAAGTGGTAATTTCTATTTTAGATCACCTGACTTAACATGCCTAAATTTTAATCTATGGGGGAGATTGAAGGATCTTGTTTTCGTTACCATCCCCACCACAAGGGAAAATATGATAGAAAGGATAATGGACAACAGCCGCCGTATCCCTATGGCAGAGGTGAAAACTACCCTATTTGACTCTTAAAAAAATCTTTACGATGGCAACTTGGAAATAAAATCATAATGTTCCGTAATTATGATTATTGTAGTTGATATCTCCGGATTGAAAATAGATATTAACTTGCGGTTTTCGCTGACTGCCTAGACTTTTAATCATCCTTGTAATCAGGTAAAATTGAATACTATTATATTCACAATCATGGAAAAAAAAAGAGAAAAGCCCTTTTTAACAAATCTAAGTTTACTAAATTATGTTAAGTCAGACTGGAGTTATCATCATTTATTACAAATAATGTTCAACCTTCCCCCACCACTTTATTTCAAAAGTGACGAACACGTTGTATAGGTGAATTTTATTAACAAATTTTCGAAATATACAAAAATGTTATTTTCGCGACTTTTGAGGAAACTTCCTGATTCATATTTACCGTTACTGTTGCGCCCTCTAGCGCCAGTCTGAGAAACTTGAAAATAATTTCCAGCAATTTCTCATTACCACTTTACCTAATATATTTTTTTTTCCGTAAGCCATACGACTAACACTTTCTGAGATACGGCCGACAGCCATTCTTAGTGGGACACCCGGTACAATTGTATAATATAGTATATGTTTGTATGCACGTACAGAATTTACATATTGGTTAATTGGCTTCATCTCATTTAATTTTAGTTCTGATAAATTTAAACAAAAATATTTAAAACTATTTACATATATGTCGAGACTTATTAATAAACCAACACTTTAAAATGTAGACTAGTTGTTTTAATTTTTCTCTATTGACCGACCACCTCTGTTAACCGACCAACATTTGATTCCCCGCGGGTGGTCGCTATCGAGAGACTTTTACTGTATTATCGTTTAGATCCTTAGGTCTTCAACTACCAGCTGATGCTGCGTTGCCAGGTGTCACTTCGTGGTTTATTGTAAAGGGGACTATGATACACTCTATCCACGGAAATATCAAGTACACTCGTTGGGGTTAGTTTGCAAAGAAAGGTTAAATATAGGATGTTTCATTTAAAACATCTGAAGTGATACTACTTTCTAGTAGAAGCGGCAACACCGCTTAGTGCCATTTTCTTTTCTTTAGGTTTATTGTTTCTGTCTTTTCTAATTAAGCAGCTTTGGACGTCTCGATTTAACCGAAGAAAGAAGTGCAAAAAATGTTAATTTCCTTTCACAACCTTTTGTTATTTTAATCACAAGAAAAAATTTCAGATCCGGTGCATAATAAAATCATTATTCATTGCGGTGAATAATGGATGGTAGTATCCTTGAAGAAAAACATATATAATGGATAGCGACATGATTTTTTATTCTGTGGAAAATAAACTTGATCGTATATTTTCCAACAAATACTCGAATGAAACCCCTTAAAATCCATTGCACGTTGCTTCTAAGTTTTAGAATATAAAATTTATAAATTCTGGTTACAAGCGCTGAAAATCGAATCAAAACAACGGATATTTTATTATCCTTTCGAATTGTGTTTTTCTAAGTATAATGTGGAGATATTGAAAAGGGAGAAGGGTTAGAGACGGCAGGACCTTGTAAAAACAAGTTTTACTGACGGTTTTCTTTTATTATTGAAGACTATCATACATGACGAAAGAGTTTAAATCAGGAAATAAGTCAAAATAACAAGCAATTTTGATCGTGGGTGCTTGCTTTCTAGGGGGTTTTACTTGCGCAAGGAAATTACGTTTTTCTGTAATGATTTAGTATTCAAAATCGACTTTTGCATCACCGAAATTTCACATTAAAAGAAATAACTGTGTTGGGGAAACGATCATCCAAATGCATTAAAAATAATATAATTTAATGCAGCAAATGTTTTTTTTTACTGTTAAATATCTGATTTCAATATTATTTCAATAAAGGAGCAGAATGTATCAATGTTTACGGAACGAATAGTGTTATCGCCGGGATAAACATAAAACTTGCAAATATCATCTTTTAAAATACATAGAATATCTCCTAAATCATAAGCGGCTAGTCGACCGTTATTCCAGGAAACAGCAATGTTCTACATTTAGATGTTAAGGGCAACGGCTTTCGGTAGGTTTGCTTGGACGGTCGCGGCGAGGACCGACGCTACCGGTCGGGGAATGGGCGGTGAAATAGACTTCCAGGGCCGGTGTTATCGCGTGCCTATTTTGCTAGCTGAGGCGTTTCGATTCGCATTCAGTGCTTATTAATCATTTATTTGTTGCGGGCGCGGATACATCGATAAGAAATAGTTAGCACTTACGATTTTCAATATGGAAAATTATAAATATGTAAGAAAACGTTTGTCCTTTAACGGGAAAATAGGTTTTGCTAAGAGAAGAGAAAATGTAAAATTCAATTACTATATTTACGAAGATACTAAATAATAATCTTATGAGTAAGATTTCTATTCTTATAGCACAAATAAGGAGAAACATGTTGTTATAGTAACACCCAGATGCTATTTAGTCACAAAAAAAAAACAATAAATTAGATTAGTTTTAAAAATATAACCCGAAAATAACATTCAAATTTCCGAGAGAGAATAAGAATCCATCATTTTTTGCAAGACTTTTTTTATAATTTTCTCAATTTCTTTAGAAAGTTTATAATAAAAACAAAAAGAATTCAATAGAAACAAATGATTTATAAGAGCTTTTTTTACCTGTCAACCATTTTTACTTTTAAAAAATCTCAGAGATTCTATTAATTTTCTTAATAGGCAAATGTTGCTGTTTTGTTTTTGTCTAGTAAGTAGTGTGTAGTAGGTAGGTACAATGTACATATTTTTAGCCTTAAGGCATGCCGCATAGAGCCGGCATTTTTTGCGGAAGTTTCTATACAGAAGAAAGAAATGTGAACAATAATGTTATATTTGTGGCGCTTACTTTACCTAATACAAAGGTCTCAGACTGATATAATATTAGTAGTCTCTATACAATAATAGCTGCTAAACTTTTGACATAGTTTGGGCATATTGCATTTAAAATATTAAATTTGCTTGTATAATAACAAAAAAGTATATTATATGGGGACGAAAGGAAAATCTGGTGGAGAAAGACTTTTTACTTTCGTCCCCATACTTTGAACTCCACTTGAGCATGGGCTATTTCTTCAAAATAAAAATATATACATATACAGTGTGTCCCGCTTTTCATAAATACACCCTAATATCTCAGTTATTAATAATAAGATTTTCTTGAAATTTTGGTGGTAATTATATGTTGGAGAAATGAAGTATTTGGCATAGTGAACATTTTAATTTACCATTGGCGTGCGTGCGGTGTTGGTGGGGTAAAAAAGGCTTTTTTTTGGAAAAGGATATTAGGCGGGCTTATTTTAGATAACTGTTTCTATCAGATTTAGAATCAGCATCCCCAAAAACCCCTTAATTCATATTTTCAAAATCTCAATTAAGTATACCCTAATTACGATTTAGGTTTTTTCAAAATTTTGCTAAGATACGCGCGCTCTGTTACCGCTGGCATGCTGACCTGTTTTGTTTTTAAACAAATTAAGCAAAGAGTGCTTTCAAACAAAAAGTTTTTGTTTGACATTAAATAATTCGTACGAATTGTCAATAAGTGAAGCAGTGTTACGTAACCGTTAATAAGATGGCAACAAAACCGAAGAGTAGTTCTCACAATTGGAGAAAAAATAGAAATTATCCGCTTATTTGGTAATAATGAAAGATCTACGCGTCAGGTTGCTGGAATATTCAATGAAAGGCATCAGGATCGAGCACCAATTACTCACGATACCGTTGCCAAAATCAACAGATTGTTCGCCAGGACTGGAGCGGTTTTCAAAAGACAAGACCAAGGAGGTATATACAATTTGAATCAAAGACATTATTCAGACGACAAACGACCCAAATGGTAGTATAAGGGTAGTTGCGAGGATACTGAATTTAACGAAAAACAAAGTATGGAGGTGTTTGAAACGCAATAGGATAAGGGCATTTAAACCAAAATTTCTACATACTCTGTTAAATGGTGATTTTGAACGGCGGTTTGAATTTCGCTTATGGTTGCAAGGTAACTATCTTAACGACAGACTTTTTTTAAAGAACATTATGTTTACTGGTGAGGCAACGTTTACGACAAACGGTGTGGTATCTAATAAAAATTGTAGGTTTTGGGCAGCCGAAAATTCGAATTGGGTAATTAATTGTAAAAACCAGTACCGTGAAAGAGTGAACGTGTGGTGTGACATATTTAACGAACGAATTGTTGGCCCTTTTTTCCTGGATAACTTGACCGGACAAAATTTTCTTTATTTTTTACTAAATGATTTTTATGATTTTCTCATGGAATTGCCTTTAGCACAGAGACAAAACTTAATCTTTCAGTTAGATGGTGCCCCCGCACATTATTCTATGATAGTTTTTAAATGCAACTTTCCCTATGGAGTGGATGGGTAGAAATTCTCCTTTAGAACCATGCCCCCCCCCCCCCCCCAGATCGCCGGATATTACCCCTTGTGACTTTTTTCTGTGGGGGTACTTGAAAAATAAAGGTATACTCGACCGCGTAATAGAGAGGAACTTTGCATTATAATTATGCAAGCGTGTTAGGAAATTACTCACCAAACTTTAACATAAGAAAAGTGAATGTACCTTTAAGAAGAATTGTTGAAAAGCGTATATTGTTTTAGAAGGTAGTTATGTTGAAAACACAAGAATCTAAAATAACGTAATTTTGTCAGCGCAGTTACAAATAAAGAATTTATTAAAACAATACTTTTTTTTCTGCTAAAATCAGCTCTTGAGATTTTGAAAATATGAATTAAGGGGTTTTTGGGGATGCTGATTCAAATCTTATAGAAACAGTTATCTAAAATAAGCCCTAATATCCTTTTTAAAAAAAGCCTTTTTTACCCCACCAACACCGCACGCCAATGGAAAATAAAAATGTTCACTATGCCAAATACTTCATTTTTCTAACATACAATTACCACCAAAATTAAAAGAAAATCTCATTATTAATAACTGAGATAATAGGTATTAGGGTGTATTCATGAAAAGCAGGACACACTGTATATTGTTAATTTATTATTATTCATTATGTTTTTCTTATAAAATACAAAAGCAATATGAAATATACTGTTGTTTTTTAAATTTATTTTTGGTGTATATATAGTAACTATACCTACTTTATATAGTAAATATATCAAAGCAAAAAAAAAATTTGATTCAATAATATATTATAATTACAATAAAATATCTAACAAACACTTAAAAAGTCCCATGTTCAAGGCGGGATTCGAACCCGGGACGCCTTGCTCGCCGGGCGAAATCTCTACCACCCGACCATGGAGGTCGACATCGCGCCGCATTCAGACTTGATACCTACTGCACCGTTCGGAAGTTGAGATTTTATTTCGATTTACCGATGTTTAAAATAAACATCGATGTTATCAAACAAAGATCGAAACTAATCATCGATGTTAATATTTCTTTAAAGTAACACATTATAAGAGATACATGCATATTATAAAGATTAATAACATTTTAAACAGAACCTCCTTCACCCCTGCTGCGAGATGTGAACATACTTTTATCGTTTTTACTGAAAATCAGCTCTTTTATAAAATTTGTATATTCTTCTCACAGAAAATAAAACCAAAAACTACAACATGTAGGCATTGACAAACCCTATGAAACTGCTAATTTTGGAAACATCATTAAACTTATTCTTAAACACGTTTTTAATCTGCAGACACGACTAAACACCGAAAATTACATTAAAGTTTCAACATAAAATAATTAATAAATGCTCCAAAATCTCCGAGTCCGTCCGCATATAGTTGGCCCCGCCTTCCAGCGTAAAACGTGCGATTGCGGTAAGTTTCGCCTTCAAATCCGCAAGAGGTCGTTAGCCGACGGCCGTATTTTGAAAACAGAGGGAAAATGATTTAGGCAAACTTAAAATTTTTTTTCTTTAATTCATTTAGTTTGGTTGTAAAGAAAATGGTAAAAGCCATGCCGATGCGGAACGTTTTTTAAATTTTTTTAATAGTTTATTAAAAAAAAAACTGAGTACGTCGGCCCTGGGTCGTCTAAAAAAAAAGGGACAACGCATCGGCGTATATTAATATTTACCTATATACCATTCCAAATTTGAAATCCATTGGACTATAAATAAACTCACAATTCATTTTCTGCTATGTACCGTCCACAACCGTAGCCCTTAAGAGTATATTTAACATGGCGGCTGTGTAGCCTATTAGAGTGCATTGTTGGTTTATCGTCATGACAACAGGGGCGTGGTCTTGCTGTCGGATGGTATGGTTTTCCGTTTTGTATACTACTACACTTTTGGCTTCGATAAAGCAAGGTTGTGTGTCAACAAACTCACGTGGTTTCTTTCCGTCGGATTGAAACAAAAAGCATTGCCTTAAAAATGGCACCCAGCAAATGTACTAAACAAATGTAGTGACTAGTTATGTGGTTGTGAAGTCAGTAGTGAATGTTTATGTTGTAGTGTGTTATTGTAAAATCATGTACTAAAGAAGTTTTGTGTGATTTAGAGAAATAAACGCTAAATTACCACAGTGAAAAGCTCGTTTAATTCCTTCACTCAGTAAATAAAAGAATCAGTGAAATTAACCTACAATCGAGAAACATAAAAGCCTCATGAACTGTTGAGGCAAGTTAAATAACAACACTTGGCTTGCGTAACAAGCTGTATATCCTCGTGGAACCCAAAAGGGATATTTTGACTAAATTTTGCAGATGGTCAGATATAGTAAATGCATACAAATGTTCCTAATGATTTTTTCAATTTTTCTATTGAATGTGGGAAAAAATCAACGTACAGTTTCATGAACATTGGGCCGCGCTTACATAAAAAAAAATACCTTGTTACTGTTTTCAAAATATAATATAAAGTGTGTTTGAACCAATTTCAACCAATTTATAATGAAAATTTAAAAAATGTTATAAATCCTTGTGAAATTATTTCAAGCAAATTATACAGTGAGTCCCAGAAGTAATATCTAAATTCATACAGGGTTCACCATTTAAAACAAATCAGACTAAATATCTGACCAACCTTTACTGTTTAAAATGGAACAAGGGATCCAGTGACACCTCTTTTAAAAGGGCATTTAATTCTCTTTCAAATGACATCTCATTGGTGAAATTCGGTCAGATAGTTTCAGAGATAATTATCTAATTGTGTGATGGTTTTTTTCTAATATATTATTTGAATAACAATAATACTAATGAATAAATGTAATACAAAACTAACGTAATTATTTACACAGATGTTGAAAATGACCACCATCGACTTTCATGCAATGATAAAGGTTATCAGTCGGCATTATTGTACAATTCCTTCCCTTAGATCTTCTAAATCGTTGGGCTTAGTTGCATAAACTTTTGTCTTAAAATGTCCCCATAAGAAAAGTCGAGTGACGTCAGATCTGGAGACCTAGCTGGCCACTCAATGGGCCTCCTCCGGCCGATCCATCTTCCTGAAAATGTCTGATCCAAGTACTCTCTTACCCGTACATAATAATGCGGAGGAGCCCCATACTGTTGGAAAATAACTTCCTGCAATAAAATATTTTCATCTTCCTGTGCTACTCTTATAATAATAGAATTTATTGTATTTTGTAATAAATCATGGTAAACTTCTCCAGTCAAGTTTCCATTGATGAAAATTGGACCAATAATATGGTTGCCAAGAATACCCGCCCATACATTTAATTTCTCAGGTCTTTGAGTATACCTGCAATTATGTTTATTAACTGCCCCGACAAGAGTAAATGTAGATTCATCTGAGAAGCAGATATTCTAGACAATAATGCGATTTTCTAGTATGCGATTTGACATAAGTTCGCAAAATTCTGTCCAGCGATCATAGTCATCTTCGTTGAGCTCATGAACAAGCAAGTTTCAATATTCTGTGAACTGAAGTTTCAGACACCCCATATCCATCTGACAATGATGTTATGCTATTAAATTGAGTACGGTCGGCTTCTGAAAGTCCAAGAACCCCTATTTGCATTCCTTCATTGGTTATCGTCCGGACAAGATTGTGTTTTTTATTCTACACCAAGCCAGTTTCATCAAATTTTCTGATAAGTTCCATCACATATTTGGCCTGAACATTATTGTCAGGAAACTGCGCGTTGAAAATTCTAGCAGCAACTCTAGCGCAATTATTGTTGCGATAGTACAGTTTTAGCAGTTATTTTCTTTCTTCTAAAGAGTAAACCATTTTTAATCACAGTATCTCACACTCTCAAACACAACTTACACTAAGTCAAGACTGAAAATGTTCAAAAATAACAAATACTACTGGTTCTCTTATCAAAACACACAAAATAAAAAATGCACATGAACAAAAAATGTGTTTTCCTTGCGATGCAGTGGCGGCGGTAGACCTCGTTTTCTGTTAAGAGGCTCCCGCCGGAGAAGGATTTAAAAACAAGCATATTTTAACTAATTTTAATTATTACCTCTGAAACTATCTGACCGAATTTCACGAATTCGATAGAGGTATCACTCGATCCCTTGTTCCATTTGAAATAGTAAGGGTTGGTCCCACCCTCTCTAGAGAGCTCAAGTTGCAGTGTTAAGAATGGTAACAAAAAACTTCCCCCTTGACCAATCTAACTACGTGTACGAGCGATTTTTTTGAAAATTAACGTGGAATCAGATATTAAGCCTGTTTCGTTTTAAATGGTGAACCCTATATATCGGCCAGCACTGGTAGGACGAACCTATAACTATAACTTTCTAAACTTCGCCAACCTAAATCAAATTAACACAATAACAAACGCTAATGGCCGATTGTTGGATCTTGCACTAACTAACAACATTAATGGTTTTGCGGAGAGGGCTGTCGATGTCCTAACCGCCGAGGATATTCACCATCCTGCCTTGGTGCTCTCTCAAGAAATCCGTTTGGCCTCAAAAAATAACAGGCAAAAAAATAACCTAAATTTCTATAACTTTAAAAGGGCAAATCTGGTAAATC
This sequence comes from Polydrusus tereticollis, assembly GCA_963920685.1. Classification (NCBI taxonomy): domain Eukaryota; kingdom Metazoa; phylum Arthropoda; class Insecta; order Coleoptera; family Curculionidae; genus Polydrusus; species Polydrusus tereticollis. The sequence continues at coordinate 37,376,070 of OY987330.1, read as the reverse complement.
TTTATCAAAATTTCTCATATATAAATTGGAATGCTTTAACCGAATTTAAGGACATTAATAGTGCATGTGATAAATTCTACGAGATATTTACAATACTTTAGACATGCACGTTCCGAAAACTCAAAAAAGAAATCAAACTTATCCACCATGGTTTACCGGTCAAATAATACAGAACATAAAGATAAAATATAAATAGTGGGAAAGGTATAAAAGAACAAATAATCCTCTTGATTTAGAAACATTTCGAAATATGCGTGGAGATATTAAGAATGACATAAAAAATTCCTATAAGATATACTGCTCACGTATCAAAAACAACATAAGAAGCGATCCAAAGAGATTTTGGCGTTTTAATAATGACAAAAAAAGTAATCACTCCCTACCTACTACTATGTCCTACGATAACACACTAATTCGTGATCCTCAGATAATTGCGGACAGTTTTGCATCGTTTTTTCAAAGTCCCTTAGATATTGATAAAATATCGGAACAGGTAGTTACTACCGCATTAAAACAACTAAATCCTAAGGCCACGGTAGGCAAATAAAATTCCGGCATTCCTGCTGAAAGATTGTGCTATGATTTTTGCTTACCCGCTAACAATCCTGTTTAACCTATCACTCTGGACATCTACATTTCCGGATCTTTGGAAAATATCCAGCATAACTCCGGTCTTTAAAAAGGGGGACAGCAATGATATTTTTAGCTATAGACCAACAAGTATCATAAATAACTTCTCAAAGGTGTTTGAAATTATTTTACACGAATATTTATATAATTCGATTAGCATTCACATATCTGCGCAACAGCACGGGTTTATGAGGGCCTGCTCAACTGTCTCCAATCTGTTTTGTCTTACTCAGGATCTCGCAGAATCTCTTGACGCAGGTGAGCAAACCGATGTAATTTACACTGACTGCTCCAAGGCCTTTGATCGACTCGATCATGGCATTCTTCTTGACAAATTGACCACCTTTAGTCTATCACAGAAATTACTTCTATTTTTTATGTCATATTTAACTAATAGGGTCCAGTTTGTTCAATGTCATGGTCATAATTCGAGTTGCGACACATTTGAGTTGCTGTTTAATAGCTTTGTTAGATCACGACTAGAGTACTCCTTGGTTGTTTGGTGTCCTTTCTATCAAACGCACATTGACAGCCTTGAAGAAATTCAAAGGCGCTTTTTAAAATATATTAGTTTTAAGCTTGATGGGTTCTACTCTGAAATAGGGTGCCCACATGATCGTCTCCTAACAAGATTTTCAATGGAAAGTCTTGAATCACGGAGGACAAAGTCACAAATTACCTTTCTGCATAACATACTCTCGGGAAGAATTGGTGCTGAGAATATTTTGCAGCTTCTGCACTTCCAGGTACCAACAACAACCTCGCGAAATCACCGAACTTTTGCCTTACCAATCCCAAGGACAAATGTTTTAAAATGCTCCCCATTACATCAAATGTGTGACAAATATAATAAAGTTCAGGACCAATTAGATATACACACCTGCACAGTGGCTTCTATTAAACGTATGACTTTGTAACAGTATAAACATTTTATTCATATTTTTCTTTTAGTCACCTATATAAATAATTATATTTTTTTTTTCTTTTCTTAATGTGTTTTTTTATGATAAATTCATGTATACAGGGTAGCCCAAAAATAAGGACCATCAACTTAATTTTTTCAAATAAAGACATTTATTTTTTATTCCAATTTTGAATTTTGCATCGAATTCCAACTATGTTTCGTATACTATATCCTATATCTAAACTCAACAGTTATCGAAAAGATTACGATTGAATATATCAGTAAGTTAGAATAAAAAGAACAGAACAACAAATTAAATTAAATGTTGAAAATGTGCGCCATTTACGGATTGATAATATCCAAGGCTATCAATTAACTCTCCTTGCACGTTTTCAATCATTTTCGGAGTTATGGCACGCACTTCTCTTCGTATCAATTCTTTTAACTCCTGCAGATTGTTTGACCTGTCAACAAATACTTTCGATTTGAGGTAACCCCAAAAAAAAGTCCGGAGGAGTTATGTCTGGCGACCTAGCAGGTCATTCGATAGAGCCTCTCCTTCCTATTCACTGATTGGGAAGGGTTTCATCCAGAAACGTACGCCCAGTGGCAGCATAGTGCACCATCTTGATGGAACATCAGTTCCTCGCCAGGGTTCTGGGTTTAATGGATTCGGAAATAAAGCCACTAATGTTGGAAATAATTCAAGTGTACATCTTCAGGTAGATCTTTAAGTGTGAGATCACCTGAAGTTGGGGAAGCGGGGCTACATGAAGTCGAAGAGCATCCTGAAATAAGTACGAGGAAGATTGCTAGAAACTTGAATATTATCCATCAAATTGTTTGGAGAATATTAGTGGATTTTTTTATTATATCCGTACCACATTTTAAGAGTACAGGCAATACTTTCAAGAGATTTTCCAAGTCGTGTGACATTTTGTCAGCGGTATCTTCATAATATTGCATAAAATCCGCAATTTCAAACACACATTCTGTTTACAGACGAAGCTAATTTTTTATCAAAATCCATTAAGAATTTCCACAACAATCATTTGTGGGCGGCAGAAAATCCCTTTGCTGTAACCGAACCCCATTTCCAACACCAATTTTCAATTAACGTAAGTATGGGCAAAAAATATTGGTAAAGCCTGTCCAGAGATATAAGAAAGTTACACTTTGCCTTTGAATGGGATTATCCAAGGGTCGCCATAAACAAACAATGAATGAATTAATAAATGCAGGTAAATTATGGTCCGTACTTAAAAATGTCTTAAAGTAAACTGCAAATCCGGAAGACGTAGTTTCGTTATTAAAGTAATAGTTTGGTGATTTTAAACCGATTTTTACCTGATTCAAAATGAGAGGGTTAATCCCATAAAACAAATTATGTTCTAAAGACTGTATACAGTGTCACCATTAAAGTCCGCACCATATGGAACTTTTTTTCATTAATGAGGTTAGTTAAAATTAAATTTCGGCAATCGTTTTTGCTTCAAATTAGACTAAAAATTATATAATCAAATGTCACCATCTGTCATTCGGTATCTGTCAAAAATTACATTTTAATCAAAAAATGCTGAAAAATGGCATTGTTTTACCGAATTTCAAAAAATTTTATTAGAAAAAGTTGTTTCTAGTACAATTCTTGGCCTAAATACACAGTTTCAGTTTTCTAGCTCAAAGTTGACTTTTTTGCCATTTTTTCTAATTAACTTTTTTTTTATTTAATGTAAGTTCGCTTAATGGATATTAAACTATTTGCTTATACCATACCCAATATTTTATTTAGTTTGTATGAGCTTTTTTTTACTAGAATGCCATTTTTTTTCGAAATTTAAAATTAGAGGCAAAAAAATTTGACACAGGTGGTGCAAAGTTATCCTAATTTAAAAATTTTAACAGATAGACGTCAGATATTCCATTTTTTTGATAGTACATACACCTAAGAAGTTTAAAAAACTTATAATAAAATTCCCAGATATCAGATTAGTTCAAAATTTAGACACATTTTCTTTTTATCCACAATAAAATATCAAGGCAATTTTGAATTTTATAAGTAGGCTATGGAAAAAAAAACGAATTAGAGTGCCGAATAAATAAAAGAAATGTCATAAATTTGAATATTTTCGCAAGTTATAGTTTTCAGTGTTATCACCAATGTTGTCCATTCAAGAAAAAATAGAAATTGTCTTAATTTGTGGAGAGAATATGCCTCACCGGCAAGTATCTGCCATTTTTAATGAGAGGCATCCGAAAAAAATTTGCAGCATAGCACTGTTTCAAGAATAATGTCAAAATTTAGAGAAACTGGATCTGTTCAAAATAATTTTAAGAAACCTCACGCGGCAAGTAAATACGATGAAGCAGCACAACTTGATGTTTGTTTAACTGTTATTGACCACGGTCAAACTAGTGTAACCAAGATAAGTGATTCAACAGGGTGCAAGAGGGAAAGCGTTAGAAAAATTCTTCAGAAAAATCGATTTCGGGCATATAAACCCAAGTTTATAAACATATTAAAAGAACGCGATTTTGATATCCGACTTGATTTTTTGTTTTGGTATCAGGGACAATATAAGGAGAATATTCTTTTTCCATACAAGATATTATGGACAGATGAAGCCACTTTCTCTTCGAATGGTACCGTGAGCTCACAAAATTGCCGATGGTGGTCCCAAGAAAATCCTAACTTCACAATTGAATGTCGCGACCAGTATCATTTTAAAACCAATGTTTGGTGTGGAATTTTAAAAGATGAGCTTATTGGACCATACTTCTTTAGAGTAAACTTAACTGGTGAAAGGTACCTGAATTTTCTTGATAACCGAAGTTTTGGATAACATGCCCTTACACCATAGACATAACTTATGGTATCAGCTTGATGGTGCACCCATACATCAAACTGTAGCAGTGAAAGAACGCATAAACCAATTATTTCAAAACAGAGTTATAGGGCGTGATAGAGAATGTCACTGGCCACCCAGGTCGCCTGACATAACCCCACTAGACTTTTTTCTGTGGGGTTATCTTAAGCAGAAAGTTTATAAGAATCGACCGTTTAGAAATATCGAGCATTTGGAACAAACGATAAGACAGTGTTGTGCCGATATAAGACCAAGCATTTTAACAAATGCTGTCAAAGACGTTTATAGACGGACGGGTGTTTGTATAGAGCGAGAAGGACGTCACACTGAAATGTGAAATTTATATTGCTTTTGTGTTACCTACCTATTTAAAATGATTAAAGTTCCTTTTTGTTCCTTTTAATAATAATGATAGTTTTAAGTATAAAATAAAATTTTTATCAAATATTTAGATGTATTTGTCATTTGAAAAACGAAACATCTGACGTCTATCTGTTAAAATTTTTAAATTAGGATAACTTTGCACCACCTGTGTCAAATTTTTTTGCCTCTAATTTTAAATTTCGAAAAAAAATGGCATTCTAGTAAAAAAAAGCTCATACAAACTAAATAAAATATTGAGTATGGTATAAGCAAATAGTTTAATATCCATTAAGCGAACTTACATTAAATAAAAAAAAAGTTAATTAGAAAAAATGGCAAAAAATCAACTTTGAGCTAGAAAACTGAAACTTTGTATTTAGGCCAAGAATTGTACTAGAAACAACTTTTTCTAATAAAATTTTTTGAAATTCGGTAAAACAATGCCATTTTTCAGCATTTTTTGATTAAAATGTAATTTTTGACAGATACCGAATGACAGATATATAATTTTTAGTCTAATTTGAAGCAAAAACGATTGCCGAAATTTAATTTTAACTAACCTCATTAATAAAAAAAAGTTCCATATGGTGCGGACTTTAATGGTGACACTGTATATAGCCACTCTAGTTAGTTTTAAGCTTAGTAATTATTCTTACTTCGTGGGTAATACAGCGTTAATCGTGTGTGAGTCATGGAAAATATGTGCGAGTCCAATGTATTTCAGAAGATAACCCCGTCGAAAAGCAGAAAATATTTTTCTGTGGAAACTAAGGAAGTTATAAACAATGTTTATTCAACTCTCATTGAACGTGCGGTCAGCAAGCAAGCAGCGTTAGAAGAAACGGCCACATTAACAAAAATTCCAATATCAACTGTATGGAAAATTGTGAATAATCCCATTTTAGCGAGGAAAAAAAGAACCGGTACTGGCATTTTCTCGAAGGTAGATGGAAGTGATCAAGATATAATATAGCGTAAAATTTACAAGTTATACGAGGGGCAAAGTGTGCCTACATTAGATAATTTAATTAACAGGCCTGAAAAAGATGAAACCGGCGTTAAATGTGGAAGAACAACGTTATGGAAGTGTATCCAACACATGGGTTGTAGATTTCAAAAAATTAACAAAAAACAAGTTTCAATGAAATCCAGTAGAATTCGGGAATGGCGATCCAAATATCTACAAGAAATTAGGATTTACAGAGATCAGCAAAGGCCGATTATTTACTTAGATGAAACCTGGTTCGACACATATGATACCCCGGAAAAGGGTTGGGTTGACTCAAGCAGCAAGTGTAAAACAAGCGCGCCATCAAAAAGAGGTAATCGAATTACGATTTTGCATGCTGGATCTAAAGACAGATGGATTCCCAATGGACTGTCTGCAAGAAACATTAAAGATTCTTCTCTGGATTACCATGAGGACACCACTGCTGATTTATTTGAAGATTGGTTTAAAAACAAGCTAATTCCAAATATACCTCCGAATAGCGTAATTGTAATGGACAATGCGAGCTACCATAGTAGGCAGTTGACCAAGACTCCCTCCTCAAATGACACAAAAGCAACAATCCAAAACTACATGTATGATACTGACATTTATTTTAAGGAAGATTACACCAAAAGGCAATTAATTGAGGTTTTACAAAGTTTAAAACTACAAAAGGAATACTTCTGTGATAATTATGCAAAAAATCTAGGGCATATAGTTTTAAGGCTTCCACTATACCATTGTATATTTAATCCCATCGAACATGTTTGGCACCAACTTAAATCTGCCATTCGTCGTAACAATATTTGCCCTACTATTAACTCCAGTGTACTTGAGCTTATAGAAACTGAAGTTTTTAACATCCCTTCACAAAGTTGGGCAAATTCTGTTACACATGTTGAAAAAGTGAAAAAATCGTATATCCATATAAACAATATAGCACAAATAATAATTAGAACAGATGATGATAGCCATAGTGAGATTGATATATTAAGTGAATATTTATTATAAGTACCGAATAATTTGTATATTTTTGTAATCATAAATAGAATTATTAATAATAAAATAACTTGTAATCTCACATTTAAACATAAATAAAATATGATTTAATGTCCTACTTATCTTTATTACAAACCATGATTAAATTCTAAGCAAAATACGGACCTGTTCGGCCATATTTTAATTTTACAGCTGGCCCGGGCCTTTTCTAATAGGGATCAGTTAGTCATTTTCTTATATCTCTGAACAGACTTTAACCACTTTATCGGCCCATTCTTCTTGCCGAGACGACTTGACGGACAATCTTACATCAATTTCCTTGCTGCTTAAGAATGTTCCGATATCAGCAAGAAACAACATTTGGTACATGCACGATATTGCACCAGCAAATTTCATAAATTGTTTCGCAATTATTTACAAACAGTTTATCCAAATCGTTGGATTGGTCGCGGTGGGCCTAAAGAATGGCCACCAAGGTCCACCGACCTCAATGCCTTGGACACCTTTTTGTGGAGCCATCCTAAGACGCTGGTGTACACAAGTCTCATTAACACTGTAGAGAAATTAATAGACATAATAGTTGCAGCATATGATAGCAGGGGCGTAGGCAAGGGGCGGGGGGGGGGGAGGGTACATCTCCCCCCCAATATTGACGGAGGGGACACAATATCATTTGTCCCCCCCAAAAAAACCCGAAAAAATTACATTTATTTTCGACGGTCGTGCGTAGAAGTGCCTCGAAACCGCGCTCAAATGATTTTAAACGAAGCAAGCGCTTTTCATTAGAAAACATGGCGACTCTCATCAAACGGCACACGTTTGAAACATATGTGTTTATAACATAACCCACATAAAACTCTATACATGAACTATACATATAGTGCGTGTGACGTGTGTGATGTGTAATTGTGGATTTGTGGACATATAATCAAAACACGTACCACATTTCATACATGTATATAGCGTGTGCATGGACGATATATCTATATATATATGATATATTTATGTGAAATGTCCCCCTCCCCCCAATGAAAAACCGTGCCTACGCCTCTGCATGATAGAATAGGAAATACTCAGGAGATGATTCAACAAGTACGCAATTCCATAAGGAGGAGGGCAGAAGGATGCATATTAAGTGAAGAGGGCCATTTTCAAAAATTTTTGGAATAATCGCTCCATGTTAGCTGTAAAGTTATGTTGCTGTTTTCTGTTGTCAGTTGTTTTTCCTATTAAATTAATAATTATTTTACAAGTTCTCTTTACTGAAAAACGGCGTATCGTAGGAAAACAACTCAGGAGAGCTCTTATGTTTCAAATTGAACGATGAATCATTAATTTTTCATGTAAATTCACACCCTTATATATTCTCACATCATGTACATTTTACAGCTTCTAGAGCTTTCCCAAAAAAAAAAGTTTTTGAACCCCCAATTTTAAATCTAAAGTCAAATTTTAAAATGTTAAAAAAACCATAATTGCGAACGAAATCTCCGCTTCTACGTAAATTAACTTATAATCATGCACTATCAAAACGACAATGCGAAAGATAAAGACTTGACCCAGTTCGCTGCCAGTAAAATAAATACCCGTAAAACTTAATTGGATTTGGTGCCGTTTAAACCATCATTTTGAAACTGTTATTGTGACCTTAACGAGGCAGAAAACGAGCAGCCAACCATTACCGTCTACATCAGAAGAATGTTAATAAGGGTAAAACACATTGCATTGCAGGAATTTCTTTGAAACACAATGCAGAATTTTTCTTAAACGGTGCAGTGAATGTTGACAATTTTAAGAAAAATAATATGCAAATAATTTATGGAGCGTCAGAGTTAGTAGCACCATAAAAACTAAGTGTTTTCAAGCTTTCTTTCGTCTATACAGTGTCCGCAAGAAAGTCCGCATCAAATGGGATTTTTTTTTATTATTAGGTATCGGTAAAAATTGAAAAAGCAGTTAGTTTTTGCTTACCAAAAAACCAAAAATGACATATACTGAAGCAGCTGCACGACTTGCGTTACCTGTCAAATTTGACACTTTTAATAAAATAGGTTCAAAAATGCCCTTATTTATCAAAATATCGAAAAACTTTATTCAAGAAAGTTGTTTATTTAGGCACTTTTAGCCTCTGTACAAAATTTTTATTATTTACTACAATTTATTTTTATTTACTACAATTTTTATTTTTTGCCAGTTTCTTGAAAATTTTGATCAACCCTCGTAGATTAACTTTTATACATCGATGTAAAACCATTTGCTTTTACTTCATTTGTTATCTTAATGAAATTTTGTGTAAAATTTTTGTTTCCAATTATTTATTTTGCTTCAAAAAGTGAAATTGTAATTGATCAGTATATAATGTTTGATGCAAAGTTTATCTAATTACATCAGTTTTGCCAAAAACGACGTTTCTCATTTTTCTTAAGTTAGTAAACAGATGTACAAAAAGAAAATATTAGGAAGCTTTCGTTGAAATTTTACTTAATTAATATTGGATCAAAAAGAATAAATATTAATCGCTTGAAACATTTTATTCAACAAAAATATAGTTTACAAGTAGGCGATGCATTCGTTGCTAAGGAACATTACATTCATTTGTTGTTTATTTAATTTCTGAAGCGAAAGTCTGAAATAAGACCTAATTGATTAGACTGCATTGTAATCAACAATAAAACTTTTAAATAATGTTAACAGTAGAAGAAAAAATTGAAATTGTTCAACTTTGTGAAGAAACCAATCGTCACAGAGACGTGGCTCAAATTTTTAACAACAGGGATCCCAATAGAAACATACAACAATCAACACTTAGCAGAATTCTAACCAAGTCTAAACAAACAGGGTCAGTAGAAAATAGATTTAAAAAGAAACATACGCCTTTGAGGAACACGGAGGAAGTGGAGTTATCTGTTTGTTTGGATGCTATTGAGCATGGACAAATTACTTTACCAGCTATTTCTGAAAGGACCGACGTCAAGCAATCGAGCGTAAGAAATATTTTGCATAGAAACAAATTCCATGCTTTTAAACCGAAATTTATCAATGCTTTAAAAGAAAGAGATTTTGATGTTCGCTTTAACTTTTTAATATGGTTTCAAGGAGAAAGAGGGGAAGACTATTATTTTCCATATAATATTTTATAGACAGATGAGGCGACTTTTAGCTCTAATGGCGTTGTGAGCTCTCAGAACTGTAGATGGTGGGCTCAAGAAAATCCTAATTTCATCATTGAGTGCAAAGACCAGTACCGTTTTAAAACAAATGAGTTTTGTGGCATTTTATAATACAGTTATTGGACCGTTTTCCTTTCGTCAAAATTTAACAGGTGTGAGATACCTCCAGTTTTTACAACATGAGCTTAGTGAAGTTTTGGATGAGATGCCGTTATGCGTAAGAAATAAACTATGGATTCAACTGGATGGAGCGCTTGTCCATAATACAATTGTTGTTAGAAATTGTTTAAACCAAATGTTTCGAGATAAAATCATTGGTCCTGGTTTTGACTGTCATTGGCCGCCGAGGTCCCCGGACCTTACACCCCTTGATTTTTTTTTTCTGGGGATACTTAAAAAATAAGGTGTACAAAAACAGGCCATTTAGAGACATTGACCATTTAGAAAATATTATCCGGCACTGTATTTCTGAGATCAATCCAGATTTTATAAGTAACTCTGTAAGACACGTTTTAAAACAAACTGAAATTTGTATAGAACGGGAGGGCAGACATACAGAAATGTAATAGTTATTAATAATTCTAGTAAATAGTTTTAGCAAACTGATTTGTTAAAATAATTCTTTATTATTAATATTAATTATTAATGCATCGCCTACTTGTAAACTATATTTTTGTTGAATAAAATGTTTCGAGCGATTAATATTTATTCTTTTTGACCCAATATTAATTAAGTAAAATTTCAAAGAAAGCTTCCTAATATTTTCTTTTTGTACATCTGTTTACTAACTTAAGAAAAATGAGAAACGTCGTTTTTGGCAAAACTGATGTAATTAGATAAACTTTGCATCAAACATTACATACTGATCAATGACAATTTCAGTTTTTGAAGCAAAATAAATAATTGGAAACAAAAATTTTACACAAAATTGCATTAAGATAACAAATGAAGTAAAGGCAAATGGTTTTACATCGATGTATAAAAGTTAATCTACGAGGGTTGATCGAAATTTTCAAGAAACTGGCAAAAAATAAAAATTGTATTAGACTGTCAAAATTTCGTACAGAGGCAAAAAATGCCTAAATAAACAACTTTCTCGAATAAAGTTTTTTGATATTTTGATAAATAAGGGCATTTTTGAACCTATTTTATTAAAAGTGTCAAAGACAGGTAACGCAAGTCGTGCAGCTGCTTCAGTATACGTCATTTTTAGTTTTTAGGTAAGCAAAAACTAACTGCTTTTTTAATTTTTACCTATACCTAATAATAAAAAAAATCCCATTTTATGCGGACTTTCTTGCGGACACTGTATATTTTTTCTTGTTTTGTTTTTTAATTAAATACAATATGCCTATACAGGGTGTCCAGTAAGTACCTCCTAATTCCTCGGGAGCATACAGAGGTGGCCATAAAACAGGCTCACCTCGACCTATCCATTAAGGACCAAAAACGCTTGTTAAGTGACGTAATATACGTTTATAATGAGGTGGATCGCCATCATGCAGGTACCACATTGCATTCTGTAAATAAATTTCACATTCATAGGGTTATTTCAGATAATGCCAGTCCACACATTTACCATACACCTTTGTTGGTGTTTGTTTTGAATTATGCAGTCTCTTGTAAAACCGGCTTCATCGGTCGACAAAATAAGGTTAGAAAAATTATGATTTACGTTATGCTGCTGTATAAACCAGTTAGAGTTTTAAAGTGTTGCTGGGTAATCATCCGGAGACATCGCCTGTACTTTTTGAACACGGGTGAATTAACTGTTCTTAACATTTTCGACACTTTTATAGGGTATCCGTAATTGTTAGTGCTATCAAAAAAGTAATATAGGTGGGTAAATCCATGATTACTCACGGGACATTTAGAATATCACATAAATTTTAAAAAATTCTGTTTGTACCTTGCTTATCTTGGTAAAGGTTTATTATTATTAATTTACTAGAAAAGTATTTGAATAACTCCTATTATGTACAAACAAAGCAATTAAGATGACATGGGTTTAAAAAATTATATCAAACCATGATTACTCACGGGACAACAAATACACGAGAAATAAATTTTATGTTAACTAATGCTTTTTTTCTTCATAATTTTACATATTTTAAACCTAATTCGATTTGGCTAGAGCCAATTTGCCAAAATGTATTATGTTCTGTAAATAAACACTTAATTGATTACTCACGGGACATTGCTCATGGGACAGAGCGATTTTGATAAAACATTAAATACATAAAAAACAAATTTTATTTAAAATAAAATAATTAACAATTAACATTAAGCAACTAACTAGGAAAACAAAAAGCAAAACTTGATTTTTTTGAATTAAATACTTTTTTAACCTCAATATGTTGATTATTAAAATACTTAAAATTATGGCAACTAGTTATATCTGCAATTCCGTTAACCAGCTTCCATTTTTCATCCAGTTCTTGTTTTGCCGCTGTAATGTCATCTGCATTTACTAAAATAACGTTGATTTTTTCAATTTTTTGTGCACATTCGTAGAAATCTTCAACATTCTTTACCAAACATTTCCTACTTTTTATTTCAGTCCAGACCTACAAAATTTAAAAGTGCAATGCTAAGAAAATCAGCGCATTTTGAACGTCTTATAGCCTAATAGCCTAAATTCAGTAAATATACAGAGATGCAAACATTTTGGTTTAAAAATGGAAATTTAAAATACCTATTTGTTAATACCTTTCTTTTTACACATGCCCCTATACCATCCACGGCTCCCTTTCCATGGGATGAAGCAAAGAAATTCCATTCCATTTTGCTTAAATCCAGTTCTTCTGGCAAAAAGCATAGCGATGATAATGTGTATCTGTTTTTAAATTGTGCGGCGCAACCGTCGCTAAAAATGCATAGTTCTTCAATTGTTTCATGTTGGGATTTCAGAAAATGTATTATTTGTTTTAAAAAAACATTTACCGCATATTTATCGTGGGAAAGATAATTGCTCACGAAAGCAAATGATACGATTTTTGTGAAAATCCACGCAACAGCAGTAAATACTGTAACCTGGCTGTGCGCCCAATGCGCACTTTGAATTTCATCCTGCGCCGTGATTGAAAAGTTTTCTGCAAAATCCATTTGTAATATTATTTCTTTTTCACCCACTTTAGCCCGTTTCGGATCAAAATATCTCTGTTGGGTATTTTTGATAAATGTATGCTTTTTAAAAAAAGGTAATTGATTTTCCAAGGTGGAAATAAGAATCTCATTGGATTTATTTTGAATAATTATTTCGGCTTTTCCGTTGACAGTTGCCCACTGTTTAAAAGATTTTTCGAGTGTTCCATCATATTTTAGAGGTAAAACTGAAAATCTCAGCTCAATGTTTCTGCATTTTTCACATGGGCCCATCATACAATCTTCACTTTCTAAGGAACAAACGATTTCTTGAAGAAGTTCTTTATGGGTTTTAGGAAATTTTAGATATTTGTTTAACACTTCCATTATAAAAATAAGGTTAGCGTGATATTTACAGACACATACGTCGTGCGGCATATCCGACGTGAGCAAAACAAATTTTGGACGCAGTTCATAAAACTTACTGATTTTAATTTTTTCGTCAGGATTTTCTTCCAAGAAAATGCTAAACGCTTCCCGAATTGTATACATCATGTGTCGTTTTTGTAGGTATTCTGTTCCGCACTCAGTTTTTATTTTAACTTTGTCTTTAATATTTGGCGAAATTCTACTTATGTCTTCTCTACAAAAAAAAATCTCAACTTTTTCCAAAGTTTTAGCGTGAAGTTTATTGCTACTATTTCTAGTGATAATCTTGAATTCATGGGAATCTTCTCCATTATTTATTTTTAATTTTGGATCAATTGTCTGTAAAATTTTTGAAATAATTTCGATTCTTTTCTCTTTGCTTTCTGGGAGGGATTCTTTTACTTTCTTTAAATCTTTTCCAAACGTTTGTGGTGTTTTATAAGCCGAATTATTGTTTTGCATGCCTTTTAATTCTACTTCTTTGCCTTTCCGATAAATCATTTTCCTCTCTCGTTCTTTTTGTCTTCTTAATTCTAATATATTTGTATCTTTGTTAGTTAATGTTTTTTGTCCAATTTTTGCTCTATATTTCCTATTATTTTCGGCGTGTTTTTTTAAATAAATTTGTCTGAGTTGTTCACTCGCATTAACCTTATCGCGATACTTTTTGACGTGGTTTCTAACTCGTGTCTGTCTATCATGAATTTTAATGTTGGCCATTCTACAACACAAAAGCACCTATGACTTATATTTTATATTGCAGTATTAAGATATACATAAACAGAATAAACTGACCAAACGCTAATTTCGCAAATTTTCCAAAATTATGTATTTTTGATATTTTTGGCAAAAATCTAAACGTAATTCTTCCTTTAATAGGCCCTTACATACTTTATTTGAGAAGATGTTATACTTTTACTTTTAACTGATTACTCACGGGACAAATTTTCCAAAACACAAATAAATAGTTCTAATAATCTTTAAAAAAAAGCGGCCATGCTCAACCTATCTGCCAGACAGAGTGATAGAAATTTTAATCTAATTTTGATATTTAATATATAAATTTAGTTGATAATTAAAAAAACTTTTGTTTTTAATTACTCACGGGACAAAAAAATTGCTACAATATAATTCACTTTAAATATATTATACTTACTTTTTATGCAACAATATATTACTCTAAACACACGTTTGACAACAACAAGTGTTGACACGCACCATATTTGAAGCTGAGCATCGTTGTTTTTCCATGGCCGCCTTTGATAAGACACACACATTAAAGAGTTTGCACACAAGAAATTATTATAATATTTACCTGTAAATTTTTTTGCTTAGATTAAGGTATTATTATTTAATTATGTATCTTTTATGAAATATGGTCCTATTTGAAACCTATAATGACTTTTTTTTAAATATTCTATTTAGTAATTTAGTTTGCAAACATTGGCATCGTACGTGGAATTACCCAGGTATAATGTGCTCTTTTTGGGTCAAACTTAAAACGGTAAAGTCAAAATTCGAAAATTTTCGCTGGCTTAAGAGATACGAGGGAAAATCAAAAAATTGACAATTTTAAAATTACCCTATATTTTCTTAATTAAAAGAGATACAGAAAAATGTTTTATACAAAAGTTTCTTTTTAATGATTGCTGAATAAACTGCCCTTTTTAGAATAAGTATACGGGGTCAGGTAAAGAAGTTATTGGACCTAACCTTATTTTTTTAAATGGAACACCCGGTATATTTTAATCTAAGAATATAGCATTTTAAATTCTCTTTTCATATATATAACATACCATGGATGATATTGGTTTCCTAGCCGATTTATTTAAATATTACTTTGAAACGAAATAAAAGATTTATTTTATATTAAAGTAAAAAATAACGGGCATCATCGCAAATGTTGAAAAGCTCCTTTATTGTTTTCAATGCACTCTTGAAATCTTTTTCGAGCGGATTCTAAGGCATTCATGATGTGTAATGGTTTTATTTCTGCAAAGGCCTCATGAATTCTTTGATCAAGTTATTCTCGGGTTAAAATGACTTTTTATAAATTTTATTTTTCAACACCCCCACCCCCAAAGGAAAAAATCTGGAGGTGTTAGATCCGGAGATCCTGGTGGCCACCTTATAGGTCCATGTGTTCCTATCCAACGGTTTCTAAAGTGAGTATTTAAATACTCTCCTATTCGAAGAGCGTTATAGGTAGAGGCACCATCATGTTCAAAGTAAATCTATATTACTTCATTTAAAGGAACATTATCAAAGATATCGAAAAGGTTTGATTAGAGTATGTCCATTTTCATTTTCACACTCGAACATGTAAAAATAGCATTGACGTTAAATGATAATAACAACTAGAATGTCAACATAGTTGTTTCTCGGATATTAGCTTTTGTTTCATGGCCTTTATTGTGTTTTAAAGTAATAAAGTTTAAATAAATCACCTAGGAAACCAATATAATCCATGGTGCGTTATATATTTGAAAGGAGAATTTAAAATGCTATCTTTCCAGATTAAAATATTTCGGGGGTTCCATTAAAAAGAATAAGGTTAGGTCCGATAACTTTTTTACCTGATCCCGTATACTTATTCTGAAAACAGCAAACTATTCAACAATCATTATAAGAAACTTTTGTATAAACTATTTTTCTGTGTCTCTTTTAACTAAGAAAATATAGGATAATTTTGAAATTGTCAATTTTTTTATTTTCCCCCGTATCTCTTAAGCGAGCGAAAATTTTCAAATTATGATTTTATCATTTTAAGTTTGACTCAAAAAGAGTACATGACACCTATATTACTTTTTTGAGAGCACTAACAATTACGGAGAAACCCTATAAAAGTGTCGAAAATGGGACACCCTGTACAACCCATTTTGTAACATTGCTTTGTGTCGCGATCTTGCTTATGCTGTTTAAACGGTTGTCGGCAATATATAGCAAAATTTGTTCCTGCGTGAAGGTCTCGTGCTCTCCTAGGAGATCCTTCATCGCCACTCCCGCGCGCATATTTGTAAGCAGAAGACGCGTCCGCCAAACGCGCCGAACGACGCGAGCCGAAGTAGAGTGGTATATAGTGGGAAATTTCGGCCCCAAACATTGCAGGTAACGCGAATTGAACCAAAAAGGTGGATTAGATGCCGTGTTAGCGCTGTTTAACCAATATAAGTCTATAAAAGGGGCAAACAATTAATAATAATATTCCCCGGTGAACTTGAAAAAGGCGAATTGGAAGCAAAAAGGTGGATTAGATGGTAAATAGCAGACGTATTAGGCGAACTGTAGCGGACTCGTCTGCTATATATACCACTCTACTTCGGCTCGCGTCGTTCGGCGCGTTTGGCGGACGCGTCTTCTGCTTACAAATATGCCTCCCGCGCCGCGGCAAAAATTCGGGCTGGAAATCTTTCAGAATAAAGTATTTTTGCCTTCTTGGAACAGCGCTTCACCATAAAATAAATGCATATCAACTATTCTCAAGGGTTATTAGCGATTGCACTAAACACTGTTTTCAGGTATAAACGAGTTCTTGGATTTTTGGACACTTAGCCCGGTTTTTATTACAAGTCTTCAATTGTTATGTTGACAAGTATCCCCAAGTGACAAATAATTGCCAAGTACACGAATCGTTCGAGTCTGACTTCACAAATATGGTTTAACACCTTATTAGTCATTCTACCAGCAAGAAACGGGAAAATGAATAGAGAATTTAAGTACCTTTTTGGATCGTGATTAACAAAGTTGTGTTTCTCTTGCCCGGTAAAATACGTTTAAATGGGGAAAAATCTTTAACTAAGGTATTGGATGGAACAAAGTGTACTGTGATTTATACGGTGGCAGAACGCCAACGGTGAGAAGTAATAATTTTCTCCAGAAGTTTTTACTAATTCGTTGTTAAGCCATTAGATAAATGGAAAGCATTAACGACTATTTATTACACCTATAAAACATCTGTTAGACAAATAAATGATATTAAACATATACCGAGTTTTATTTCCATATATTTGTTGTAAATTGTGGTAAATGTTATCTATTGTCTATGATTCATTTATTTAAATAATACTACCCATAAAACCGCAAGGACTATAAATTTCCAATAATTATAACAATAGGTTATAAATACCAGTAACGGCTGTAAAAATGTCTTTATTTAACACAAATCAAGAACAATTTATGCAATAAATAACAACAATTTATAACTACTATAGGTGATTTATAGGCACCAATATTTCTTAAATTCTGTTTAAAATTTATTTCTACTAGGCAAATTAATTTAAGGAGAAAAATAATATAATTAGTTATTTCTCGTAATATATTCATTCAAATACTTACTTACATCAAGAGGATATCTAAAAATATAGCTAGTAATAAAACCAGATACGAGCTAAACGCAAGATCACCTGAAGAAGGTGTTGTCGTCTGTAATGATTCACTTGTAGTTGTCGATGGAGGTTCATCTGAAGAAGACGGTATTTCACTTGGAGTAGTTGGCGATGATGTTTGTATGGAGGGGGATGCCGTTGTTGGTATTATTGTTAGTGGAGGAGGCACAGTTGTTGGTTCTGGTCTATCTTCTGCGAAAGTATGTTCATTACACAATACTCCTGTACATCCTTCACAACTGATTGTTACATCTGGAGATATGTCGTTTACATTAGCTAAAACTACATTTCTAATCGCGGGGCATATTATGGATGCTTGGTTGAGGCATACTCTAACTGTGTGGTCTTCGTGCTCTGAAATACATAAAATAACCAATCATGTCTTTTGTACCATTGGGCCTATGAGATTTTGAATACTAAATTTCAATATCCGTCCTAAAATATCTATGAAGACAACTATAAAAATAAAATGTGAAATTTTCTGAGGTTTATATTGTGCGTATAAGATCTATCCCTCTTCGACTTTTTATTTTATTCAAATAACAGTTCTATTTTCGATTCTTGAACCAAAGCCCATGTTGGGCTTGGCTTAGCGCCGCAATTCTACAACAGTGACTTAGGTTTTTGCCACTTATTATTTCCTCCCGATATTTGTGATTGAATATCACAAGGCGCAGGCATCTTTGATAAAAGGTTAGGCCTTTTGCTGTCACCTTCTGTCAATAGTTTAAGAAATACCATAGCAAATTCACAGATGTACCTTCATGAACAGTTGCAGTCACGCATCCCATCAAAGATTCATCCCTTCCAGGTCCACTTATAAGTTCTTCCGCACTTCTTATGCTGTTCAGCAAGCTGAGCGTATATGGATTATTTCCCTTGTAATTGATATGATTGTTATTTGGTATTGGACATTCGACTATGTGAACGTTCGATGCAAATGTTGGATTCGTAAAGTTGTTGCACCAGGAGCTGCCGAAGCACCGGTAGCAATGCGATGCTTGTGATATAACTAAAACAAAAATATGATTTATGGTACGTCGTGAATGCGGAAAACAATGCGAAACGGAAGCCGCATTGTTTTTAGGGAATGTGGTCCCAAAACACAACATTGTTGAAATAATCTGTTTAAATTTTCATTAAATTATAATTAATAAGTAATTTTGGTAAATTTGGAAACCTGTGGTGTCTTGATATTGGTTTTGTCTCTTTCTATCGTATATAATACTAAATTTGTGGAAAGGTGCTTGTCATCATGACATCTTTAGAAATTTTACAGGCATTGGCGAAGTTTAGAATTATATTAATTAATTTATATTTATTAATAACTATGTATATTTAAACTTATGTAGATATGGTAAACGATGATTGCATACAGGTAGGGGGCACAGCACTGAATACAGCAACATAAACATCTTTCAAAAATTCCAGAATAAAATATTGAGAAACACTGTAAATATTCCGTGGTAACTAATATAAAAAACTGTTAGAAATATTAACATGAAACGCTCAAACAGTCAAGAAGAAAGACTTCATCGGCATGTAAATATCGTCCATTGTTCTCACAGCGGCCTGGTTACAATTTAAAAATAATGAAAACACAAAGTCTCGGCCTGAAACTAATTTTCCTAAATTTTGGAAAAATTAACTTGAGACCGTGTCTCTATTGCTTTTAAATTAGCAATACTAGGGTAGTTAGAAATGTTAGTAGAAAATCTACTGTGTATATTATGTCCTTATCCTAGAGACGGCTATTGGCTGCGACTTTCTTCTTCTGTTTGCATATTTTGGACGGTTTATGCCATTGATCTACGTAAGTGCAAGCCTATATAAAACTAAAAGAAAATAACGGAGAGCTGCATTAATAAATGTTCACAGCACATTCATATAAATTAGTTTCCTTCGCCCCTATGTGCGTATGCTTGGGCACCAGACAGTGTCCTATCCTCATGCTGGTTAGTTTAAGTTAGTGTATACATTCTAATTTAAATTCAAGACTTTATACCACATTTCTTTTGAAAATTTATCTTCAAACTAACCCTTTTCCTGGCTTTCTCCTATTCCATATGTCACTCCATTCTTTAAATATATCTTTTTTAACAATTCTTCCTAGTAGAGATGGGTAGTTCGCGAACGAACTACTAAAACGAACTATTCTTTATGGTGAACTATACGAACTAGTTCTCGACCTTAGAACGAACTAGTTCGGTGCGAACTATTAAGGGATCCGAGATCCAACCAGCGCCCGGCGTCGAACGGCTGATGCGAGGATCAGTCGCGAGGATAGTGGGAGTGGGAAGACTGGGAAGCTTGGAAGAAGTGCGAACTGCGATTCTATGAGTATGAGTGCGAACGATTGAGCCCGGCGGCATGGACATGTTTGGCATGGCAATCTGATGGGAGTTTTCGCGGACTACATTAGGAAATTAAATAAATGGAAATGGGTAATGGGTTAGTTTAGGTTAGTTCAAGTTGCTTTAATTAATAGTAAATAGTTGAATATGCTTTAGTCTGGGAATAGATTAGACAATATAAACGTATTATATTTACCAAAACAAATAAGAAACATAAGGTATGTTAAAAGGGTACAAAGCAAGAATAACAAATAGCATTATGACATACGCATAGTACCTACTAAAAAACAATTCTAACCAAAAAACAAGGAATTTCTTTGGTAAAAAATAATATGCATACCTATTACTAGCTAAAAAACAAGATCTCAAAAAATAAAAACATAACTTTTTAACTCTTTGGTCAAAAGTTAAGCATAATAATTCATATACCACTACGACAACAAAGATTCATTTTGATTTTCTATAATAAAAAGTAACAAACAAACAAATAAATTTAAAAACTCCCGAAGCCGTAATAAAATAACTGCTGCGACTTGTGACTATACTGTGAATCCCCTGCATTATGTGCGCTGCCAAGTATATTGCAACATTCTACGTTCGGCTGACACTGCCGCCGACCTAATTAAAACACACGGCTTGCTTTTTCAAATTCCCCTAGAGTAGTTCGTTCGCGAACTAGTTCGTCGAACTAGTTCGCTATTGCAAACTAGTTCGCGCGAACTAGTTCAGTAAAAAGAACGAATAAGCCCATCGCTACTTCCTAGACGTCTTATCTTGCCTCATTAGGCACCTTATCTGCCATGTAATAACGTTCTATATATGATTAGCTATTAGCTTGGAATCTAAACTAGTTTAATTCTTAACCCCTCACTTTTCGCATTCCTTAAATAAGTATTGTTAATTTATTGTTATATAGTCCAGGAAAATGTGGGAGATCTTTTGGATTCAAATAGAACATGAAAAGTTAAGATGACAAGTTTCTATAAAAAATTTTTCTTACAGGCTAAGTAAGAACCTCCTAAAATAGTGGCTTTGAAACATATTCAGCTTTTTTAGTTTACCAGGGGCGGACTAAGCTTTACAACTTGATGCTTAAATTTTTAACACCCTGTATGATATAAAATTTAAAAAAATCTGGGTAGCTTGCACTTTAGACTAAAAAAAAAGGTACTCTCGTTTAGTGCCGAAACCTGTACTTCATGCACGATGGGACACCCCACCTCATTTCAGCGTTGGTGCGGGAGCACCTGAGTAACGTCTATCCAAACCGTTGGATAGATAGAGGAGGACCTACTACCTGGCCTCCTCGATCTCCCGACCTAACGCCGTTGGATTTTTACCTGTGGGGATACCTAAAAAACTTGATGTATTCCACTCTGGTCGGCACTAGAGAGGAACTCCTACAGAGATTTACTTTTTATTGTGGTGTGATATGGGGACCAAGGCTGGGTTATTGTAGCGGGTACAGTCCTCAATTCGTCGTGCCTGCGACTTCATGGAGCCCATATTGAACCCTCTTATGAAGTTTTTTAGTAATTTCGTTAAGATGCCTCCTACTACATCACTGTATTTTTTTAAATTTTTGTATTTTTTCGGATTAAACAACTTAAAACTTTATTTTATAGACAATAAACAAGAGTACCTCTTTTTAATCCAAGGTGCAAGCTACCCAGATGTATTTTTTTAAAGACTTTATCATACAGGGTGATACAAATTTAAGTATTTAGTTGTAAAGCTTAGACCGCCACTAGTAAACTATAAGAGCTAAATATGTTTGAAGGACACTATTTTAAGAGGTCCTTATTAATGTCCATCACATTAAATTTCCATTAAATTATTTTAAGTACTTTAAAAGTTATTCAAGAAAAACCGATTTCCAGCGACATCCTTCAGGGGCATATATCTCCGTAGGGATGGCCTCTAAGAAAAAAATTATAGGAATTTGTCATCTTATTTTTTCATATTCTATCTGAATCCGAGAGATATTCCATAATTTCTCAGACAACCTGTATATTACACTCATTTCAAAGTGAGGGTACTAGAGAACACTATAGCTCTTGCTTTTTACTTCATTTATTTTAGTAAAAGCGCATCCTGAGACTTGTTCCATGCAGATTGGCATTTACTACCTTAATATCATTTTAAATTTAGTGATCTTAGTAGATTACTACACACAATGCTGTCTGACCAGTTGTTTCTTTAGACCCATCAGCATAAATCTAAATGCAATTTGGTCACCTCTCTTAAACTAATCCTTTAAACCATCTTTTATTATTTGCATCTCCTTTTTTTAAGGCTGTGACTTTAATAGCAAAAAACTTAATGGTTTCAAGGTAAACAAATCTTGGAATTCCGGCGTTAAATAGTGTTTGTTATGGATCTTTTCGTAAAAATATATAAAATATAGATTCGACTTATGTATTAATGTGTGATCCTGATTTTAAGCGAAAGAGAAATTGTTGTAGGGGACTGGAAATGAATTATTAATACAAATTACTATTGCCCAATAAATTGGTCAGCAGGTGACCACAAGACGGTCGTAAATTTTCTTAATTAACACAAAAATTAATTCCACAATAAAATAACTGGCCTTAAATGTGCTGGAAAACTTTTTGTTGAATTATTATTATTGCCGCCAATATGCTCGGTTATAAAAAAAAAATAGGGGTAAGAAATATTCGAAACGGACGTGCGACGTCCGTGACCTCGTTTACCACTGCCCTTCATAAATCATCAATCGTTTTGCCGCCCTTTTTTGCGTACACGACATTTTTCTTCGACACATGTAGTTCGTGAAGTAACAGCGAAGGATTTGTTTTGGTGAAAACTTAATACTTCGAGAAGAAAATTGATATTTTGTTCAGGTTACTTACAGGAAACTTTCAGGATTTGGGATGTATTTATATACTGGGTTGTTCAAGAGCACTTCATAAAACTCATATTATTTCTATAAGTTATTTTTAAGGAAAACGCTTAAACACGGAAATTGATTGTATAGGTGTATTTAGCAGAGGTGAAGATTTTAGTGATGGATTAGCCAACTCAAAGCCCAGATCCTAACACCATAAAACACAGGGTTGTTATGTTTAAAACAAAATGTTTAAAACAAATGTTTTAAACATGTTTAAAACACTTACTAGTGTTTTAAACAGATTTGTTTAAAACAGTGTTTTTTTTAAGTTGTTTTTTTTGTCAAGTTTAACTGAAAATCACATTAAACTGTAAAAACAAAAAATATTAAATTAAAAACAAAAATAGAAATATTTGTATCTAACGTTTAATATTAAAAGTACATAATTATAAAAACACGTTTAAGGCTAGCTCTATGTCTTAGTTTATATACCTACCTAGAGTCTGTGTACCGGGTTCCAATAACATAAGCAAATAAAAAGTATAAACATATAAAAGCGCCTTATAAAAGTAACAAAGGCAAACTAAAAA
Organism: Polydrusus tereticollis; assembly: GCA_963920685.1. Classification (NCBI taxonomy): domain Eukaryota; kingdom Metazoa; phylum Arthropoda; class Insecta; order Coleoptera; family Curculionidae; genus Polydrusus; species Polydrusus tereticollis. The sequence goes on along the minus strand of OY987330.1, from coordinate 37,352,456 downwards.
CTAAACCAAAAGTCTCCTAGTCATTCTACTAAACTCTACTCTTGGTTTGAATTAAGCTGCTTAAATATGGTTACAAGTTTCGCGGCATTTTCTGTTCCTAATCGATTTCGAAGCTTACTATGAATTATGCCAAATGTCGAGAAAAGGCGTTTGAGTCCTGCAGATGAAGCTGAAGCTGAGTGAAGATAATAATTTAGTCAAAAATTTTTTCCGATGAAGCTACATTCTCCTTGATTGGTAATGTGGACAGAAAAAAATTGTCGTGGTTGGGCAACAGAAAATCCGCATTGGATGATGGAGGTTCACAGCCAGTACCCTCAAAAAACAAATGTGTGGTGTGAAATAGTGCGCGGAGGAGTTATTGATCCATTTTTCTTTAACTGGACAAATATATCTCGAATTTCTCCAACTTCATTAATTCCAGCATTAGTGACTTTTATTTCCGAATCCATTGAACCCAGACTCCCCCGACGAAGAACTGATGTTCCAGCAAGATGGTACTCCTCCGCACTATGCTGCCACTGTGCGTACATATTTAGATGAAACCTTTCCCAATCGGAAGGAGAGGACCTATCGAATGGACTGCTAGATCGCTAGGCCTAACTTCGCTGAACTTCTTTTTGTGTGGTTACCTCAAATCGAATGTGTGTGTTGACCGGTCAAACAATTTGCAGGAGTTGAAAGAGATGATCTGAAGGAAAATGCTTGCCATAACTCCGGAATTGGTTGAAAACGCGCAAAAAGTTATTGATTGCGTTGGGTATTGTCAAGCCATAAATGGCACACATTTTCAACATTTAATTCGATTTGTTGTTCTGTTATTTTTAAAAGAACGGGTCTTACTTACTAGATGGATTTTTTTATTCAAACCTTAAATTAATTTTGGATGTGTTTAAAACACGTTTTAAATATGCTTTTTCTTGAACAGTTTAAAACAGTTTAAAACAAAAAAAAACAGTTTTAAACAAAAAAAACATGTTTTTAAGTTTTTTTTTTAAATAAACATGTTTTTTTTCAACCCTGAATGTGTAGAAACGTGAGGGCTCTAAATTAGCCCATTTAAAAGCTGGCTGAATTAAGGATCTCGCTCTAAACGTTACGGAAAGAAATAGGTCAAGATTTGATAAGAAATTTGCTATTGAGTGACAGACCAGAAAGCTATAATAACATATTTTGCCAACTAAATCAGATATTAAACTAAACTTGGGAAAAAAAACATATAATATGCGACCGAGTAAAAAGTACCAACGGATTATACTAATAAGGATGGTGGTCATGCAGTTAAACTGACAGTTTTCGATTAAATAATTTTAGGACAATTTTCCTACTTCCCTGCAAGAGTAAAGCAGATGGAATATTGAATTAAAAGGGAACACAGTTAAATTAGCAATTTACATTAAAATCATACAGTATTCTACATCACCAAGTAACTTACCGACGACAGGCAACAAAATACTTAGTACAAAAAACCTCAACATCTTGATCAAACAAGTCCACAAGTAAAATAAGAAAACTTTCTGTTTTGGCTATCTCCATGATTAATCATTTTTAGATATTTTGACGTGAGAAATTTAGGTATTAACTTTTCAGAAACTAAAGTGACATGCAAGAATAACATAATATAAACATGATTTATATGAGCGTCAGTCATGGTAAGATAGAATCAATTGGGTAATATTTCAAGCACTTCCTGCATATTTTAGATGAGCAAGGAAAACTCTGAAATATGTTTAGGTGTTATATATTATTATTTTTAATAGTAGGTATAGCGGAGTGGATTTAGATCGCTTGTGGAACTACGAGAGTTGACGAATACAACGAAACAAAATAAAATCAGTACATAGAATAGAATAGAAAAATATTTATTATGCAGCCAAGTTACAAAAATAGTAAAAAAAAATATCGTAATATTACATTCTCTAAGAGTTCTTTCATGCTACCTGTACAACTGTACATACCTCATCTAATTTAACATTGAATCTAAAAATGGCCACTCGAATTCCGCCGTGACCTTTACAGGTACCAATAGGTTGTCACAAACTCCCCCGTAAACACCCCATAAGGTATTAGGCAATAATATTAAAATGAGGACTTAATGATAACCTGATTATATACAGGGATTGCTAGTATTGTTAAATGAGGGAGGTTCTACACATTTTATACCATTTGTCTTAGTATTCCGGTAAAGAATGGATGTTGAAATAAGTGAAATGCTTAGTGAGCACGGAAGGAGAATTGTTTAAAATTATAAATATTACTTTGGACGAAGTGTGAACTCAACAGCTGAGCAATGTTGGCGATGTATTATAAAGGGTTGCAGTGCAAAATTGTCCGCGCTCAATAGAGAATTCTCTAAGTTTTCTGAGGAGCACGACTGCGGCAAACAATAAGCAATAGCGTCAAATGGAAAGCCGTTGATAATCTATCTCAAGACCAAGACAACTGATTTACCAGGAGATTGAGGGACGAGCTGAAACACTACAGAATTTCACGTCAAAAGATATGCAGTTTATTATCAACAACTTCAACAGAGCAAAGCGGCAAATCGTTCCAAAGCTGCCCAAAAGTAGTGCTGAGGTCCATGAGTTTTTAACTGTAAATATTAATTAAATTATTATATTAACTGTTTTAGAAGGAAACTTTATTTTGCATAATGATGAAATGTCCGGAACCAATTTAACTGTGATGTGTAAAAATGAAGCTAATGTTTATATGGAGGGTACATTTGAATAATGCACAAAATATTTTTATCAACTGTTTACTGTTTGTGTTTATAAAAATTCTATTTATGTATCTATTGCCTTTTACTTATTAAAGAATAAGGACAGACATACATATAAAAAGTTGTTAATCAGTCTAAAAGAAATTTGTGAAAATTACGACCTTGTTTTCAACCCCCCAAGTATTTTAATAGACTATGAAATTAGGATCCATGTCAGTTGTAGCGAAGCATTTTCCCAGAGCAAAATTATTGGATGCCGGTTTCATCTATCCCAGTCATGGTGGAGAAAGATTCAGCAAGTAGGTCTTACAAGAGAATATAAAAGGGAACAGCCGGAAACTGGAAAGTGGCTAAAATATCTTTTTGGCTTGATGTTCTTGCCACCTCACCAGGTTGGCGATTGTTTCGTGGAAGATGTCTTGCATGCCTTAAGACAAAAGCTAGAAGAGTTAGCAAACTATTTTACCAAAAGATATATTGATAACGATTCTCCTTCTTCACCATACATCTGATCAATACCATTCGCAAGTATTTTAAGAACTGGTCAACTGCCAAAAATGCGAAGGAACTTCTGAAATTTGTGGTTCTGTGAGGAGGAATATTGAATCGGATCACATTTCTAAGATTTCGATTGTGCAAGTCCCGTCTAGACACTATAAATTCCCGCAGGTAGCCCGGACATCTGGATTTATATACTGTTGATACTATTGTTGATACCGCAGACGAATCGGGTACATGCGTTCTGAGCCAGCTTAATATTATTCTGAAACTTAACAGTTAATTAGTGAAAATATAGTACGCTACAATAATCCAGCTGAGGGAAGATGAGCGACTAGACGAGCATAAGTTTCAGGCTAACAGGTAGTATATAGTGAATGGGTGTAAGCTTTTAAGTTTGACATATACCGATAGTAATTTAATTTTTGTGTGATCCTTAAAATTTATATGCCTATCGAATGTCAACCCCAGGTTTTTTGCAGGCTCTGTGAGTAGTAGCAGGGCTTCATTAATATGTAAATTTGAAAAGTTAAAGAGTTCGAACCTACATCTGAGAATGTCAAAATCTATTATCATATAATTGCTCTTCTTAGCATTAAGAATCAGACCATGATCACCAGACCACCTGGAAACCCGGTCAAGGTCCTCATTAACCCCCTAAAGTACTTGGGCCGCATCTTCGGGGGCGAGGCCAGTTAAAAGTTGGGTGTCGTCAACGTAGAGTTGAACGGAGCAGGACTCTAGTTGTTTCGGCGAGTCGGATGTATATAAACTAAACAATATAGGACCAAGGAGGCTTCCCTGAGGGAAACCACAGTTTGTTAGGAGGGCCTTCGATCTTGCTTCGTCCAGCTCGACCAGCTGTATACGCTGGGAAAGGTAACTAAAGAACCATCGGCATACCTGCTTAGCAAACCAGTAGTACCCAATCTTGGTAATAAGCATATCATGGTTAATAAGATGTAAGGAGGACGAGACAGGATACTTTGCATCAATCCATGTTCTTAGCAATATCTCTTGTTACCTAACTAAGGGCTGCTGCCGTGCTATAAGAATACTGTTCTCAGAAACGAGTTCATTAACTATGTCGCCCACAAGAACCTCAAGCATTAGTAAGTTAGAGCTTTAATCTTGGAAGCTTTTGGCAAGGGCCTAACAATAAGGGTGTTTCATAAGTTGGGAAAATCTATACTGAACAGCAATATGCTCTGTAGCCCAGACAGTTAATCCCCATGCTTTTAGATTTAATATTTAATTCGTGCAAACGCTTGATATACATCATATTGTGAAATATTCTTGAAAAAAAAAACGTCTATTACTTAGCTTACTCAGTGTATTATTTCTGAAATGCTTTAAAGTGACATTATTCATCGGGGTGGCCATTTGGCTTACACTAGCAAAATGGTCGCTTATCTGATTTGCATTTTTTAAGGGATCTCCTTTGGGCTTTTAGAGTGTATATTCCAGTTGTTAATAGACCATAGTTTTTTAGAATCTTTTTGACTTCTCTCTATATCAAGTGCGAATAGCGAAAGATAGGAAGTTCTTAAGGCCAGGATAATAATTTTTATGCACGTCTTTCCCTGTACATTTAAATTTGTTAAATGTCATATTTTTTACCTTAATTATTTATTTTATTGTATCTGTGATGAAGGGCTTATACTCACGTCTGATTCCAAAAATCTTGATTGGCGCATACATATCGAAAACCTAACCAAGCCGCTGGTTAAACATATCAATCCCAATGCCTAGGTTTTCCTGAAGTAAAACATCATAAATGTTGGAGTTTTTCATATCAGAGTCAGAAAGTTGTTTATCAGAATTTTTGAAGTCCCTATAAACTATCACTTTATTAAAATGGTTTTAGGCGATTCTATCATTAGGGTGGCATAAATTAGTTTGGGGTTCATGAGTTTGAGCATCTCAATAGTCCCAGATTTTGAAATATTAATTTTACGTTCAGCACCGATGATAGCTTTACAAACAAGAAAATAGAGTTATGGGGTTTTTGTGGGTCAATTTTTTAAACAATGATGTCTTTGTATCGGATTTAAAAACACTTTAACTTTTCACCTGAGGTTACGCTAGATGTTTTTTAAATGACAAGCTGAATTTTTTTATTGCACAATCAAATTCTCCTCGTTATTACCTTTCCAGCGACATAATATAACAAATTGATGTTTACTTTCTTTTACGACATCAAAATTACAACAATAAAACATCGTTTAGAATTGACATGGGAAAAAGACAAATATAGTTTTAAAATAAATTTATTAAATTGGACCCTTTCATAATTCTTTAAAAAGCAATCTGCATTTTTTCAATTTTTGAAGAAATCGATTTTTTTAATCTAGAAATTATTTAGAAAGGTGAAAACAGCGATTTTTACGACAATTTTTTGCATACATACTAATTTGAGGCCGCAAATCACAAATCGTTAAATTGAACATGTACCACGTAACCTATTACCGCATTTACCTAAGGCAATATTTGTATTTTCACGTTTTGAAATGATTCAAGAGCTTTAAAATTCGCTTTTTCTTTTTTAATTCAACCCTACAAAGTAGCACAATCCATTCCTATCCTTCTAATCCGCCTCCTGACCCTCCCATCCCAAATAGGGGGCATTTAGGGTGGGGTAAAAATAAACTTCAAAAGTAAAATTTGAACTTACATTCTTAAAAACATACCAAGAAATTACTCCTCGACTATACTCTCTAACGAGAACCTAATCTACTTAAACGCTTCAGTAAAGAAAACGCTGGCGTAACATCTGTTGGGACCAAAAACTTTTATTGGTCTGTCTGTTTCTGTTACAAACAGTCCAAATTAGTTACTGCTAATCTCGTTTAACTTCAATAGGCCAGTCATATTACAAAGTTAGCCGGATATAATTAGCTTGGCAGATATTATGGTTAATTTTAAGCAAATTATAATTAGTTATGATTTTCTATGCCACGTGTTGCATGAAACTCTCAATGACATTTTAGCCCAGGTTAGAACTAGCACCAGAACAAAGTTATAAAATCGAGTTATGGCAATTTGTGGGTAGAAAAAACCATGAAATAGCTGTCATGGTCTTACCAATCTGTGAGGTTGTCTATTATATTTTGGACAAGTGGCATAGGTACTTTATTGTCGTAGATTTTTGCACCCAGGGATTAGACTGATCTGTCACTAATATTCTTGTCGTTATTAGTATATTTTTGTTTTATTGTTTTACTTGTTTAAGTCATACCTATTAAAACTAATCTATTATAAAAATAACCATCACATTTTCTAACCACCTAAATATGTGTACTTACGAATTATTAATACACTAATAACTAAAGGGCGGAATAAATGCAAAGTGCATAAATATATTATGTATTTGCATTTCTTGCATATTTTGTCAATTTTATAATAAAATGCATATTTCTCCCAAATTATTATTTTATGAGCATATTTTTTTGTTTTCGGCGTTATCAAAAAATTAAAAACGCCCGGTCATAAAAACTCGTAGACTTATAGGTTTAATGTCCAGTCCGGCATTTGTTTCAGGGATTTTCCAATCTGAAGATAATTATATACTAATTAATATTTACATTTTATTTTGGTTATACACAAGGTATTAATTGGGGGTTAAATAACTAATTTTGGATTTAGATGACGATTCGCGGTGTGTTGTGCAAGGTAAAGAGTTGTTAAAAAGTGCAAGTGTAGTTAAATATCTTGTTTTTATTAAGGTTAATTTCAGTTTTATACCGGACATAATATCCTCGTTAGAGAGTAGAAATTTAAGTTTAAGAGACTCAATTAGTATTGTTGGAACTTTTTCGCTAAATGTAATAACATTCCCGGTAAAGTAGGAGGTCAGGTAAGGAACAAATTGGATGTAACTGTAAAAAATAATGAAGGATTTAAATACCTAACTGCAGTAAAAAGTGTTTGTGAAGGTAAAACATCCAACGAAGTTGTATCTTGGCCTTATACTTTAGTACCTAAGTTAGAGTATTGTCCGATTACATCAGTAGATCTTGAAAGGAGCTTCTCTTCGTATAAACATATTTTTACTGATAGAAGACAATTCTTCTTCTTTTTTTGAAAAATATTTAGTAATAAATGCCTTTTATACAATTTCAGGTTTAAAAGAATTGTTTACTTTGATTTTTCTTTTGTTTTCTTTTGCATTTTTTTTTTTAATAAACATCTTTTTTAGAACCCAGTGTGTTTCTTTACCCTATTCTACTATAATAAATTAAGAAATATTGCACACCAGTATGCATATTTGGTCAAAAAATGCATATAACTGTATATTTTAAAGGCAAACAACGCATATATTGAATGAATTTAAGTGCATATATTCCGCCCTCAACTGATAACTGTTGAAGCTAAAAAATACGTTTTACCCTAGTTTTATGGGTACTTTGCTTTTTACACTTTACACGTTATTTAAGATCAAACGATTTGGCAAAAAGCTGTAGATTGGAGCTTCTGCTTTGATATGTAGGTGAACTTGGGTTTCATACTTGCTCTCTCTTCTCTTCTTTCACTGTTGAAATCCCTGATAAAAATTGCAAACACATAATTGCACAGTATATTTGAACACGTCATACAAAGGTGCATATTATGCTAAATGTTGCCCACAAGTCACCTTAAACGAGGTAAAGGAATCAGTAATCGTATTAAATATTAGAACAGCCCTGGGCTTTGACGCGACTAACTTCACACATAATATAAGGGTTTAACAGGAGAGAGCACACGGAAGCGGTTTTCTTTGGCGTAAGCAAAGCATCCCACAATGTCTAACATGATGGTCTATTGGTCAATTTGCTAAGACTCGGAGCTTCAAACTACTTAATCAAGATGGTAGCTGTTTAATTGGAGAATAGGAGTTTTGCTATCTCATCAGAGAACGCACTTTCTTTGAATAAACGCATCAGGGTGGGAGTGCCGCAAGGTTCACCTCTTTCTCCGATGCTATATTATTTATATACACATGACATTCCTCCTCGGATCAGCTCTATCTTTTCGCTGACGATACCGCGATAACTTTAACTGCCAAAGTCAGCCAAACAGCCATGACCTGGCGTCGACCGGAGACAGCGCCACATAATCGAGCTAGAGAAATGACTTTCGGCTTGTAAAATTCGCTGGAATTCCTCCAAGACGAAGGTTATTTACCTTTCGAAAAGCAATGTTAGTAGGCCTGAGACAAGGCCTCGTGTCAACGTAATCCAGGTGAACTGGTGCCAGGAGGTACTGAGACTTATATTTGATCAATGACTGAACTTTGAACTGGAAGCGCAATTCAATTACATTAGCTTACATTAATTACGCTCTATCTTCCACCTGTTTCACAGGCGGAATAGACTTGCTAATAGGACTAAGGTCAACCTATACCAGGTATTGGTCAGGCCGGTTCTCACATATGGTGCGCCTTCGTGGTGGTAGACCAAACAGTAGGTAGAAACTACCGAAAGCCTGACTCCCTGTTGATCCAATCCCATAGTATAGAAGCACCAATAGTAGCATTATCAATATCAGGATCAAAAGAACAGGTGCCAAAATTTTGCAGTACAAAAACTTTTTAAATCAAACAAGTACAAACAAAAATAGTCTAGGCAAAATTAAATTTTAAAATTTCTACAAATGATAAAACCTAAACAGGTAAGGAGCATTACTAACTTAAAAGTGCAGAGAAATCCAAAGCGAAATGTTCCACGTGGTGATTATCACCGCAATCGAGCAATCCACTCAACCAGACCACGAGGACTTATCATGTTTAAGCGTACCGAAAAGGCGATATTAGACACGCTTAAGGAAGTTTCTTCCTTTTCCTTTTCGTCAGACCCAACCTTAGACGCGTTTCACCGTATACAGCTCATTGACAAGGCTACAGAGTCTGACAATAAGGATTATGTTGTTTTTCCACTACTAAATCCGGATAAAATTATTATTTTAAATTTACTTTTGTGCTTTTTTTGTACATATTTTTTAAAATCTGTCTTAAATAATGGCGATGACAATGATGTATTTTTCTTAAAATTAAACCTCAGAACGTACGTTAGGCCAATAAGATGTGATTTTGCTAGGTGGTTTATCCAGTTTCTGCTACATTATCCCTTCTGCAACTTTCCAGCTTCCAGCAAGCAGGCACCTGCACGTTTCATTCTGAAGGCTGCATTAACAAGGCATATGATAATGCCTATGTGTTCCTCTGGCGTAACGAGTTATTAACAATTATAATTTTTAGGATTTTTATGTTAATGTTTTATTTATAATTCTCGATTTTTAAAGAATGGTGCAAATTTAATACAACCCAAAAATTATTATAACAACATTTTGAAACCATAAACAAATTCTTACTTGTTTACTGGTCTATTAAGTAACAATGTAGTTGATAAAGAGTTAGTTAAAGTTCATGGGTCAAAAGCAATATCTTTGAGAGATTTTTAAATTACATGTTCAGTATGAAAGCATGCTGGAGAAATGGCCTCAGTTAAAAGTGATTTATTGCAAGTTTCGAGGTTTTTTACATATTTAAGGAACAAAAACCGGACCGAGAAGAATACACTTCATGCACCAGAGTATTTAGAGTCATCATTAAGTCAACGTATGCATGCATGACACGGGATGCAACAAAACCATACAAGAAAACTAGTAGATGTGAGTTTCCCAAATTAAGTCATAAAGTGTTTTTACAGGGCGATTCACCATAATGTCCCACCCCCTTAACTTTTTTTTTTATGCTAAAAGAGAAGTTTAAATATGTAGGGTATTTGAAAAACTTTTTCATGGGTGTACATCAGTAGTGTACACTAATTCCCAATAGTTACTTAAAATACAAAATATTGCGTAAAGATAGTTTTAAATGGGAGCCTTTATACAGGTCGTTTCAAAAAACATGTGCCATCGCTTATACCCAAAAGTAAGACGAATAGTTTCTCTCTCCGTAGGTCCGCAACCGCTTTATTTTTGATATACAGGGTGTATATACAATCTTTAAGCGGATCAAAAATATTTACGCCACTGCCATCTTCCCTTTTGATAACACAGTTATACAGGGTGGCGCACCGAAAACTTCCCACCCGCAGGTTTATTTTCTTGTTAATAAATAAATCAAAATTCGCTCGAATACGGGAACCTTAGTTCTCAAGGGGACATATTTTTTGCTATTTTTACCCCTCCTACGACGGGGTGGCTTTCACCATTAAAATCTTAAATGAAAAGGAAGATCAAGCGATAGCTTATTTTAAAAGGAAATAAATTGTCTTTCCAACGGAACCTTGCTCGTTGAATTTGGCTGTTCGAGAAATTAAATGGTAAACAAATTTGTGCTTAAAAGTAAACAAATAAATGATGAAAAATACGCAAAAAAGGATACTATCTTAACAAAAGGGATTTGAAATTTCACTTGTTCAGTCGAAAAAACTCAGTTTTTTTTGGCATCGATCAAATTCATAGTAAGAATAAAATTTCATTTTGCTTTACATTTCAGTATGTTCAATAACGAATTAAAAAGACGTATACTCTTCAAGAAAGGATTGAAATTATTTCACTTTTCTTTCGAAGTAACGATTGTGCTCCAGCTGTCGCCCTGTCTTATAATGAATTCCATCTAAATGAACACTTGTCTCATACTTACGTGCTACAATTAGTGGCAAAATTTCGTGAAACAGGATCAGTGCTAAACAAAAAAAGGATTGTTGAAAATCCTGTAAGAAATGAAGCTGTAGAAGTTGCAGTTTTGGGTCATATTGCCATCTATCCCACACTTAGCACGAGGAAAGTGTCAGGTGTATCGAGTGTTTCGCGTAGAACGATTCAGCGTACTTTAAAAACGCATAAGTTCCATCCCTATAAATTAAAACTGGTTCATGAACTTAATGAAGACGATGACGATTGCTGTTTGCAATTTTGCTTGTTAATTAGTGAAATGATCATTCGCAATCCACAATTTATTTTTAACATTTGTTTCTCCGATGAATGCACTTTTTTTCTTCACGGTACTGTCAATCGACAGAATTGCAGGTATTGGTCGGATTTCAACCCTAGAATTTTTAGAGAAGTGCATACTCAATATCCCGAAAAATTAAATGTGTGGGCTGGAATTTTTGGGGACCGTATTATTGGGCCGTATTTTATACCTGGAAATTTAACAGGTGAAATGTACCTGAACCTGTTGGAAACCACTATTAACCCTGCATTGACGAATGCCATAAAAAAAAATTACGGTTATCGGTCAGAAAATATTTACTTTCAGTAAGACGTAGCACCCATGCATTATGCGTTCCCTGTTAGACAACGACAGACCTAAGCTGGATTTATAAACTCGAAAAGTTGGTGAGGTTGAAGTTATGGTCAAGTTGTGAGGTTAGATATTCCGAATTCCGAGCATAAAAATTGATTATCTCGAACTACCCGGGAAGTTTTTGAACCTTACATGAGCTTTACATGAACAACATGAACGAGTGTATAAATAGAACTGAGTGTTTTCTTTAGTTTAAATTGAACTCCTATTTCCAACACCAACTGAACCTCAACCTCGCCAACTTTTCGAGTTTATAAATCCAGCTTTACCTTCTTCAAACACGGTCGCCAAAAATCAAATGTGGCATTATCTATACTACGCTGTTTTGCTCTTTATAAAGACCTGTCTGTTGTGGATAAAACAAAAAATTATATTAACTAAAAAATTACGAAGAGGTTACCCAAATATTGGGTATTTCTTTTGCCACAATATAATCGTATTCTATCTTTATATAAAGTTCTGCCAATAGGTATACGTCATTGTATAACCACAAATATACTCGGGTTAAGATAACAGTTGTATTGGGGGATTCTTTTCAGTGCGGTTTATTTCATGTTAATGACAAGTTACATGTGCCATATTGGGGTAAAAGTTTCTTAAGATTTGCTTCTTTTGCTACCTACTTTTACCATATACGGTGCTGCATCAGACAAAAGCACTAAAAACTTCTCATCTGGGGCTGGACTTTGTAAGAAAATGCTCGATAGAGACTGCTGAATAAATCAGGCTACGGTCACATTATTAGTTTTGTCTAGCTGCTTAGACGCTATATTAAATATGGGTTTGTTGCTTTATCTTCTTGAACTGCTGCAATCATAAGATGCCACAAGCATCTGTGCTTTCATCAACAAAAATGTAAACTTTTTTGTCATCCAGTGAAGCTCTAATTTCTTCTAAAATGGTTTTGTATATATACTGAATGGACATTCTTCTTTCTAAGCGTGGATTCGTCAGGAATGGTTTGTTGACAATAGTTTTGCAAGAATCCTCTAAATTAAAGATTTTGCAATTTTTTTAAGGGTATGTTTGCTGCGACCAAAGCCTTGCATAAGTCTTCTTGAAAATTTTCCTTTTCAGATTTCTGAACTGACTCAGATTTCATTTTATGTAACTTTGATTTATGCAGCGGTGATTTCAAATGTTGATTGATCGATTTGGAACTTCTTTTCACAAACAATAATTTTTGCACAAGCTTTACACAAGACATTTTCTCCACTAAACTCCAACTCTGGGAAATTTTTAATCTACGAGGATTTTTTCGCCACTTTAGACATTTTGAACACAAGTTTGAAATCACTAGTTTCACCCTAAAAATACTGAAATCTTTCGACAAACTAAAACAGAAGTACGTATTACAACCCGATATAAATACAGTTTTTTATGCAGGTAATAATAAGGCATTATTAAATGACAATAAATAAACCCTAACAATATACCTGCAAACCCCGGAAACCCCCAATAAATACCTTGTGTATAACCAAAATGTAAATACTTATTATTATATAATTATCTTCAGATTGGAAAATCCCTGAAACATGTGCCGGACTGGACATTAAACCTATGAGTCTACGAGTTTTCATGACCGGGCCTTTTTAATTTTTTTGATAACGCCGAAAACATAATAATATGCTCATAATATATAATTTGGGAAAAATATGCATTTTATCATAAAATTGATAAAATATGCAAAAAATGCATATATATATATATGCACTTTGCATATATTCCGCCCTTTACTTATATTACATAATACATGTAATTGTAGAGTTTTATTTAAAAAATCTAAAAATAGAGACAACGAAATGAGTCAAAAAAGACGATGTAACTTTATCAAGAAAATGTTAGTATGAAAAATAACAGTTCTAATATCTCCACAGGGTGTTCAAGTCTTTGGACAAAGAAAACCCTCATTGATTCACCCGGTATAATATCGCCCTACCGAATATGACCCATCACTAAAAAAATTCTGCACATTCCTAATTAAAGTATCTATAAAATGTCAAAAGAACTGTAAAAATCGGATTACAAACAAAAAAGTTGTAAAAGATCAAACTTAGCAAAAAGTCCAGAGTATCAGTGTTTTTTTTGGCTGAGAGTTTAAAAGGTTTTTTTTTTTTTTTTTATTAAGGGCACCTATGAAAAAGTACTAGAAATATGTTAGATTACTTAGGATACACCCTTAAATAAAAAAAAATAGAGTAGCTAAATTACAGGAGAAGGATGGCTGTTGAGCAAACCTTAACTTTATACTATTCGGTATTGCTAAATTAGGTTCAAACTTAATTATTGTTCTATTCTAGAAACAGTAACCTTAATCGAAGCCTGGAAAATATTTCCATTAGCATCCAAGATAGTAGCCAGGATAAGGAAGACATCATCAGCACGTAAACTTTGAGGCAATCTAGCACCTACACAGTAAAATTTAGGTTTAATAAAAAGGCAAGTATGCGGTAATGTACAGGTTGTCCCATATTCGATACTTACGAAAGATTCCGGTGTCAGATATGTCATGGCTGTCTTTGTTTTTAATCTACATTTTGAAAAACTTCGCCTTTTAGGCAACCCACGTATTTCCATTATGCGTTATCTTAAAATAAAGCATGAACTCACACTGATAAAACTTTTTGCGTAGAGTTCAGTAAAGTAATCAGTTTTTTTCTAAAAATGTTGTTTTTTCAGGTATTGACCAAATCTATGTTTTTTTATTATTATACAGTGTGTCTACTTAAGTTGGCTACATATGGGAAACTTTTTTATTATTAATTTTACGAAAAAAAGTTATTCGTCATAAAAAGTTCTGCATGGTCCAAAACCTAAAATGCAATCATCAGATATTAAATTTTTCCAAGTGTATACGAGGGGTGTAAAAAAATATGAATTTTGCTCAAGAGTAAAGTATCTTTATTTTTGACACTATCGAAAACTGTAATTATGAAAAGTTGTTCGGAATAAAAAACTATATTTTAATATGAAATTACATCTTTCTACTTAAGATTTTTTTTTATTTTTACAAAATTTCTCAAATTACTGATACAGAACATTTATCTTTTTTATTTATTAAAAACATAATAACCTTTCCGTGTCGTTCAGAAAATAATAAGTAAATTCTAACAAAACAAAATTTATTTCTAAAAATTTAATTAATACTTACACCATTAAAATAAAAATTCGTTAATGTACAATGTAATCAGATTCATCTAACTCAACTTATTTTTTACTCTTTCCAAACTTATAATTAATTGATGACTAAGTTTACATACTACAAATTAAACATTTTTAAAAAACTTTCCGAAATTCTATCAATAATTATTAATAAACAGTAATCTCTTATTTTTTTTTGAACACTGATAACTTTTCAATTACTTAATGCCTGTCTTGTAACATTTTAGCGATGCATTTAAATGAATAATACCATAATAATTGATTTTGTTGTAATAATTTTAACGAACATTATTAATTTCCTCAATTCACAAACGCCTCAACATATCCGCCTTCTCTGTCAATACAGGTAATTGTTCTATCGCAAAATTTTTTCACAATACTCTTCTAACCATAGCCGGAGTAATACTCTGAACCGATCCGGCAATGACTCTTTCCAAATGGGCAACATCTGTAAATGGCCTTTGAAGATACACCTTTTGTTTTAGGTAACCCCACAAGAAAAAATCGAGTGGGGTCAAATCTGGAGACCGAGGTGGCCAAGAAATTTCCGAAAACCGATGTATAACTCTTTCATTAAAACGATTTTCAAGGTATTGCCTTACATCTAACCTACTGTGGCAAGGGGCACCATCCTGTTGGAACCATATCTGTTGACGTTGAAGGAGGGGAACGTTGTCAAGAAAATTGTCTAATTCATTCTCTAAAAAATATAAATAACAATGTGCATTCAAAGATTCATGAAAAAAAAAGGTCCAATTATTGTATTTCCATAAATTCCACACGTCACGTTTGTTTTGAATGCATACTGGTCCCGAGTTTTGATGGTAAAATTTGGATTAGTATCACTCCACCGCAACCGCAATTTTGAGTAGAGATTGTTCCATTTAATGTAAATGTTGCTTCATCCAAAAAAATAATATGTCTTCCCATAAATGGATTATCTTCTAACATTCCTTGGATATCACAACAGAATTCAAAGCGTCTATCATGATCTCCTAGTCTTAACGTACGAATAAATTGGGGCTTGTATGGGTGCAACATGTTCTTTTTTAAAATTATTGAAACCGTATCTTTGCTTATAGAATTCGGTAATCGAAGCTGCCCGTGTTCGCAAGGAATTTTTAGGATGTTCAATTAATGCGAGCATTATATCAAATTCCATGTCATCACTGGCGACCCGTTTTTGGCGTTTGTTGCTAAACTTATTTCTTACATCTCAAAAAGTCTTAAATTTGTTTAAAATAATTTCCTTACCGTGGTATAGTGAAGATTTTTCTCTGGGTGTCGGGTATTAAAATTGTCTGCAGCTTCTCGATTTGTTTTATAATTGTCACACACAATTAACACAATTTCAATTTTATCTTGAGTACTTAACGTTTCTGGCATTTCTACTAAATTTTATAAATACAACTGATTTTTTGAAGTTACTGTCAAACAATTCTTGTCAGTGCATCCTAGATTAAATGTTTCATTTACGTTCAATGGTGTATTGATTAATTAATTAAATTTACTTATTACTTTCTGAACGAAACGGAAAGGTTATCATGTTATTAATAAATAAAAAAGATGTTCTGTATCGGTAATTTGAGAAATTATGTAAAAATAAAAAAAAATCTTAAGTAAAAAGATGTAATTTCATATTAAATTATAGTTTTTCATTCCGAACAACTTTTCATAATTACAGTTTTCGATATCGTCAAAAATAAAGGTAGGTACTTTACTCTTGAGCAAAATTCAGATTTTTTTACACCCCTCTATACACTTAGAAAAATTTAATATCTGATTATTGCATCTTAGGTTTTGGACCATGCAGAACTTTTTATGAAGAATAACTTTTTTTCGTAAAATTAATAATAAAAAAGTTTCTCATATGTATAGCCAACTTAAGTAGACACACTGTATATTTATTATTTTTTATATTGATTAAGAATCATTTGTGCGTTTAAAAAATATATAGACGTTTATATTTTGTTTAAAACCCCACAAAAAAGAGTTCACAGCGGAAAGGTCGGAAAATCTTTGAGGGAAGCTTGTCCAGAATTGTCCAAAGAGTTGTAGCCCGGAGCACCGTCTTGTTGGAGATAGACGAAATTAAAATAGACCCATGTAGTATTTTCCAGCAATCCGGGAATAAATTCCTCCACGATTTCTAGGTATTTACGTGCTGTGAATCCCCGTCATACATCCGGTAGATTATGCGTCGGCCAAAATAAAACATGATACTAAAAGATGCGTTGATGCGGATTTGTTCTAAACACCATTGACAAAAATATTCGACGCTCGGCAATCTCAAGGGTGTAAATGTTGCACGATGTGCAATGAAGTGGCTTTTATTTTTTTTCTCGAAAACGAAATAATATTCGAAAAAATATCAAAATACAAAGAAGTTGTTTTATTAGCTGCTTATTCCAAAAATAATATAAAATTTTTAAACAAGTCAGCGGCGTACATTTTTTTTGTCAATATTATTCGTAAGACTACCCCCCGGGACGCCACTGGAATTCATAATTATCATCTAGTTGCTAGTGCTAACTTAGCTTCTTATCACAACGAATAACACTGCCAAATTTCACCAAAATCGGCAAAAGGATCTTTGAGATATTAGTCGGAAAATATTGTTTTTTTAGGTATGATTCTTCAGATTTTTGTGATTTCTTAGTATTTTTACATGCAAAGTAATGCTTATCACTGTTTCGCTGTTCGTGTATATATGGTGGCATATATTTTTTTTTTTTAATTTACACGATATTTAAATTACTTTTCACGATAACAGTGTAAGCTGTGCCTTGTAATCAATCACCTTACATGGTAAAACTTCTTTAACTTCAGTGGGAGCAAAAGATGTAATTTATTTTTTCACGATAACGACTTATACATTAACAGGAAAAACTATAAAATATGCATTCAAAATAAGTTTGTCCATGAACTTAATGTTTTCAGGTCACGCTCCATGAAAGCACCGTTTGATTTAGCAATGGCCACAATTAATATTAATAAGGGTATTTCTTTCAGGTCAAAACAAACCCCATCCCTATCATTGTGATTAAATGGAAGCTCGTAATTTAATGACAAAAATTGTTTTTTCTTAATATTGCATATATTATGACAGCCTAAAGATGAAAGTTACGCAGCTGACTATTTTACGATGTGAAAACGAGCGCGCCTTGACTACTATAATATTATGTAGGTCTGTGTTGTTGATTTTATTGGAACAGTGATTAGATCGAGTCATCGTCTCGTATAATTTGATGAATTGATATATTTATTGGAGCCACTAAGAAATAATTGTTTTGTCGTTTTCTTGGGGTGGTGAAGTGCCCCTTTTGTAAAGGGAAGTCTGTACACAGAAAAAAAAATGTATGGAGTCAAATAAATTTTAGGTTCCGTCAAGTAAATATGTATTTCCTATAGGGGGACAACATGTGTATTTAAGTTAATTTGAAAATGTATTTTTACGTTTAGAATAACTTGTTTAACTAAAACATTTACACATTCATAGCAACCTTCCGATTTTTTAATTAAGTGTGTATATGCTTAAGGTACCATTTCTATTTGTTTGGGAAAAATATTCCACAGTTTATGGGAATTAATGAAATATTTATAGCTCATAAATGACGTTTATCCCAATTTAATCATACATTTCCAACAAATAAATATTTTTGTGTCAACGTCTATGACTCAACGTTATAAATATCGATATTTTTGATCCAACTATTTCGTATATTTAAACGAAGCTCGTTTATTATTAAATTGATTATTGTTATTTCAACGAAAAACAGTATATAATTCTTTTAAAAATAAAATGGTTTGGGACGCCTATATATGATATGTTTGACTTAAACGAATATTTAGTACGATGGAAGCAAGCTAGTGTTTTGTATCGACTGTATTGATTTATTATTTTAAATTGCATTTTTTGCAATTTTAAATAATAAATGAATACACCCAATACAAAGCAGAAGTTTCCTTCCAAATTTTTAAACTGTACATTCATTTAGTATTATATTACCTAATTTATCAAGATAAATACAGGGTGAGTCGGAAATGTATTGCACACATAAAAATTATTTTATAAAATATATTTTGTTATCCGATCATTGGTTTTTAAGATACAACGTTATTACAAAATTTCGTACTGACGTTGTAACTTGAAAAAAAAAGTCTGATAACAATGTACGAGCTTTTAAAATTCTTTTGTTGTTTACAATGCACTCTTGTGGTGTGGTGTTTGGTATGTTAATCTCCACTCATCCTGTATATTCTTAAACAAATATTTTACGTATTAGAAGTTTTTACGTTTTGAGTTAATTTATTCCCTTTAATACCTAAAAACTTAATAATGGTCATTAGGAAAAAAAATCACATTTTTGTTTATAACGATAATTTGGAAAGGTAGGTTAGTAAAAACTAAAATTTAATACCTGATTAGCGGTATTCATTACCGGGTGGTCAAATAAGAATGGACGCCGGCCATATCTCAGCAATGATTTATCACAGAGTTTTTTGGAGGCTCATTTTGATCATCTTCACTCTGCATGTACTAAAATTAAAACCGTATTGTATGTATTACAAATAATACTGTAATATTTAACAGTAGCGGGATATGGGCGTTCAGCATCCTCCAAAATCCGAAGAAGCTAGAACTAATAGACCTACACTGTTTCTTCAAACATATTTCGCTATTGTTGTGTTGAAGTTGTGGTCCTGTTGTGTTTCTATCAGACCTGATTTAAACACAGCTGTCGTAAACAGGCTGTGTTTAAAACAGAGCTGTCTTAATCTTAAACAGACTCTGATGTAAACAGCGCTATTTAAACAGGCCCTAATTAATACAGCAGTTAAAACAGGTCTGATAGAAACACAACAGAGTTACAACGTCAACACAACAACAGCGAAGCCTGTTTAAAGAATCAGCGTGGGTTTATCGATTCCGGGGATATTATGCTTCTCGGGGTTTCGGAGGATGCTGAACGCCCATATCCACTTTACTTTTAACCAAAAGTTATTTACAACCTTCCAAAAATGTTAACGTTGCACTGTTGCAGTAGCGTACCCAGAGTTAGTTCATGGAGAGAATATCAGTAATTAAAGTGAAAGTAACAACGCCGCAGACAAGACTTTTGTGGGACCACGCCCAAATTTCGTCTGGAATTCACCAAACTTATTCATATATGTAAATAAAACAATGCAGTCTTCCTCCACAGTTTAATTTTAAAGTCAATTTAAGTTCCCAACATGTTTCGAATGCTTAAGCATTCATCATCAGGGGATACTAACATCCAGTTTAAAAGCGATGTGTATGTTGTCTCAAACTAATGAGTACAACTTATAATGTGTAATGATATATGTAAAAGTTGAAGACTTGGTATGAACTAGCTAGTTGTGTTGAAGTTAATGTAAAGATAAAAATTTAAGTGAAATGTGAGATTTTAATAGAAAAGGAAGCATTTTAATGAGATAGTTAATTAATTTAAAGCATATGAAGGAAAAGTTTTATTTTGAATTATATAATATTAAATTTGTTAAACTTAGGTGTTTAACTAAACTTAGAAATTAAAATTGGAGAATTAAAAATAGAAATTTCAAATTAATGTCTTTTATTAGCTGATTGAAGTGTATAGAAACATAATAGAGCGTCTACGAGGTTGCGCAATACGTCTCGAATTCAAAGTAACATGCTGGACAGAGACAAAGGATATTTAAAGAGTTGTCCATTGATTTCAAAATCATCGTTCTGGTATGTCCACTTTAATTGGGTTTTAAACGTTTTTATCATAGACATCGTAACTATTATACCCAACAATAACAAATAGACGTGTTGTCATCAATGTATTCCAGTCTAAAGTAAATCAACATGCAAGCTGCTCCCTTCCACCTAATTTGCCAAACTTACGCCACGGAAAACGTAGTTTTATTGGCTTACGCTGTTAAAAGTATTAACTTCTAACATGATGTGGGAAATTTATAACATTGCCTAAAACCTTGTAAAAAATCTGCAGTATATGCCAACGCAGCAATAAAGGATCCGCCCAGATCCCATCATTTTCGTGGCCAACCGCATCGACTCGGCAATACTCGGCATAACGGATGTTCCATTCATTTGTGACAGCGCTTTTCTGTGGGTTTTCCTGGCGTTTTGTGAGTTTTGTCACATGCATAATATGTAAAAGCAGCGTAATCCCCACTTCCGGCCCCACCTAGCTCCTCAAAGCATCTCGTCACAAACGATTTTGTCACCACAATTTTATAGCATTTATGGATCGCGCGTCGGATCTATAGCTACGATGTCTATGTATTTAATGCCTTGATAATAAATTTAATCTTATAAACTGTTCTTCTCAGAGCCATTTTTATCGTAATTAACAGAAGAAGAATGGAATAAATTTAAATTACAAAAACATTAACAGAATAATGAAAGATGCAGTAAGGCATCATCTCCCTTCAAGATAGAACTAGAGGTCCAAAAAATTGTTGTACTGTGGCTATCGCAGTGCTAACTGACTAACTGCGTTTGTCCCGTGAACTGTAAGAACTTTGAACACTTATATAAATTGATAACAAAATTTGACTCTCTTTATAATGGAATATATAGTTATAATAGTGTCTATGTATCAAACGTTGATATACGCAGCGTCCATGATATATTGGATTAGTATTTTTCTACAAGGGACCTATAATATAAAGGTCGATTTGCAAAAAAACTTTTCGCCACCGGCTCCTGCTCGTTGTAACCGTTCCCGCTCGTCGCCACCTTTCTTAGCGTATTTATAAAACACAAACTGCACTGTTGTAAATTCGCGAGGGCAATAACTTATTTTGAGGTTAGAATATTAATTTTCTTTGAAAAAGTGGATAATGTGACCAGTATTTAACATTATTAAACTATGAGATAGGCTAAGTCCTGGGTATTGTCTACAAATGCTGAAATTGTAGAAATATGGAAAATATTTCTATTTTCTTTATCAATGGTTTCAAATTTCTTTTTTCCCATTGTCTAAAGCACAAACGACGAACAGTACAAGGTCAGCGAGATACAAAATGGTTATGTTAGAACTACTTTTATAAATGCACACTATTCCCATTTAGGTTAAGTTGCGACGGGAACGGTGGCGACGAACGGGAGCGGTGATGAAAAATTTTATAAAGGCACCTTTATATCCACATAATATTATTATGATTCATACTTAAAATTACTAATTTTTAAATTTCTACTTTTAGGGTCCCAAAGAAAGAAGAATTTCAGAGATAAATAATCATCCTATTTTGGATATTTATATTTATTACTGAATAATGGTTTATATGCTTTTTTAGTATAACTATGTTCTTGATATCGAATGATATATTATTCCATTTTATATAATTTCAGAATTTTTTGAAATATTTCTCAAGTATTTGCCTCTAATTTAAAATATTTTAGAAATGCAATTATGTAATTTTTCTGAAACATAAAATAAAATATTACTTTCATGGTACATTTTTGGGTTCCTTAAAGATTTTATCAGTATATCATAAACGTTTTGAAATATTTATGAAATGTTTAAAATCTTTCGGAGAAACTAATATGAAATAGATGAGGTAGGTACACAAACAATCGTTTACATACCTGTACCAGTGGAGGATCTCAGGGTTGTTTTCTAACATTATGTGATTGTTTTTCAAAGAGTCCATAAAGCCATCCGCAAAAAAAGGAGACAAACAACTTCCCATGGCAAGTCCGTCTGGTTGTTGGTGAAATTTATTATTGAAGCAAAAATAATTTTGGGATAAACAAAAATTAAGTAAAGTTAGAGTATTGATTACCAAATCCTCATTCAAGTTTTTTGATCTCAAGATATTTCCAACAATGTCCACTGCTTCCGACTTGGGGACAGTCGTGAATAGGTTTGTCACGTCAAAGGACACAAGTGGAAAGTTTTGAAGCAAATTTAAATCCTTGAGTTTATTGACCAAATCTCGAGTGTTAAGTATTGTGTGTGCAGGTTTGAAATTGGTTAATAATTTTATAAGATTGAGTGTGAAAGTAGATAGGTTGGGAGAAAATGGGAATATTAATAAGACTTACCACTGGTCTGACAGGGGTATCAATTTTGTGGATCTTGGGTAATCCGTATAAACGTGGCAAGATGGGATTGCTGGAAATGATGTTTCTTGGTGCCTCGTTATCATCCAAGAATTCACTAAAATGTTTTAAAAATCTAGTTGTTTTCTAATGAATCTATCGTGAGGATTGTCTGTTAAGATTCTGAAATTGTTATCCTGTAGAAAGCTTTCAACCTTAGATACATAGTCTGATGTTTTAAAAATTACTAAACAATTCGCGCTGTCTGCCTTTGTTATAATCAAATTTTGGGTTTTTATTTTTAATTTGAGGTTTTTAAGTGTTCTGTTTGATGAGGAGGGGACTAAAAAATTGATTTTAGGGAGATTTTTCTTTGTATGGTATAGAGTGTTGTAAATGTCATTTCTGATAGTCTTTTTTAAATTGTAATCGTTGGAGATTAGTTCTATGATTACATCTAATTCTACCGCATAGTGTAGAATATCTTTATTAGACAGAGGTGTTTTAAAATAATATTTTAAGCCCATATTTAATAAATCAATTTCAGCCTCCTCAAAATTTGTGTCGGAGAGGTTTTTAATTCTGTCGTGAAATTTCAAATTAGTAAAATTTTTTGCTACTGTTGAATCTATTTTTGTTAGAAGAAATTTTTTGTTTAATGAGAGTATTTAGTTTTAAGTTGAGTCTATCAAATTTGATTTTCTTAGTGGTAGAAACCTCGTCAGTGATTTCGTTTAAAATTTGTTGAAGTTGTTCATCCCTAATGGTTCTAGACTATCTAGACAATTGATTATGAATTAATTTTAGTTGACAATTTAAGAAATCTAGTTTAGCGTAATGTTTACAAATATGTGATCTGATAATCTTATGTTCTAGGTTCGATTTTTCGATGTGAGAAACATTATTTGAAGTTTTTACTTTTGCGAAGTTAGGGGTAACTTGTTCCTTGGTACAGTTGTTCAAAGACCAAATGTCAACATGAGCAGTTGCTCTCTTCAATGAAGTCCTCCTGTATTTTCTAGCCAAATCTGCCATACTGCAGTGAAATTGATGAGGTAGGGCTGTGTACACTTTTTTGAAATAAGAGAGAACAACTGTCGTTTTTAGAAAGTTGATGTAAATTTGTGTGAAGTCAGTTGAGTTATTTACCTATTTTATTTGTTGAAAATTTGTTCTGGGAAATAATATGAAATGTATTTTTTGAGTGGGCCATCAACAGCACAATGTAAAAACTTATTATGTAAAAAACAATTAACACGTAAATTTGTAAAAAGACGAACTACTGGGACGAACCACTTTTAAATTTTGTTAATTAACCATCAATTTTATTTTTCTTTTTCATAATTAATTAATTAACTTTTTTTTTTTGTTTGGTTTGAAGGGACGAGTAGGTGAAAACTGAAACCCCCTCCCGCGAGCTAGGGCAATTGGCACGCGTGCTCCACGGCTGGTTTTTTACGTGCTCTCTGGCCACCACTTTAGCCAAGTTTTTTTTTTTTTCGTCAATTTCATTCTTTTTTTTTTAATTTTAAAATTATGGTTCGGCTTATTCAGCGGTGCTCATCACAGCATCGCTGAAGAGTAGCTCTCCTCCTTTTTTTATTATTTTATAGAAATAAATAATTTTTTTTTGATTATTTATTTTTTTTTTTCAATAAAAAAACAACAGCGAAATAGGCGTTTCAATTTTGCAGTAAAAATTTAATTATGAAAAAGAAAAATTAAAACGATGGTTAATTAACAAAATTTAAAAGTGGTTCGTCCCAGTAGTTCGTCTTTTTACAAATTTACGTGCATGTTAATTGTTTTTACATAATAAGTTTTTACATTGTGCTGTTGATGGCCCACTCAAAAAAAGTTAATTTTGTCAATGAAGTTTCCTGTTTCCTGACAAAGTGAGTAAAATCCAAAAAATACATTTCATAATATTTCTCAGAACAAACAATAGGTACCCTATTATTAAAATGGTATAGTTAGTGGTTTAAAATTTTTTTTTTAAGTATCTATGGCACTGCCTGAGATAAAATGGCCAGCATATGTTTTAAAAAAAAACACAACATTATTTTTAAAGTTTTATTTATACATTTTTATAAATATAAATTGTACAAACAAATATTGAACATTTAAAGTGATCAATTACCTTACCATTTTTGGGCTCTGTTTTAAAATGGTAAAGCCGCTACACATTGAAATGTCATTATAAAGTTTGTTTACCACAACAATACACTTGCAACGGTATTATATACTAAGGCGCCTAATATCTTCGACTATGCTTTATGAAATTTTATTGTTGGGAAGCCTTCTTGGTCAATAATATATTGTTTGTGGGATTATCATTATAGGTAATACAGGCTTTTATCTCTTTTAATCAATTTTGAATAACATTCTCCTGTTTAACTGAATATTTTTATTAGGTAAGTAACAAAAATATCTTATCAGTCTTAGTACTCTTATTTTTGATTTCACACTAGTATACAACTACACATACTATAATATGATCGTCAACTAAACTAATGTCATTCGACTACGGTGGAAGATTGCAAATTATGAAAATATACAGTACTTTTCTTCAGTGGACCGTAAAATTTATTTGGCTTCTTATATTTTAAGAAATTTTTTCACAAACTGCGGATAGCATGAAACGATACATCGCAGTGCTCGAACGTTCATCGAGACGATCTCCAAAGCTAAAACTTGAAAATAATGCTAACGCTTAACATCTTAAGATATATATAGGTTTCATCCCCTATAATTAATAAACCTGTCAAACGCAGGGTTACTAACCTTATAAATGGAATTCTATAGACATTTTTAAACCATGCATGCCCCATATCTTAAACCAAGAGGAAAAGGCATAGCGTGACTAAAGAAAACAGAGAAGATCCCACGCAACTGATATCGAAATAATAATACTTTCAGCTTAAATCATATTTCAAAATAAAATGAACTAACAGCATCGCCGTTGCCACATAAAACCCTTAAATATGTAGTACCTTTAATTATAATGTTAGTAGTAAAATAAGTTAAAATAATTATTGGTATTTTAGCCAGTTCATTACCAACAGATCTTCGTGATGACTTTTAGAGTTAAACCGGCTAATTTGGTTATTGGTGAGTAGCGTTGTAATTGCTCCAAATTTATTACTAAAGGGACATTTCTTGCTATGACATTTAAAATATGTTTACCGTAATATAACAAAATAGCAGAACTAACTGAAGACAATTTCTAAATTGAATTCCAGCCGTTAGTCATAGATTGACACATTTGTTAATAATGCGTAATCAATATTTTTAATGCTAAAGTGACCTATGAATATAAACGTTTTTTTTTTAATGAATAAAAACTACATTTAAAAAGCTTTTTATAAAAAATACAAAGTAGATGATAGTTATTTATGTATCTAGGGAATTATAAGGGTCCTAATTATGGAGGTCAACGTTTCTGGCCGGAGGGACAACAATTGCTCGAGGTAACTAAGACTTAATAATTCCCGTGATACATAGATAATTTTATTTCTAACCGAATTTAATAACATTTGTTTATATAAAATAAAACAATGCAGTCTTCCTCCACAGTTTAATAAACAGTTTATTAAACTGTGGAGGAAGACTGCATTATTTTATTTTATATTATATTGACTCCACTGAAAGTATGGACTATTTTTTCAACATTTTGTTTAGGTTAGTTCAGGTTATTTTCAAACCGGAATAAATGTTAAAATTTTTAATTTTATTCTTTCCGGTATTATAGTAAGTAATAGTATTATCAAATTCGACCATCTTTAAATAAGTTAAGATTTAATGGTAGAGGAAATTTAAGTCTTACTTGTTATATTTCACAATTAAATTCAGTTTCCTGACACGTGTTTTAACCCTTGCGGATCATTATCAAAGGAATATAAGACAATACTAAATTCTACATGTCATTAAAATAAAATTAGGGAGATGAAGTGAATTGACAGATGATGGGTTATTTTGGTCCTTAATTTACAGGTATTGGCCAAAGGTACAACTAAATTACAGGTGTGATTATAGAGGTATTTACATCTAAGTAATAAAATTAAGAAAATGATATTTTGTATATAATTATGGGTGTTTTCGTTATTAGATTGGCACCTGAAGGTATTTTAATTTGATTATTAATAACATTACATCGATTTTTTAAGATTTTTTTTATTGCTAATGTTTCTAATAGGTTGAGTTTTCTACCCTTGTGTTGAGTATATATCGGTTTTATTTTATTGGATATTGAGTGATTATATATTATACAGCGGTCCGCTATTCCTGTTTTATTTTGTTTTTCAAAATGAATGTTTTATGTTCTGTTTAATAGCGAATTCCATTGGTAAAAAAAGTGCGGAACGAGTGCAAAATTTGAAAACCATTGGACTTTTCAGTGCAAGTATTCGTAAACCATTGGGAAACCGGTGCAACAAATGTTGCACCGAGTGCAATCAGTTCCGCACGTGCTCTTGGAGACCGTGCTGCACCGAAACTATATGAAAATGTCAAAAAATACAGTGTTTTGATTTTTTCGATCTTTAAAATCCTATTTTGTCTTAAATGTTGTCCAGTGGTAAGTAAAATCGTTGAGGATTGAGGAGTATTATCATCAACTTTGTTGGAAAAATGCACTCAAGGTATAATCTGAAAACCATTGCTACTCAAATAGTGCAACACTTTTTGTGCACTGGTGCAGTTTTACTGACATACCGGTGCCGCACTTCTTTTACCAATGGAATTCGCTATAAGAGTTCGTCAAGTTGCTGTCAATGAAATAACAATAAGAAGAAGACTTTATGAAGTCAATTTACGGGCCAAAATACCGGCAACTGGACCAGAGCTCCTCAGACAGCATAGACTTCTTTTTTCGCAAGAACACATTACCTGGAAGCTTCAAGAGTGGAGGAAAGTTGTATTTTCAGACGAGTCCAGATTTTGCCAGAGGTCTCCTGACGGACGAGAAAATGTATGGAAACGACAAAAGAAGAGATTCGTCCAATGTAATTTTAGCGAAAGGGTTAGCTTTGGTGGTGGATCCATTATGGTGTGGGGCGGTATTTTATTTGACGCTCGAACAGAACTTGTTTTTTTTTTTTGACTGCCCGAAGGTACATTGAAGAAATTTTGGAAGAACAGGTTGTTGTTTTTTTAACCATTTATCGGTAACGAATTCTTTTTCATGCATGACAATGCCCGTCCACATACTGCCAGAATAGTGGCCCACTATTTAGAACAGGTTGGAATAAATGTTATGCGCTGGCCCGCTCGTAGTCCTAACATTAATCCGATAGAACATGTATGGGACATGTTAGGTAGACGAATCAGGAAATGCCGAGGACAGTTATTCACTCTCCAACAGCTCCGAAATGCTCTGGAAGAAGAATGGGGTGCTATTCCACAAGAGGATATCCAAAACCTAATTAGGGGAATGAATCGACGTTTAGTAGCTGTTATAAGAGCTATAGGAGGTAACACGGGGTACTAACTTTTAAAACCCCTACTTTTATGTTTCAATTAAAAATAGACTTCATCAAAAAGTGTAATGTTTATTTCAAAAATTCATATCTCTTAAACCGATAACGATACCGAGAAGACTAAAACAGCAAAATGTTAAAAATGAATCAAGCTCTGCAGAAAAGCATATCCAGTGTAGTTTACATTGCAAAATTACTCTACAGAGTGTTACAAACTTAAGAGAAAAAATATACTTTTTATTTTTTTGTATATTTCAACAAGTAAATTGTATTTTTGAAAATTTAATATAATTAATTAAAACCGAAACAATTATCTACATTTTGAAAGAAAAACGAATGAAATCGGACTATGGAAGAAAAAGTTTTATGTATAATTGATCTAAATTTTGGTTGTCCCGAATTTTCATGTCGGTGAGTGTATTTCAAGGCAAAAACTGTCTTAATACGTGTTAGAAAAAAAATATACAGTGTTGTCAAACATTACTGGTTATAATATGTCGATACTAAATTTGCGCACATTCGCGAAGGAAGTAATTGCAATGTAGTATGTCACTGCATTTCTGTCATTGCATTTTGTAAAATTAGTAATAAAAAATAAAAGTGGCGACTAACTTTCTTTTTGTTTCTTTTTTATTTTAACATTTGCATATTATTATGAATTCATAATGGCTGTAGAAAACTTTTTTTTTTAGTTGTACCTACTACCATTAAATGTGTAATATTTTAATTGATTTGTGATGTGCTACATGCTTGGTCAAATGGATATTCCATTGTAGAGAAACTCAGTTGCCTGACACGTGTTTCGACTCTTGCGGATCATTATCGAAGAAGTATAAGACAATATAGTCTGTGCGTTTTAAGAAGTCCGCTAAGCCATAAAACCTCTTGAGCATTATGTCGGTGGCTCTCAAACAATAAATTATATTGAAGGTAATTTTGGATGTTGATGAATTACATTTTCTAAATAAAATAATTTAAAGTAAATAAAAAATTAGTTTAGGTAAAGAAAAATAATAATTTTTTAGCTTTTGTAGTATTCAGACAAATTAGTTTTACGAATTCTTTTTTATAAAGTTTTGGTTCTAAAAAGAACCGATTTTGTAGTCTTGCGACAGAACGTACCTACTTGTAGATAGGTACTACTAAAAGTAGTCTTCTTCTGCATTTGAAATTTCACCCATGCTTTCAGACTCATCAGAATCAACATCATCGTCATCATCATCATCATTCGTAATAAGTAACGGTCTTACTTTGTCTATAACCTGTTCTGTCTCATAAGATTCAAAAATAATTTTTTCTGTGTGTTCAATGCATTTCCGCCATTCTTCTTTGCCCGCTTGGCTAAGCGCCTCCTCCCATAACTTTATGCTAGGCTTACCGATATTTTTACAGGCATGTTTGTCATAATAGTTCTTGCTAATACCCCATACCAATTCAATTGCGTTGTAATGACAATGGTAGGGCGGCAATCTCAAAACTTGATGTCCATATTTGAGGGCTAGTTCGTCAACAACATACTTTTTTTTTAAATGACTGCTCTTTACACTTGCTTAAAAGGTCACTTTTTAAATATAAATTTTCATGGTTTATGTTTTTCTTTGACAACCACTCTTTTATTTCTTTCTTTCTTCAGCTGCTTGTAGGGAATTTCTCTTCGAGTCTTGTATGGTAAGAGGCATTGTCTAAAACAATTAAGGAAGGTTTTTCTAAACTTTTTAAAAGTTTTTCCTCGAACCAATGCTCAAAAATTTCAGCATCCATATTGCCGTGATAATCATCAGTTTTTTTTGTTGATGAAAATATCAAACTGGCATTTAAAACAAAACCTTCTTCATTACCAGCATGTGATATAATATACCTTTTTCCATTACTTGAACGGGTACTTGAATAATAATGCTTTGAGTCATCCTGCCAAGACGTTTTTGTTGAAGTTCCGTTTGCAAATACCCATGTTTCGTCAAGAAAAACAACTTGTCTTGACAATTCCGATTTTTTGTTGTTTAAATAATCCCTTAAAAATTGCCATCTTTTCGAAACAACATTGGACAGCTTGCAAAGCAGTTTTCTGTTGTTCGTTTTTTTATATTTGAAACCCATATGTTTTAAGATGATGGACAAACTGTTAGTTCCAATATCGCAAAGTTTTTTCTGCTTTATCTTTTCAAGAATCGCTTTGAGGGTAACATATTCCTTGGCTTTATACATATTCCTAATAGAGAGTTTTATCCCTTGGGATAAATCCAAGGTTTTTGAATGGAGTCGAACCCTTTTATATGGTCTGTCCAAATCCTCTTCACTCTTTTTTCGAAGTCTTCTTAAGGTCTTCTCTGAAATGCCGCAAGCATCAGACGTTCGTTTTTGCAATGCCAAAACAGACTCTAACGGGCCCGAGTTATCTTTTTCTAAAGTAAAATAACGTTCCACTTGTAATACCAAACGGCGTTCACCTGGAGATAAATGCCTTCTAAGCGATGTGCCACCTTGCTGAACATTTTCCATAACTTTGCTTAATAACTGATTTTAATTCACACACAATGAGAAACAAACTAAAAGTGAAAAGCACAACTACTTATTTAAAATAAAGTAGAACATACCATCCCGTACTTCAGCAAATTTTAATTATTTCTTGGAAAATAGTAATTATTATGAAGATTTAATTATAATAATCCCAAAATAATGTCATTATCGGAAAAGTATATACCTGACAAAATCTTTAACATATTTAACCATCCCGCACTTGAGCAAATTTTAATTGGTTCTTGGAAAATAACGATTATTATATAGATTACCCTATAATAATAGCAAAATAATTTAATTATCTATTTAATTATTATTTATGCTCAACGCGTAATTCTAAGATAATTTTGTTTTGAAACCTCTGATTTCGCCCAGTAATAGAATACAGTAAACCAGTGGGATGTTCGGTGTGATCAAGTATAGCGAAGGTGCGAAGATATTGTAACTTAACCGACTTACTGTTTTAAAAGCGATAACATCCCTTGGTGATTTAATCCGATATCGGACTTCTTAAAACGCACAGACTTTATCTACTAAATTCTACGTGTAGTAGCAAAGTTAATATCTAAGTAATAGTAATGGTAAACATGTGAACATGTCATTAAAATAAAATTAGGAAGATGAAGTGAATTGACAGACAGATTATGGGCTATTTTACAACTAAGTTGCAGGTGTGATTATAGAGGTATTTACATCCAATATCCAACAAAATAAAACCGATATATACTCAACACAAGGGTAGAAAACTCAACCTATTAGAAACATTAGCAATCAAAAAAGCCTTAAAAAAATCGATGTAATGTTGTTAATAATCAAATTGAAATACCTTCAGGTGCCAATGTAATACTTAATAGCCTAATAACTTAGCATAAATATACAATAACCACTGTCAATAATTATGAACGAAAAAAACCCATAATTATATACACAATATCATTTTCTTAATTTTATTACTTAGATGTAAATATCTTTATAATCACACCTGTAACTTAGTTGTACCTTTGGCCAGTACCTGAAAATTAAGGACCAAAATAACCCATAATCTGTCTGTCTGTCAATTCACTTTATCTCCCTAATTTTATTTTAATGACATGTGGACATGTTTACCATTACTATTACTTAGATATTAACTTTGTAACTACACGTAGAATTTAGTATTGTCTTGTACT
Organism: Polydrusus tereticollis; assembly: GCA_963920685.1. NCBI lineage: Eukaryota > Metazoa > Arthropoda > Insecta > Coleoptera > Curculionidae > Polydrusus > Polydrusus tereticollis. The sequence goes on along the minus strand of OY987330.1, from coordinate 37,320,559 downwards.
CCTTCAATAATGACCCGCAAGGGTCGAGACACGTGTCAGGCAACTGAATTATAATTTTGAATTATAACAAGTAAGACTTTCATTTCCTCTACCGTGTAATATTTTAACTTTCTTTTAATGAACTGCCTCACATTAAATTCTTATGGTCCGCTAAAAAATCACCAACTAACCTACCAGTAACTAGAACTGACTACTTATATCTCTTTTCTAATTTAACTACACATATATTACATTTCTTAAAATCTCATTTCAATCTTAATTAGCGCTAATTTGACGTACAGCATACCCATGCAAGTGTTTTGTACTTTGTAATTTCTTATTCTAGACACTAGGAACAATAATAATATTTGGAAAAAGTGTATCATACAAACTTATTAACATATTATCGCCGACACAAAATAATAACTCGTCGTGTCAAACTGAAGTAGAAAAGCATTTTGTTCAAGCCAAGTTTCTCTCAATGTGCTTAGTTTAGTTAAGAAAAATTATACGAAGAGAAGCGTGTTCAAATTCCCATTTATTTTATTTCTAATAAAAAAATGTATACTAAGCTATACATACAATTTCTGTAGATTAACAAACAACCTATAACTTTTTCTTACAACTTTATTTACACAATTTTTTTCACAGCCAAAAAATCAATTATTTCTGTATAGATTGACATTATATAACTAACACAGCTTACAAATAACCGTTTCACTTAATGTTACCCTAATTTAAATTTAATTTTACCATAAGAAAACTTGGTGGAGTTAATTTAAGCAGCCCCACAAACATTACATCCACAATCAATAAAATCAACTCATAATTGGCTTGCGCAAGCGCATTTAATTTTGCTTTGAGATCGTAAAATTAATTTAATTCCAATTTTATTAGTTTCCGCTTAATTGTATATTAACATATATATGTTGGTGTATTAACTTGCATTAAATTAAAAGTAAAATAAAATTAAACTTAATTAGATAGTCATCTAAGTCGAGACATTTGTTCGCATTATGGGGTTACTTAACAACACATCGTTTCTGTTTAAATGTACAAAAAGCATACAGCATAATATATTAAATGAGAAACCTATAGAGTTGATTTCTATCTCTAAGGATAATACCTGCATCCCGTTGTACAGTCGGCAATACTATCTGCAACTCGACTGCTACAATGCATTGCATAAGAAATACTTTACCTAAAGTGTTTCTTGCAGGACGTTTCACAACTGTTAGGTGTTTCCAACATTACAAGAATAAATGCCTGTTTCCAATCTGTTACGGAAAAAATAATATAACATACCAACATAACCTTTATTTATTAAATATGTCTTGTTTATTGTGCTGCTGCATCATTTCTAGAGACTTTCGGTTTTGTTGATAACCATAAAAATCACTAAGTATAAAAAAAAATGCAAACACAACAAAAATCGAACTTAACCGGTAATTATCAATAAAGCAAGAAAGTCCGACCAGTTGGCTTGTACTGAGCAGGCTTACAAGCAAGAGAATTGCGACTTGAAAATACTATTGCCAATTGTAAAACGCGTTTACAGCATATTATTTCCTTAATGTAAGATATACAGGGTATCCCTACACTGAGAGAAGATTTTTGCTGGGACGATGAAAAAATTAGCTACTGCAGCAAAAAAATCTAGTTGCATAGGCGCTTGCAAAGAACTTTGCTACGAGAGTAAAATCCACTTTGCTACATTGACTTGCAATGTTTACTTTATAAAGTATCACTTGACAGGCACAGTAATATAACATTGCTATGCGCGAGCCAAAGAAAATTCTTATGCTTGAAGATTACCTACCGGTCTTAGCAAAGAAACTTTCCTGAGACAGAAATATATATTAAAACGCCACCAATATTTTTTATAGTGACAACTAAGTTTCTTTACTGCGACAGGTAAGTATTTTTATTATGATAGCAAATTTATTTTGTTATGACTATTACTTCACTTGCCTATCATTGTAAAGCCTAATAGCTATATCAGTAATGTGTCTTTGCTCAGATAGCAAAAAGATCTAATTGTGCCATAAAGGTTTTGACCAGTCATAGGTATATTTTTGGCTGTAATAGCAAATAGTTTATGTTGTGCGTTATGCAAAACAAATACAATGTGTTTCTGAATTTTGATAGTTTTAATATTTTTGGCATGGAAGTTTTATTTCACATTATATAAGGGACCTGATAATTTTACATTACATTGCGAATTATTTCTACCAATTAAATAAATCCAAACTTTTCTATGCCAAAAATGCTTAAATTGATCAAGATAAAGAAATATGTTCAATGGCTTGGGACTTCACCTTAAGATACATGCACTTCATTTGTTAAATTGCAACAAAATTACCTAAAAAGGGTGCATGGTATACTGAGTGTTCATATTAGAATGCACCGAGGAAGAATGGAATATTAGAAGTAAACAGCTTTATATAGCCACATTGTAAAAAATATTAAATTTAACCTACCCTAAAATACCATTCATCAGTTGTATTGGTAAGATCGATAAAAAAGTAGGACCAATTAATGGTGTTTAAATAAAAAAAAATATATAATTGTTGGTAAGTATTTGTTTATTAAGAAATGATAAACATAGTAAAACTACCTAACTATGTTATAAAAATATTTAGAACATTTAGATACAGATATATAGATATAAACTTTTTTAACACTTATCGAAAAACGTAACATCTTAACATCTAAATAATACATTTTTAAAACATAATATGCAGGGGGTGTTTTAAAAATTTAAACCCTGCCATCCTCTCCTCTTTTTAACATTTTAATTAAGTAGGTACCTATATTAGCGTTCAAATATTACCATTATTGACTTTTTTACAGACCAACACAAAATCACTACTTAAATTCTGCGGCCCTTAAGCCAATCACAAGTATTTCTTATTGCGCCGCCAACTCGCACATCAAACTTGATCAAACCCGCTACCTCACAGAACAATAATCCCCCAACTGGAAAATATTGCCGGTTTCGACAGAATTGGGCTTCCGAAAGATGTACCGACAGGAGTCGAAAACAACCGATGAGACGATTTCAGCATAAAATGTTGCCAGCACAGCAAAGTTACTTAGCTGCCGTTGAACGAATTTCTTTATAAACTTTTTATTTTACTCATTACAAAGTATTTTGCTATTACAGCGAACTATATGTTAATAGCAGTAAAGATATTTTTTTAAAGAATATTTGCCTTGTTACAATAGGAAAGTTTTTTACAACAGCCATAAAGTGGTTTCAGCAAAGTGACCTTTACTGTGAAAGAAAAGAGATCTTGCAAGTATAGGTAGAAATCTGATTGGCGCAGCCAGAAAAACCTTAACAAAGATTTTTTTGCTAGAGGTTTTCTCAGTGTAGGAGGTCTTATACAATTGAGGGGTTCATTCCAAAAGCCAAACAAGTCCGAAATATCACATCTTTAGTTTATGGTGCCATAATATAGTTTTTATACAGACGTGTGGAAAACCCAATTTTCCGCACGGATATCAGTGCGGAAAATTGATTTTTCTACACTAGTGCGGAAAAATTCAAAAACGAGGTATATAAAACTCCATGGAGTGATTTAAATGAGATTATATTTAATGTTAGAGGAGTGGAAACGATTTACGAGAAACACCGGAAGTATTCGTAAATGTAAAGAATTATTTCTTGAGAGCAATCCATCGTTGTATTGAAAATAATGGAGGTCATTTTCAACAATTTATGTAAATATTTGTAGTTGTAATTGTAATATTTTTGTTCGAATAAATATCCATTAAATTATTAACAAATAAATTTTGGCTAAACGATAAGAAATAGGCATATTAAAGGCAATTCCACTCATATATAAATAGTCCCATTTAAAATGTCAAAAATCGTAGTTTGCTGTCGGATAAAAAGGAAGGAAGAGGAAATGTAACTGGATAAAAAAATCGGATATATTTTCTGCTCCTCCAATCGTTACCGTGGTAATAATTGCATTTTAATTAGTTATTAAATCATCTGTCAGGCAATTGTCACAAATACTAAATAATTGTTTAAGCTGTTTTAAAGTCGATTTTTAAATAAAAAAGTATTTTTTAACATGCAGCGGTTTGGGACAATTGACGAAAAGGAAATAAATAACGAAATAGAAAATTCCATTCCTATTCGTGGAATTGCCTTACTAAATACCATTCGAGCTCAGATTATGAGCCTGATATTTTTTATGCTTGTTATCTCATACTTACTTTCAGAAAATTTAACGAGAGCTGTTCCGATAAAATCACGAGAGCGTAGCTTGAGTGATTTTGTCGGGCATATCGAGTAAGTGTTCGATACCAAGCATAAAAAATATTTGGCTAAATCTGAGCTTGTGGTTATACAAAATTCACATAAAATTTTAAAGGGAATCTAAATACCTATCAATATACAGGGTGTTATAAATAAGAAAGTTGATGCCTGGACGGGGAAAACGAAACACCCTGTATATACAGGGTGTCCCACGACGATTTTCCCAGCATATTGCTCGGAAACGGAACCAGATAGAAAAAAAGTTCAGTAACAAAAATTGAGGGCTTGTAAGGGAGCATCTAGGAAGGGTAATTTTAGATATACAGGGTGTTTTAAAAATAGTAATATTGCTGCCAAGTCAATTTTTTTAAATGGAACACCCTGTATATTGTTAGTTTTTCGAAAAGCCTGTTTCAAGGTAAATTCAACCATACCATACTTGTTACGTTTCTAATTTAAAATGACTGAAATATGAGCGATCTATAACACTTTATTAAATTATGTAACAATCAATCGAAAATAAGAAGATAACTAAACAAAATTAATTACGACTTCTTCTCAAAATATGGTCAAATCGGTTACCACTCTCACTAATACAATATTTAAAAATTACCTTTCAAAAATTACCCTTCCTAGATGCTCCCTTACAAGCCCTCAAGTTTTGTTCCTGAACTTTTTTTTCTATCTGGTTCCGTTTCCGAGCAATATGCTGGGAAAATCGTCGTGGGACAACCTGTATAAAAAATGAACAGATAAAAATTTTACGTCAATGCCAGAAATTTATGTATTTAACTTTTTTCTTTAACTCTTAAGGCAATGTTATAATATCAATTAAAAAGTGGATCACACGGTACAAATGAAGATAATATACTAACAATAATTAATAAAAAGTACGACTTCTTATTACGAACTACGAAACAAGATATACAGTTTTATTTAATTCCCAAAAAAACATTTTTTTGGACTTTTCTGGTTTTTGGAATGAACCCCTCAATTGCTTCAACTTTTGGACTAAGATAAGTTCCTTAGTAATTTGTGCTAGCATTTAATAAAGACGATTTAGGGACACCCTTTAAATACTCTTTCAATATGAAATTTTTCTTATATATTTATTTATCATTACGTTCCTCTTTTTGTCATAAATGTCTCATTTTTACCCTATTAGTGATAATATTAATAAATAACAAGAAACTAACCACATTTATAATTAAAGTATAACATTTAATTGATATTATAACATTGCCTTAAGAGTTAAAGAAAAAAGTTAAATACATAAATTTCTGGCATTGACGTAAAATTTTTATCTGTTCATTTTTTATATATACAGGGTGTTTCGTTTTCCCCGTCCAGGCATCAACTTTCTTATTTATAACACCCTGTATATTGATAGGTATTTAGATTCCCTTTAAAATTTTATGTGAATTTTGTATAACCACAAGCAATACCATAAGAGCTCAGATTTAGCCAAATATTTTTTATGCTTGGTATAGAACACTTACTCGATATGTCCGACAAAATCACTCAAGCTACGCTCTCGTGATTTTATCGGAACAGCTCTCGCTAAATTTTCTGAAAGTAAGTATGAGATAGCAAGCATAAAAAATATCAGGCTCATAATCTGAGCTCGAATGGTATTTAGTAAGGCAATTCCACGAATAGGAATGGAATTTTCTATTTCGTTATTTATTTCCTTTTCGTCAATTGTCCCTAACCGCTGCATGTTAAAAAATATTTTTTATTTAAAAATCGACTTTAAAACAGCTTAAACAATTATTTAGTATTTGTGACAATTGCCTGACAGATGATTAATTAACTAATTAAAATGCAATTATTACCACGGTAACGATTGGAGGAGCAGAAAATATATCCGATTTTTTTATCCAGTTACATTTCCTCTTCCTTCCTTTTTATCCGACAGCAAACTACGATTTTTGACATTTTAAATGGGACTATTTATATATGAGTGGAATTGCCTTTAATATGCCTATTTCTTATCGTTTAGCCAATATTTATTTGTTAATAATTTAATGGATATTTATTCGAACAAAAATATTACAATTACAACTACAAATATTTACATAAATTGTTGAAAATGACCTCCATTATTTTCAATACAACGATGGATTGCTCTCAAGAAATAATTCTTTACATTTACGAATACTTCCGGTGTTTCTCGTAAATCGTTTACCACTCCTCTAACATTAAATATAATCTCATTTAAATCACTGCATGGAGTTTTATATACCTCGTTTTTAAATTTTTCCGCACTAGTGTGGAAAAATCAATTTTCCGCACTGATATCCGTGCGGAAAATTGGGTTTTCCACACGTCTGTATAAAAACTATATTATGACACCATAAACTAAAGATGTGATATTTTCTGGTTTTTGGAATGAACCCCTCAATTGCTTCAACTTTTGGACTAAGATAAGTTCCTTAGTAATTTGTGCTAGCATTTAATAAAGACGATTTAGGGACACCCTTTAAATACTCTTTCAATATGAAATTTTTCTTATATATTTATTTATCATTACTGCGTTCCTCTTTTTGTCATAAATGTCTCATTTTTACCCTATTAGTGATAATATTAATAAATAACAAGAAACTAACCACATTTATAATTAAAGTATAACATTTTATTGATGTTTAACGAATAACTCAGTTTTACCCTCTGGTTGTAAATTTTTTATACATTTTCTTAATCATAATAATTTATTTGTTTTTTCACTAACCGTTGTCCACACTTTTGTTAGGTTTGCTCCTTTTAAAGACCCTGTATATTTTGAAGTTATTACCTAAATTTCAGTGACGGCTGGTCCCTATGCTTTAAGCAGTAGATACTTTAATCGTAACATATTTTCAATAAATAAATCACTAGGCAAGTGCAGGTTGCAAAAACACTCTTGTGTTTAGGTACTCTATATTTGTTTTGAATAAAATTATTTGGCAAAAACCCGAAGGTATGGTATCACGAGCCGCCACTGCTCAGTTCTAACATAACAATTCAACAATATTGAATTCTTTAAATCTGAACTGCTACACCAGCGACATCCTGGTCTCACCCCGCGTTTCCTCGACGAAAGTATTTTTCGAACTTGGACGCCGAATCCATCCGACGATGTCTTTAATCCTGAAGACTTCCTGAAATGTCACCCGAAACTGACGGGACATGGTGCAGTACAGGATGAAGTTAATGGAGGAGTTTACTAAAGCCATAATATCCATTACATCACCTAGAATGTTTAAAATAGGGCATTAGTCGTTACTTAACTTATAACTGATAAGATGTACGTTCTACAGTCTACAGTGACCGGCAAAGAGTTCGCAAATCGCAACATATGGGAAAAAATTTTATTAGCGGAATATCGAAAAATCTTTTCCGGGGGATCGGATGTGCATGTCCCATAACCTTAAAAACGATTTTGGCATACGTCACGTGACCACTGGTATGGCGGGAAAGTTGAAGAAACGAATATGAAATCATCAGAAATCAGATTAGTTGATGAGATACCTATCGAAAAAATTCCAAGAATAAAATTAATTAGAACTCTATATTATATAGAATTAGAACCTTGCATACAATGTTTGGGATATCTACTTGAAAAAACATAAAATAGAATTTTTTTGTAAATATTTTTTTACAGAATTAAAATATTCCATATTTTTCCTTTCTAATAGCTTCATTAAAGTAGAACTGACTTCTGTTGAACCCAACTAGAAATATTTTTTTGTTTTTCTGACAATTTGGAGCAATTTATTTATTTATTTATTTATTTATTTTCTTTGGGATACGAACAGGATATGCTCCCATAAAGGTATCCACTATTTACAAATACAATTTAGTTTAATTAAAATGTTCATAGTGTACTTATTCTATCAACTAAACAGATCTAAGTAAAACCTAATAGGTACTCACTAACCTAAATACTAAAAGTCAATAAATATTCCTTTTAATTTGTTCTTAAAGGCTTGTAAGGAAGTAGAAAAAAAGTCCACTGCATCACATACCGAGTTAGAAAATTTAAACATTCTCGAGAAAGTCGAGTTTAAAGAACTATTTGTCCGAGAAAAGCGGGATTTAAATAAATTTATATTCCGAAAATTCCTCTGAGGAACATTGAAGGTCACCAATGCCAGCAGCTCAGAAGAATCAATTTCTGAGTTAATTATTTTATAGAGGTTAAGTATATCATTAACGAATCTTCGATGTTCCAAGGACAACAACTTATACTTAGAGCGTAGCATTCCCAAATTATCATATCTAATGTTATCCCTAAATGCTAAACATTTTAAAAATTTATCTTGGACAGATTCTATACGCGACTTATAAACAACATATTGTGGGTTCCAAACAGAAGAAGCGAAATTAAGACGACTAAAGACGTATGCGTAATAAAGAGATATTAATGTTTTATTATGCCTAAAGTGTTTGCCTTGTCTATTTACAAATCCGAGCATCCGGAACGCACTTCTGACAGTGTTTTGTATATGAATGTCGAACAACAACTTGTCATCAAAAAGAACTCCCAGATCTCTAACTTGACTCACTCGTTTTAAATAATGCCCACCAAGGTTGTAGTTGTAGACCATTTTATTATGGTTGCGGGAAAACGTAATAGTAACGCATTTTTTTAGATTAAGAAATAAATGATTTTCATTGCAATAAATGTGAAACCTGTCCAAGTCTGCTTGCAATTTCTTGCAATCGCTTACTTCAGATATTTCTCTGTATAATTTGAGGTCATCTGCATAGAATAGAAATTTGCAATGATGAAAGCATGTCTGTATATCATTTATGTACAAGGTAAATAGTAACGGCCCCAGGTGGCTACCTTGAGGTACACCTGAGGTAGATATAAAGTTATTCGACCTGCAGCCAGCCACTGAAACAAGCTGCTCTCTGTCAGTTAAATAGGAGTCAAACCAGTCCAGAATCACACCACCCACACCAACCTCAGATAACTTTCTTAGAAGTAAAAGGTGGTCAATTTTATCAAAAGCCTTACTGAAGTCGGTGTAGATGGAGTCAACCTGAATTCTATTATCCATACTACGAGTTAAAAATTCCGAGTAACAAATAAGATTTGACTCTATCGACCTATTACGAAAAAATCCATGTTGATGGATACTAATTTTATTCTTTAATAAAAAAAAAGAGGTGTTCATAAATTGCCTTTTCAAAAACTTTAGCAAAAATGCACAGTTTAGATATTGGTCGATAGTTACTAATATCACTTTTATTGCCAGATTTAAAAACTGGTATAATTAGGGATTTTTTCCATGATTTGGGAAACAACCCCACTCTTAATGATTGGTTGAATATCAGGGTGAGAGGGAGCGCTAGACTCAAAGCACATTTGGCGACAAATAATGCTGGAATGTCATCCGCACCAGCGCCCTTCTTAGTATTTAGATTTATTAAGATTTTTTTAATTCCTAAGACATCAAAATGAAGGTGAGAGAAAAGGGCATCGCCATCTGTGTAATTTTTAGCATAGTTGTTATTCGACTTCGGCTCATAGACACTTTTAAAATATTCTGCGAACAGATTACAAATATCCTCGGTGTTGTCAACAACATTGTTATTAAATGACATTGAAGAAGGTAAGTTATTATGATTTTTTGCCCCGACAAAATGCCAGTATTTCCTACTGTTATAGGGTATTTCTTCTTCAATATGATTTATATAATTGAAATGGTCTTGTTTAATAAGACGTTTGGAATGATTTCTTAATAATTTAAAGGTATTAAAATCTTGTAGATTACCGTAAACTCTCCATTTTTTATGAAATTTATTTTTTTCTTTTATAACTTTAATAGTTGCACAAGAGAAATAGACTGGATATCTAGTGTTTCGATATCCGCATGGAACATTTTTTGAAATTTCAGAGTTTAGCCTGTTACTTAAGTATGTGATATTATTATCTAAGGTATTATTTCGGAAAGCATTTTCCCAAGATATTTCCGAAAGATTGTTATTTATTGCATTATAGTTAGCCTTACGAAAATTAAGAAATTTGTAGCTGGGAGTGCTAACCATTTCCAGTAGGGTGTGTGATATTTCAAACTCGACACTAGGATGATAAACATCTTCCGCGACCAATGGAGAGGAACAGTGAGCCAGAGAACTAATCAAGGTACTATCATTACACAACAATAAATCAAGTGTATTCCCCCTGTCGTTTCTTAAATAGTTCAGCTGGACCAGCCCGCAGAAAGACAACATATCAACCAATAGTGCTGATTTATGATCGGAACTGAGGCTTGTTAAAAAATTATTATTGTTTTCATAAACCCAGTTAAGAGATGGACAGTTAAAATCTCCGCAAATAAGAATTTTATCTTCATTTACCTGCTGGCTGATCCAGTTCAACCTGGACAAAAAGCCAAAGAACGCATTGTCATCGTTTGGAGGTAGATAGACACAACACAGGTAACACATCAGGTTCTTAAGTCGTAGCTTCACCCACACATCCTCTGCATCGCTTTGGAATTCGGTGATTCTCGAAGCTTCTATTCCCCTGCGGACAGCAATAAAAACACCCCCGCCATCCGTTTTGAGAGATGCCGATGTGTCTCGGTCTCTTCGAAAAATGTCATAATGTATGTCAACAACCTCCTTATCAAGAACATCACCGTTAAGCCAAGATTCAGTAACAAAAACGACGTCAAAATCGCCCGCATAGATATTGGTTTTAAAATCTATTAATTTAGTTCTTAATCCTCGTGTGTTTTGATATATAGCACTTAATTTTGTCTCCATTAGAGAAAATAAATGTATAACTTAATGTAGTCAATGATGAGATACGCTTAGGCCAAGTTATTAACGGTTTCAATAGTAGTGATATGAATGATCCTGGACTGGTCATTTTTGCGTACAAAAATACTGCCATTGCGAACCCAAACAAATTTATAACCTTTTTGCTTAGCAGCAATACGTGTTTCTTTAAAAAGAGTTTTGTTTTGAGGTGTTAGGTGTTCGTTTAGATATATGGGCGCAGAAGCGCTCGGTAGAAATAAACTCTTTTTTGGATGTTCACGCACCTTGATCTTGGCTGCAGCAAGTATGTCATCCTTATAACGTTTCGATGCTAACTTTAGTATGATGTTTTTTGGTCTTTTATCGCCATTGCGTGTTGGTACTCGGTGAACAAAATCGACCATGACATCATCGATTTTATATCCAATAAAACTTCCTATATTTTGTGCAACTTTGATAAGATTTTCATTGGGCAATTCAGGAACACCTGAAATCTCGATATTATTTGCTCTGGCCATTAATAATTTAAAAAATTCGTTTACACTTGGATGCCAGCTGTTGCAATAGTCTATTTCTAATAACCTTACCGACTTTTTTTTATAGAAATAATCTGCCATGTTAAGAAATCCTTAAATTCATTAATCCAAAACAAATTTCATTTATAACCGTAAAACAGAATTTTGAATTTCGCAGGTAAACTTTAAAAAATCTAAGAATTAATAAAATTAAAATTATTTTATTGAGTCAAATAAACAACAATTTGAGTCAAAAACCTATATTAGTAATAAGTACTAAATAATTTTAATAATACTAATAACACCAAAATTAACTTAAATTAAAAAAATTAACCGAGTATTAAAACTCGGTATGACGGCCATTTCGCTTCATACATACCTAATATTGTACGAGATACCATTTCTTTTGAAACATATTAGGTCTTCACTACACAGTTTCTAATAATTTGTTCCAAATGTTTAAAATTTCTAAAGGGTCGCTTTTTGTAAACCTGGGTTTTTAGGTGCCCCCACAAAAAAAGTCTAAGGGTGAAAGGTCGGGGGATCTGGCGGCGCAGGGATTTCTCTGCAAATCGACCTATCCACTGTTTGCCAAACTCCTCATTTAACCAGTTCCTTACTTTAATAGTGGAGTGAACACTAGCGCCATCTTGCTGAAAGTACAGATGCCTTTGAATTAATGAAAGATTATCTAGGAAGCCTGACACTTCATTCTGTAATAATAATAAGTACCTAGCAGCATTTAAATTACCACGTAGAGAAAAGGGTCGCACAATTTTCGTACCTAAAATTCCGCACCACACATTTATTTTAAAACTATAATGATCTTTACACTGAATAACAAATCCTGGGTTTTAGCGGCTCAGTATCTACAATTTTGCGAACTCACGGTGCCGTTTGAAGTAAAAGTAGCTTCATCTGAAAATAAAATTGTCCTTGGAAAATTAAAGTTTTCTTCGACCATACCCTGAAACCATGCACAAAAGTCAAAACGCGCATCATAGTCTCGATCTTGTAACACTTGCAAAAATTTCGGTTTGTACACTTGTTTTTTTTTAATATTCTTCGTACCGATCGCTCTACGATATTTGTCACCTCCGAACGATGACTAACTGCCACTTGCGGTGTTTCTGAAACTGTAAGTAGTACATCCAAAGCATTTTCATCATTAGTCACCGCTTTCTCGTGAGGTAGTTTGTACTGATTTTCTACACTACCAGTCTCCTTAAATTTCTTCAACAATCACGTAACTGTAGAGTAATGCAAAGTTTTATCAGATAATTCACAGAATATTGCTACTGCCTCTCGAGCACTCTTGTAATTATTCCTACAAATTAAAATAAGTTCTATATTTTCTGCGAGGGATAGTAATGGGGGCATTTTAAATACAAAACTTAATATTTAAGTAGAAAGAGTTAATAAAATACTTCACAAAGCGAAAATACAGAAATACCATAAAGTTCTCAAAATAATAATACATTTATGTAGAACAAAATGGCAGATGTCTATTAGAAGTGTCTTGTTTTAATTTCAACGCCTACTTTGTCAATTTTTTGTTTTGTATATGTATAAATTGTTGTTTATTTGACTCAATAAAATAATTTTAATTTTATTAATTTTTAGATTCTTTTTAAGTTTATCTGCGAAATTCAAAATTCTGTTTTACGGTTATAAATAAAATTTGTTTTGGATTAATGAATTTAAGGATTTCTTAACGTCACAGATTATTTCGATATAAAAAATATCGATAAGGTTATTAGAAATATACTATTGCAACAGCTGCCATCCAAGTGTAAACGAATTTTTTGAATTAATATTACTGCTCCAAAGTGTCAGAAAAACAAAAGAATATTTCTAGTTGTGTTCAACAGAAGTCAGTTTTACTTTAATGAGGCTATTAGAAAGGAAAAATATGGAAATATTTAATTCGGTAAAAAAATATTTACAAAAAAAATTCGATTTTATGTTTTATTAATTAGATATCCCAAATATTGTATGTAAGGTTTTAATGGAATTGTAAACACTTTTTATTCTTGGAATTTTTTCGATATCTCATCAACTAATCTGATTTCTGATGATTTCATATTCGTTTCTTCAACTTTCCCGAAATACCAGTGGTCACGTGACGTATGCCAAAATCGGTTTTAAGGTTATGGGACATGCACATCTAATCTCCCAGAAAAGATTTTTCGATATTCTGTTAATAAAAAAATTTTCCCATATGTTGCCAACTCTTTGCCGGTCACTGTATATTTAATAGTTTTTAAGAAAATTACGATTGAAAGTGTCAAGTTAAGACCAGTAGACCAGGTAATAAGAAGCGTCAAAACAACACTAATCCTCACAATCTAAATCAATAAACGACTAAAAGAATTATTTAAGTATCCGATTTCCTATTTGATATAATTAACCGTAATTGTGACATATCTTTAGAGAATTTCCGAAAAAGTCGATGGTTAAAATATGATGCCCCAGAATTTGCGGCCCATCTCTCATTCATATAGATATGACGTGATAATGACCAAAGAGCAAAAAGAAAAAAATAAAACAGTTATAGCCAACCACTGCATAAAAGAAAACCATTCAATTTCAAATGAAATAAAGCCTATTCACATTCAGAACAAAAGCAAAGAATTGAACCTTCTAAAAAACAAAATTGATGTTGTCAATAATCAAACAGAAATACCTTCAAGTGCTAACCCAATCAACAGCATAATAAAATAGGATACGACATATTTTTTGTTAATCACCCGTACAACAATAGGAAAAACCCGTAATATATCAATCCACTGTAAGCCCTGTTCTTAATTACTTTATTACCTATTTATACCTTATATTAGAATTTAGATAGATATCTTTGTAACAACATTTAAAAATTAGTCTTTGTACTCCCTTAAAAATGACCCGAAAGGGCCGAAACACGCGTGTCAGCTAACTGAATATAAGAACTGTGAACCAGAACAAGTAATTTTTATTTCTACCCATAATAATAAGCATCGTAAGTTCGCACATATTCTTTTTGCCTTCCCGAGGGCTGCCCCTATGTTATTTTCATCTGATCCATATGAATTCGAGAGATTGCTCACCATTCTGGGATAATTTTAATTAAGTTCGAACCTGCGATCCGGGCAATATTTAGTTCTGAAAAGTTCTCAAGAAATCATCTGGCGAAGACAAAGCCAGCAAGTAAAACGAACATAAAGAATAGAATATAATTGTGTATATTATAGAATACCTTGCGAATGCGGACACTCATATGTTGATAAAACTTAATAAGCCGGATCACAGAACATCTGAACCACTAACTGAGTGGCGAGACAAAGAAGTCCGGTGGTTTGAAAGGAGCCAGAAGTTAGACTTAAAGAAGAACATCACCAAGAAGGAAAATCCTAAAAAGCAGCAGTCATAATCTAAAATTCTGACTGCTTTAGTAAGAACTCTTTAGATTTAAGAAACGTTTAGATATTGTTGATGACGATGACCGTATTCATCTCGGTAATGCTCTACTAACTTATATAAACCCATTAAATAAATACTCTTGTAGTTACTTAATTTTCTCAATATTTACTGGAAATGTTTACCAGTCTAAACATTGTGATAAAACAAATCATGGTAATTAAGTTCCAAAACACGTCTACCATTCGTGATACATTATTGTCTCTAAGGCTCTCCTCACACGAAGAAACTCAAAAGAAATTGTAGTAGCGTGGATGGAAACCAGGAGACTAAGAAAGTAGGCCACTCCGCTTGTAGATTTAAATGATGACGCAACTCACACAGCGCTACTCAAGTGGCGGCTACTGGGATACCGACGCGACTCCGCATGGTACAAATTTTCAACTTGAAATTCATGAGTAAAGTGGAATAGCACCTCGTTCTGTATAATTACAAAATAATGGGGTAGGTACTCAAGAAAATATATCACTGAAAAAGCTTGGAGTGATATGGGCAAGGAAGTGAATTTCACAAGTAAGCTAACAACTCATGCCCTTCTGTAGTATTCATAATAATAGCGGCAAATATCTTCTTCGCTACTAGAGTCGGATATATTGTACTTCAATTCACACAGAGAAATAAAGAGAACAACAATTGATGTGACAGTTAGCTCGCCACTGACATGACTATAGTATATAGTGTGTTTACGGATAGAGTTCGGAAGAGGAAAAACTTTTTTATTTGTGGGTTTAGAAGAAAAAGTTATTCTCTATAAAAACGTCTGCTTGTGTTGAAGCTACAATTTCGAATACTAAATTTACGATTAGTATACAGGGTACATCAAAAATAACATTTTTAATTATTTTGATTTCGATTTTTTTTTTGAAATTATATGAAAATATTTTCAAAACCGTGATTTAGTACACCAGTTGTGCAAAAAAGTCTAATAAACATTTTTCTCGAAGTGGTTAATTTTAAAGCTACTATTAAAATAATAAAAAATATCAACTAGCCTATTCTAAATAAATGAAATGTTTTAGTTACTTTGCATCTTTAAAATTGTTGATATTTGTGTCATAATTTTCTCATAAATCTGCATAATAGTGAAATTAGAAAATGCTAACGTTAGAACAAAGAATTTATATTGTGCGAAGTTATGGTTTAGGACATGAAAAAAGCTATATGGCAGTTCTTCGAGAATTCCATGAGATATGGCCTGCTGTTTCTCTCACGGACAAGGGTTTAAAAAAAATTGTAATAAAATTTATGAGAACTGGTAGTGTTTTAAATAAAAAAAGAGAGAAAAAAAAGTATGACGAAGATGATGCTGTAACTGTAATGACAATGGATTCAGTTAGAGATTTTCCCAAACTGTCTTTAAGAAAAAGATCTTCTCAAATTGGTAATGTGAGTAAATCTCTAGTAGAAAAAATAATAAAATTCAATAAAATTCGTACGTCCAAAACCTGGAAGAAAATGATGACATGAAGCGTTTGGATTTTTGTTTGTTGATAGGGGAACATATCCTTAGACAAAGAAGTTTTGTTAATAATATTATTTTCTCGGACAAGGCAACGTTTACCACAAACGGGGTAGTTAGTTCGCAAAACTGTCGCTTTTGGAGCCGCGACAATCCTAATTTTCGTATCCGCTCTAGGAGACAGTATTCACAAAAAGTTAACGTGTGGTGTGGCTATTACTTACAATGGAATCCTTGGACCATATTTTATTGAAAATAATTTAAATCAACACACTTATTTGCATTTTCTGAACACTTTTTTTTATGATCATTTGCAAGATATACCTTTAGCTGATCGAATAAAATTATATTTCCAACAAGTCGGCTGTCCCGCTCATTCCACGATAATTGTTCGTGATTGGCTAAATCATCAGTTTGGGAACAAATGGTTTGGAAGGTAGGGTCCAAATGAGTGGCCACCTAGGAGTTCCGATCTCACAATTATGGACTTTCATTTGTGGGGATATCTGAAGCAACATGTGTATAAAACCAATTTCAATAATAACCTAGATCTCTTGAAAGAAAAAATAAGAGAAGTCATTGCAAATATCCCAATACAGCAAATTAGGAATTGTTATCGGGAATTCAGATATCGAGTTGAACTATGCGCTGAACTCGGTGGTACCACGTTCGAATAGAACGTTATTTATTTTAATATTATATAATTTATGATTAATTAAAATGAAGAAGTACCTATGACATGTAATAATAAAAATACAAATAAGAAATAGTTTTCTTACAACAAATCGTTATTCGGCCAGATATAAAATTATATTCTAAGTAGGAAAGCAACAATAGTTTACGTAAATTTATTTTAAACAAAATCCAAAAAACTAAAAATGTTGTTTCTGGCTAACCCTGTATAGTAAACCCACAAATATAAAAGTTTTTCCTCTTCCGAACTCTATCCGTGGACACACTGTAAATCGTTATACAAACCATCTACCTTTCTGATTAACTCATCGCATAATACAAACCTAAAGGTGCATAACATTCTTCCAGAAACACCTTTCCATACAACGCGCTGATCTGACCGACAATCGCCTGAGGAAACTCCATGATCAGGAATAGAATGAGCACCGCCAAGAGCATCTTCGTAGTCCTGTCAGCTTGGTTCTCTTTATACAATTGAATAGTGTTTGTTTTTGTTTTCCCATTCATCTCCTCCAACGGGTTGCTGGAAGTTAACAACTTAATTCTTCTGCGTCTTGTTTCCACTAATGCAGCTATTATTTTGTAGGATAACCCTGTTAGTAGGATGCAAGGTACCAGTTTAAGCAGTACGCTGTATACCCAGATGCTCAGATAATAAGGATCATTGGGATAAAGCAGATAAATCGTTTCATTCTTGAGTTGAGACTCAGTGTATTTATGCCTAGACCTTTGAAGGACAATCATGCCATTAAGGTCGCAGGTTTGCTGATATTCTCCAATTGCAGACGTAGATAGAATAGGGAAACAGATAAGAGGGCATACGATGTAGGTCACCAAAATTACTAAACCCGTTTTCTTCTGATCCGAACAAATTTTATTGGCGTGTATTTGGGACACGAATACGTACCGCCAAACAGCTAAAATAATAGTTAATGTGCAAGCAATGAAGTGGAAGACCAAAGTAAAAAGATGGTTGAATTTGTAGAATAAAGCCCAGGGATAGTTAAAGTGGGTGTAGTGTAGCGGATCGGGCGGTAAATTTCTATGAACAGTAAAAGGAATGTATTGAAGCATGACCAGAAGATCAGCTACAGCTAGTCCAGTGAGAATATCGTTCGTTGGAGATCGCATTTGTTTGGTTCTCAGAACACATATGTTGAAAATGTTCGCAACGGATCCGAAAATACACACTGTCACACTTAAGTAGCCGTGGATGTTTTCTTTGTAGTGTTTGCTGAAGTCTTCTAGATCGCAGTAGGTGTAGTTTCGCATTGTGGATCAGGTATTCGTCTCATTCATAGTTGCAGTGATGATAGGTATATTAAATCTGAAAGAAAGAGATATTCAGTTAGTATTTTGGTAGTTTAAATAGGGGAAACTATCACTGAAGTTTCTTGTAAGATGCTGGTGAAAGGAGTTAATTATTTTCCTCAATGTTATTGCGTTTCCAAAAGTTATGTAGAAATATTCTGAGGTAGGATACCTATAATACCTATTATATTAATATCCAAGGTTTAGTCAAACGCAATTTTGGCCCAAGTAGCAATTTTAAAACTAGACGCACAAGGCGCCGATTACACCAAGTTTACACGACAGCTTAGTGCGTTTTAACTAAAAATGCGATTAAGTGAAAATACGCCTTAAATTGTGTTTATAGTTTATACGACGGATTCAAAAAGGGGTTTTTGCGATGACATTAAACAGCTGTTTGCCGTTGCCACCATAAAAATATCGGATTTGACGTTTAACTACAAAAGCAAACACTTAGCACTAGGTTGGTATCATTGAGGGATAATGCTTAGTCGCGCTTGCATTAAGATTAAATCCGGATTTAAATCGGATAAAGTACATATTTAATCCGAATTATGTTTTCTAAACTGATTTAAGGATGTTTACATATGCGTTTTAATAAAATTCGTATTCCGTTAATGCTCATTAGAGCGTTTTTGTAAACTTGGTATACCTATCTCACGTAGCTAATAGTGGATAGAGCTATGTCTATTCTGGCCAAAAATCTCATAAGAAATATCAGATACCAAAAACGAAAAATTCTAAACATTTTTTATGTTGCATGTCCTATACCTAAACTTAACAGATTTTGACTTATGGGGCTTTAAAGTTTGAACTATTTTAACATTTCATTCATTTTTCCAAAAAAACGAAGAGCGCTACGACCAAAACAAACGGTGCAATTCGTACTTCATTAAAGGCACTCTAGGATAGTAGAATAAAAAAACTGATGCTAGCAATTTTTAAAAATCGATATTTTCGACAAGACGTTTTTCATTTTTTGATCCATTTTTGTATGAAAACGGTTTAACTTACAACCATAGGACTTTCACTACCCAATCTTACTTTTTATCTTCTATCCATTTATATTCTCAGTTTTCATTTTCAAACAACGGATATTATTTTTGAACCAGCTGGACGTTTTATGTTCTTTTTACTAAAATTAAAATAATCATATTAGCCATGACACAGGTTGCTATGGTTTTTGGAAACAAGTATATGTTAGTTATTTTTTATCACCTAGTGTGTTTTGCAGATTGTTGGAAATTCTTGTAAATTATCGTTTTTTATTTCGTGATTTTTTTTTGCGTAGTTCTTTGTAATCTGTTTCAAATGGTAATTTTTACAAGAGCCGAACAAATAGATATGCTTCTCGTTTATGGCGAGTGCTAGCAAAATAAAAGGCAGGCTCAAACGCTCCAAGCAGAACGATACCTCGACAGAAACCAACCCTGCTATGCTTATTTTCCGTGGCTGGAACAACATTTAAAAATAGTTTCCCAAAATGAAAATGAAGAAAATTTTATTATTAGCGAAGAAGCAGAAATAAACGTTCTGGCATGTGTGAATGCTGATCCAAATATTTCTACTCGCCAAATTAAAAATGAAGTTGGAGTTAACAGAGAAAATGCAAGAAAAATTTTGAAGAAACATAAGTACAAGCCTTACAAATACCAGATCCACCAACACTTGGGTGTTAACGACTTTGCTCGGCGAGTTCAATATTGCCGATGGTTTATGGAAAATCATAACCATAATAATAACTTTCATAGATTGATATTATTTTCTGATGAGTCTCGCTTCACGGATCTGGGAATGTTCAACAGGAACAATGTAAGATATTGGGCAAATGAAAATCACCATCTATTTAGAGAAGGATCATTTTAAGAACGCTTCGGTGTTAATGTGTGGCTAGGTGTTTTAGGAACGACAGTTGTGGGTCCAATATTTTTTAATGAGCACCTTAGAGCGCAAACTTATTTGAACTTTTTGGAAACAATAGTCAACGATTTTCTGGACAATTTACGTCTTGCACAAATTCCCAACATTTACTTTCAACAAGATGGTGCGCCGCGCCGGCTCATAATGCTAGGATTTGTGTAAATTATTTAAATGACAGGTTTGGGGACCGATGGATAGGGACAAATGGCCCTGTAAGGTGGCCAGCACGTTCGCCAGATTTGACGCCCCTAGATTTTTTCTTCTGGGGTCATATCAAAGAAAAAGTCTATTTAACTCCACCTGAAAATTTGGACATTTTAAGAACTCGAATTATTAGGGCTATTAATGATATTAGTATACCTCAAAAAGAAAATGTATTACGGAAAATTGTTGAAAAGTGTGAGACCTGTATTGAACAAGAAGGTCGGGTTTTTGAAAATCTTCATTATGATTAGGTTCGTTTTTTTCATTTCTTTTATTATTAGCTAATTAATATTAATCATGTGTTCACCTTTGTATAATAAAGTATTTGTTTGTAGTTTTGAAACGTTTGCATTTGCGAGTTATTAAATAATATCCGTTTTTTGAAAATGAAAACTGAGAATATAAATGGATAGAAGATAAAAAAGTAAGATCGGGTAGTGAAAGTCCTATGGTTGTAAGTTAAACCGTTTTCATACAAAAATGGATCAAAAACTGAAAAACGTCTTGTCGAAAATATCGATTTTTTAAAATTGCCTAGCATCAGTTTTTTTATTCTACTATCCTAGAGTGCCTTTAATGAAGTACGAATTGCACCGTTTGTTTTGGTCGTAGCGCTCTTCGTTTTTTTTGGAAAAATGAATTAAATGTTAAAATAGTTCAAATTTTAAAACCCCATAAGTCAAAATCTGTTAAGTTTAGGTATAGGACATGCTACATAAAAAATGTTTAGAATTTTTCGCAGCATTTAAATATGCAAACATATACGGGGGTTGCAATTTAAAATATCAAAATTTTAATCATTTCCGGTGAAACCGAAAGTGATTGTCATTTGTTTTTTTGCTTAAAATATGCACATTACTTAACCCAGACGTCGACCAAAATTTCAAATTTTTATCTAAAGTCGTTTTGAAACGCCAGCCTGGGTAGTAGTTCCATTATCACCCGGTATATATATATGTTTAAAATGGATATGCAAACACATCGGCAGCAGAACATCAACACAACACCAGCATTCTGTCTGGGAAAAGTACCACGTCCTAAAATGGCGATAAAAATACAGAATTCTGGTCCATGTTATTTCTTATGGAATTTTGAGCTAGAACAGACATAGCTCTATCTACTGCTAATAATGTCAATTTAAGAAATTGTCAGATTTGACAAACAACATGACCTCAAGAGTTGTTTATGTTTCCCAGGTACACAATGCATGTGCTCCTATATTTTTATAAGGTGACAGGTTATAAGAGTATGAGGACATATTGTTGACTTGTTTTTTAACTAAATCTATGGCTAGAGTGCGCAAAACCACTACCAGCATATTGGTAAACGATTTTGTAATCAAGGTATATAATATGCGAGACGTTGCACATGGTGACATCTCGCGGCAATTAAGCAATCCACCCAACCAAACCAGCGAGGACGTAGAGAAGACCAAACACAGGAATATAATCCGCATTTGCGGGTATCTACGTCAGGTGGCGCCAAAAGTCAATTTATCGGTTTAAGCGCATCGAAAACGCGATAGCCTTGCCGATGAGTCATAACATGGCGAAACACGTCCAAGGACGTAATAACGCATCTATAAAATGAATAAAAAAAGTTAGTTACCTGTTTTAAAGGATTAAGGATTACGTAAACATTTAAACAAACAAAATGAATTAATAATATTATTAAGATTTTATTATGTTACAATAAAACACATTTTATTTCTTCTTAAGTCGTATTAGTCTGCACGTTAGAAGCCTATTAGGTGTACTATTCTCAGCATACATTGGAAACCTAAAAATAGAAAAACTGTCGATAAAACATTTCCGAACAAACCAATAAAGTAAATAAATAGACTTTTCGTAGCTTTGACAGGTCTCAAATTATTTATTTATAGCACCCTTAATAAAGGCTCTACTAGCAGTGACGTAGGTATGGTAGGGCAGTTCAGCATGGCGTTTGGGGCTCCGCCAGGGTCCCCAAATTTAAACCACAATAAAATTATTATTATGTGACTTGCTTAGTTAGACAATGGTAACTTCCTTTTCTAGTGATACTGTTCATTAGATCTTCTTTAGATAGGGATTAATTCATAATACATATATGAATTACAGTCATATTTCCTATATAGAGGGCCATGGTTTTTAAAAATAAATGACGGACACGACAGCATGTTGGGCCCCGTCGAGCGTATGCGAAGGACACTACGTGTATTTTAGATAGCGTTTTCAACTCGTGGCCCCTGGAACACATTGTGTTACACTTGGTTTTAGCAAATTTAAACAAACATTTCATTTACAGCTTAAAAGAAATAAGAAAATAATGACGAAAAAGCTTTGTAAACACACAACTAAAAGTTTTCTCGGCTAAACGTTTAGAATTAAAATTAAATTAATTGAACACAAGCGTTTTTTCTTTAAACAAAAATAATAACTCTAAAACTAACTTTAGCTTATATATGCAAGGAATTAAAGCATGGCATTTTTTACAAAAAGTACTAATAATTTTGGTTCGCTTTCGAGCTAGTATTAGACATTTTCATAGGATTTTTTACATTTTCTTCTTATCCCTTTTTCAATTAGGGTCAATCCTTTGAGTAAGATGATGATGCCCTTCTTTAGACAGCGGGTCTTAAACTCACTCTACCTGTTACCTGTCTTTTTTTTAGTCGTGTGTTTATCGACCACCCAGGCATTGACAACAGTGATTCCTATAGGAGTTGAAAACCTAACTTCCTGTAACACTTTATACCTTTTCTCAACGTTGCCACATACGAAGCCATCTGATCAGATAGGTCTATGCCTGCTTTGCCTTTGTAATATGCTAGGATTCCTAAGGGTTTTTCTGTAGCTTTCAGCGTATTGTCTTGTAGTAATAGGCTGATTTTGAGTAGGTCTATCGGAATCAGAAGACTAAGTTTGCATATCCATATCTGTTTCGGTAAACTGGCTTTCAGTCATGGTTGCTTCTGGTTCTAAAACGTTTGCTGAGTATTTTTTACTTGTTGATGGCTGTGTGGATTGGTTAGAATTGTTATCAATAGGCGGGTCATGAATAAGAGTCAGTTCTAATCTGATTGATTGATAATAATCTAATATCTCTGGTATCTTTCCATTTTGATCTTCGCGCGAAGCAATTTCGCCTTTTTTAATTTTCGCATTTAAAACTTCTTTGGGTATGTACCTTTTATTAGCCCTAAGAGTCCCAATAAGATGTGTACTTTGAGATAAAACAGACTTCGCCAATTCGTAACTGGTATAAAAGTTATCAACATACAATGTTCTACCTTCATTGAGAAGATCTCTGGCTAATAACATGCAAACATTATTAGGTAATCTCGTATTACGAATATGAGTCGCAGATTTTCCAGCATACACTTTTAGGGACCAAGTATATCCATCGCTCGAACATAACTTAAATAGCTTAATGCCATAACGGTGGGTTTTATTAGGAATATATTGTCTGAAAATAATACCTCGTCGCCATGACATAGGAGTTTCATCAATGACAATGTCCTGATCGGGGTGAAACAAGTCTTGAAATTTTATTTTTAAGATATCCATTAATGGCAGAATTTTTCCAATACGCTCTCCTGCAGCGATGTTTTCATTATCACTGAAATGCATCATAGGTAACAATAATTGGTAGCGGTTACGAGATATAGCAGAAGACAGTATATCATTTTGGTACAATCCTCTTTTGGCCCAATAATTAAGCAGATAAATATTTCTTACTAGACCCAAAAACATAGTCAATCCAAAGAATATCCCTATTTCGTCTACGTCGGTTGGCACTCATTTGTTCACATGACTATACTTTCTTTTGCGTTTTGAGCCAATGATTTGTTGCGTATATCTATTAGCTTCCGTAACAATATGGTTTAGAACTTCGTCATCCATAATAAACGAAAATACCTCAATAGGAGTTGCATCAGGTGTAATTATTGCTTGCAACTCATGAAGATCAGTAAAAGTAAATTCTTTATGTCTGCCTTCATATTCTGTCCAGATACCTTCTGCAAATAGTAAATCATTATTTATCAGCTCATCTTTCCTCATTAGGTCTTCTGTTTTTTCTTCCAGTATTAAGTGTGCCAGTAATATCTATTTCTATATCCTTTTCCTCATCCGATGTGTCTCCATATGCATATGCGGGTCTGGTCCTATCTTAGTTAGTCATAAAGGATCTTCCACCGAGCCATCAGAGTCGAAGTCTGATGGACTATCTTACACAGCTTTTTTTTCTAGCTCCTTTTCAAATTACTGGTTTACTTTTGATCATACTCCTTTTCCTTCGCTCACTCATTTTTTACTTGTGCTTTAGGAAAGAATCCCAAGTTACCGGTTCTCATGGCATGCCCCAGCCTGACAATAAAAACCAAAAAAATAAGATTATTAATTTCTCTCCCGAAATCTGTAACAAACGAGGAAAACTGAAGAAAACGTCTGTCATGCATAAACGGCTGAGGCCCCACACGTTAAAATTGTTAAAATATTTCCTGGTGGGCCATGTCATTCATTTGTGAATGACAGTAAAATAGCTATTTTTTGAAGAAATACATACAAAAGAATAAAAAAAAACAATCAGAAATGGACTTATTGTAGTAAAAGGGATCGACAGACCGAATATATTACAAAATGGCCCCCGTGTGTTAATGGGCCCATTCACTAAAATGTATTCGATCAATTTCTTTTACATTTTTTTACAGCAGTGGGTCAACTTATAAAGCTACGAAAATTTCAGGATGATAGCTCTTTTCATAGCTAGGATATTTAAAGAAATAATAAAGTGCCGACCCAGAGTCAAACAGAAAATAGAGAATATAATGTTTCATTATTTATCTATATCAATTTGCATTTTTATGACTCTCCAATTGCCACGAAATAACCTCTCCACTATTTAAATCGCCCTTGTAACCCCAACCCCAGACGTCACAGTGGATTATTGCTGGGATTTCTCGCAAACTACAGTCACAGCTTATAAACTATATAATAACTAAATAGTTTATAAGCTGTGCTACAGCTGCTATAAGATATTTTTTTACTTTTCAAATCGCCTTGTAACGGATCGAAAACTAAGCTTTCGAAGCTGTAAGATAGGCAACCAAACATACACCATTCACCATCTCTGTCTTTTTTTTCCGCACTTTCTATCTATCTAAAACTCAGGGATGGCAGTTTCGAGTCTGCTGCCAAATTTAAAGTGAGGCTATGGTTAAAGTCTTATAATTATTATCGACCGCAAGATTTTGTATCGATATGTAGTTTGGGAGGCTTTTCATGATATACTTTTAAAGGAATAGGACTAGGTTAGTGCAAAATGTGTCTCAGAGTAAAAGGTATTGTTACCTTTTGAGAAACAAAATTTTAGATTTGTTTTTTTTTAAGATTAGGACCTCTAGTAAGTGTTTTAAAATTGAAATCAAATATCTTGTTTGGACATTCCAAAAAAATTGAAGGACAATGCACACAATGACATGGAAAACTAAGTTAAAACTGAGGTAAAAAAAATGATCTTATTCGATATATTTTAAGTTTAAAATGTGGATTTTCGTCATTGGATGATCACATTTAAGTAATGAACAATGGCCGTCCGGCCCCCAAAATGTTGAATTTAATTAAAACAGGATAGAGTTAAGGTGAGTAATAGGTCATTTTCAGAAAATTGGTATCAATATTATGCATGGATTACGGGGAGTGAAGCCACATATCTATGTATAGCTATACAGGGTTTTTATTAAATATACGGCAAAAATTGAAGGGGTTACTCCCTCGAGTATTCTAAGAATATTTTGTCCTTTGATGGTTTTTGAAAAGCCGCTTTGTTTCGAAGCCACAGGGCGAAATAAATTTTCGACCAAACCAATTTTGATATTTTCCAAATTATTAATAGAGTCGAAATAAAAGTATGGCGTATACACTGGGCTTACCGAGTATCTATGCTTTTTTTTTAAATGCGTTGTTATCTTTTAAGCAAATCAGTTTAAACGTGTATTTCATTTGAATACGTCTCGTAATTAATCATTTTGTATGTGTCGGATTTGTGAAGTGAATTGGAAAAGTTAAACTTTTATTAGTGAAGTCCTCTATCATGAATCGCTACATGAACGCCGAGGTGACTAACATGCATTTCATTTACGAGCTTGCTGATGGCAGTTCATTATAAGCTAGGCGGTTGTACCCTGAACGATTTCCTAACCGTCATGTTCTTGATAGAAAAACCTTCCAATTCATCAACGTCCTTATGAAACAGATACATTATAAAACTATTGAAAATGGTAGTAAGAACGGTAAAAGTGGAAGATAATGTGCTGAACATGATGGAATAAGATCCGGATACTTCTACTCGAAAAATGCAAATATATAATATAGTGTAAAAAGTAATAAAGTAATGGGACTGTTTGAAAAATCCTTAGTGACTATTTATTGTACCTATACAACGCGTTCAGACACTTCTTCCTGCTGATTTTTCTCTACGGATTGCATTCTGTCAATGGCTTTTGTACACAGAAATGCAATAACGAATTTTCACAACATTAGTTCCCGTTGAAAGTTTGGGTTGGAATTGTATGTGTGCTGACTAATTGGAACGATATTTCTACCAGGAATCCTTACCGACGAGATGAATCGCAACTTTCTGGATTAAACGCAACCTCATTTTCTGGAGGATGTACCATTGGCAACAAGAAATGCAATTGTGGTTTATGCGCAATGGTGCACCAGCTCATTTAAGTGTGGTTGCTTGTGAGTTGAAATCTTGAAACGATCGTAAGACTCTTCAATAACACCTATGACAGTGGACACTTCCCTGAAGATACGCTCCGCTCCACATTTATCTCCCTACCAAAATCGAACAGCGCAACCTCGTGTAAAGATTATCGCCTTATCAGCTTAATGAGCCCCTGTCTGAAACTTTTCCTTCAAGTTCTACACACAATAAGGCTTTATCGAAAATGTGAGGAAGTAAGTGGAGTCAGTCAATTCGCATTTAAAAGCGGATTAGGAACTAGAGAAGCCATATTCAGTCTCCAGACATTGATCCAAAACTGCCAGGATCAAAGAAAAGATGTCTTTATGTGTTTCATTGACTATGAGAAGGCATTTGACCACGTTAAGCACAACCTCCTGACAACATACCTCAGAGATTTCGGACTAGATGGAAAAGATATAAGACCAATCGGTAATCTGTATTGGCACCAAAAGGCAGAAATTAAAAAAGGCGTTCGCCAAGGATGTATCTCATCCCCAATGTTATTCAACCTGTACGTGGAAAGAGCATTCTCCGAGGCAACCTCAGATAGCCCCTTTAGAATTAAAGTAAACGGAATCCCCCTCAATAATATCCGATATGCAGATGATACCGTGATATTGGCAGATGATGCACATGATCTCCAAAATCTACCAAATCGGGTCAATGAAAAAAGCCAAAGACTAGGCTTAAAAATTAACATCAGTAAAACCAAGTTTCTGATTGTAAGTAGGAACGATATTCCACACACTCGAATACATATTAACGAAGAGAGCATCGAACAGGTCACACAATTTAAATACTTGGGATGCATGATTAACCAAGAATGGGATCCGGCTCAAGAGATAAGATGCAGGATCAATCAGGCTAGAGCAACCTTCATAAGACTTCGAAAATTCCTTATAGACAAGAACTTGAATTTCAACCTTAGATATAGGATGGTAAACTGCTATGTCTGGTCCGTTCTCCTGTACGGTTTTAAGGCGTGGATGTTGAAATGTGGATCCTACGACGAATGTTAAAAGTGTCTTGGATCGATCACGTGAGGAATAAGGACGTTCTCCAAAGAACCGGTCTAGCAGAACGAGAACTTTTCGAAAATATCAAGAAAAGAAAAATAGGTTATCTCGGACACATACTGCGCGGAGAACGATACCAGTTTCAACGCCTCATTCTTCATGGTAAAATTGAAGGGGGGAGAAGAGGATTAGGCAGAAAAAAAATGTCATGGCAGAGAAATATCCGCCAATGGACAGGAATAAAGGACTTCCAAACACTACAGAACGCTGCAATTTATAGAAGCACATGATAAGAAAAAGATGAACGCCTACGCAGGAATCTACACGGCACTAAAAGAAGAAGCTTGTGAGTTTCTAACAATAACATACGGAGATCGCTCGTTTGGTCGAGGTGGACCACTTACCTCCTGCTCGATTGCCGGACTTAAAGCCGTTGGATATTTCCTAAGGGGCAATCTAAAGTCATTAGTTATTCTACTTCAGTGGGGAATGTGAACGACTTACCATATTCAACAGTTCCTATTTTATTTACATCTCACTATCGACACAAACTCTTGTCGATGAAATTTGGAAAAACCGTAGGCGTCTATCTCTATTATTATAAAAATTATTTCATCAGCAGTTTACTGTAAAAAAAAAACTACCCTTAAATTGTAAAAAACTAGGTTACGTTAGGTTATTGTTCACTATTACCATTCAAGTCAAAGCCTCCAATTAATAAACTCGTGCTATATATTTATTGTCATGCTCGCAATAAAAGTTCCCAACTGGAAGCGGTGTTTAAAAAATATTATATTTTTCAGTTGCATTATACAATTATGTAAAAAAAAATAATTTATTTAATCACAATGAAAAACAAACCTTCAAAATTTCATAAAAAATATTTTATATCATTTAGAACTCGCTTGCGTTTTACTGCTCCCTCTGCTGAGGTTGCTCTTGCTAATTTGATCTCTGCTAAGGGCGTTTCTGCTTGTTTGATTTTTGCTTAAGGTATTCTTGCTGCGTTTATCTATGGTGTCATGACTATCAATCATGGTACTGCCCATGGAAGTTTGTGGAGTCAAACTTTTTATAGATAACTTATCATCGGGCGTTGTTAGTTTAACCTTTAAAAGTAACAGATTAATATAGCGAGACAGGCCACGCAACAACATTAATTATTATTTAGCTATTTTTTGTTAAATGGTAAATAAACGAGAAATCATTGGCGGCAAGTTTTTAACGGCAACTTTTTTACAACATCTCTGACAGGGGTGCATCGACCGGACGATTAATGCTACCTCCCGATGCGATTCCGATGGCACGATCATCCAACGACGATCTGATTGGTCAGAGTTTAAAGGAAAGGGTATATTAAAGCATTGTAACCAATCACTGACACCGCATTGTCATTATCCTATACTCCGGTACCAAAATAATTGGCAGTGACTCAATTTACCGGGGTGTGGAAGACGTAAGGGGAACGCCAATTCCAGAGGCGTGCCATTTTAAACAATAATAATTCAAAAAATATATGAATTAATTCTTTGTTTATTATCATAATATATTTACATTTACTATAATGAACATAATATTATGAATTAAACTGAAAAATACATTAAGCTTTCACATTTAGTGATCTAATGAAGTAATTAGAGAAACTAAATTACGGAGGTATAAAATCCCAAAAGAATAATAAAGCAACGGTATATATTATTTTCATAAAGTTTTTATTATACCACATAATAACAGAAACATATAATAGTGGATTAAGGGCAAAATTTAAACCTAAATTATTAATGTTTATAAATTTCCTAACTATTGTTACCTAATGACAATACGTTACAATTTTAAATTCATTATTACCATTACAGCGATTATTCACTATATGGCGATGAAAACATTTCATTAATGTCGCTACTGCTGTCATCTGCAGGATTTATAATAATAGGTTCTACCATGACTTCAACGCGTACATCTAAGTCCCACATTTTTTTTTTTGCATCCTCGACATGTAATACGCACTTATGCTAATCTGCTGCTTGTACATTCGCTATTGCCGTTTTTAGCAGTTCTTTAACATCTTTTAATTTAAAAATTTTATTTTCACGCGCCACTTCGCCCTTTATCTGTGCCCATATAAGCTCGATTGGATTTAGTTCACAATGGTAAGGCGGTATACGTAATATTGTAACACCTCCTTCACGAGCCATTTCATTCACTACATATTTCGTATATTTTTTTTGTGAAGTCTTGCAAGATCGAGCAACTGCACTTTTAGCAATTTTTTGCCAAATACAATATTTTTTCTTCAAGCCAGTCAATAATATTTCCTTTTCGGCACGCAGAAGTTGGCAAAGCTTTCACCCGACGGCTGTGGTATGGTGCATTATCTATCACGATTACCGACCCACGTTCAACACGCGGTAAGATACATTTAAACCAATCTTCAAACACTCCCGAGTTCATATCCTCATAATAATCACCGGTTTTACGAGACTCAAAAACGTTAAACCCACCTTCAAGAAAACCAGAATCACTCCCGATGTGGGTTATAACTAACCGACGACCTTTTCCTGAAGGAGCTTTTAATCCAGTGGACACTCCACTGATAAAGGCGTTACGTGCATCTTTAACGTTAAGATCTTGCCAAATGTACCTAATTCACAGTATGTCCTTCATTTAACCATGTCTCGTCCGTAAAGTAAATTCTTTTTCCTGCACAGCGATATTGTTGTATTTCTTCTAGGTACTTTCTACGCCACAATACGATTTCTTCCTTTTTCACCAGGGGACTTTTGCGATTTCGTTTTAAGAATCGAAAATTCAATTCTCGTAGTGTACGCATTAGAACTCTTCGTAAATTTTTTTGCTTATTTTCATCCCTTCCAATTTCGCAGAATTTTTTTTTAAATTGGGAAGTTTATTTCGAAAAAAAGTGCATGCACTTTTCGACGAATGGCTAACTTTGTTTGCTGACAAATAAAATTTTTTTTCCGTCCTCTTGTTTCCTTCTGATCGGACACTTTAGTATTCCTATTGTCCTTCATAGTTCTATAAACAGTACTGCAAGATGTCTTACTTAGTCAATGTGGCACAAAGTTCTGCTGCATCAGTGAATGATATTCCACTGTGTACTTGGAATTCCCTCATACATATTTTTTACCATTGTACGCTCCCCAGGTTATAAATGACGTCGTTTTGTAACTTGGTGGTTACTGTCAGTTGAAGAACTTGCCTGCATTATAATATTTGTTTTAAATAACCACCAAAATAACACCAAAATAATAAAACTGAATTGATAATATCCTCTTGATTGAAACTTGTAAGAAAGCGTGCGAGCGCCTTTAGACATGGGTTTTTCCTACCTGCGTTGCCAAATTATGTAAAACAGGTACCGTAGGGTAAAAAGGCCCTTAATGACATGCCGATCACCGTAAATTTTATAGAAATTTCAGTGAAATCTATTGAAACTTGGCAACTTGTAATGACCTATTTATGCACAACCTTCCCAAGAGGTTTGGATTGCTTTTATTTAACTTATAAGTGGGCGAATCAATGTTAATTCTTTTCGCCGCACAGCGTTAATGGTTATATGAACATTTTGCCAATTATTTTGAGACCGTAGTATAGAAAATCGGATGCATCAGATACGAGGGTGGTCCAGGAAATAAACAAACCAATATTTTGTCTCCAAGACTTTATCATTATTCCTTAATGCGTAAATATAAAGTACACGAAAGCGAAAACCAAACAAATCAAACTTAGGGGTCGCCCATTATAAAAAAAAATTTAAATACAAATTATTGACATTTAAACAGCAATAACAAGTTACCAAACAAGAGAGGCCTTTAATGGGGTAAGAAGTTGTTTTCTATGATTTTCCGCCGGGCGGAGAGAATAAACAGCTTCTGTTTTTCGCTCTTAGTAGGCGGCTGGTTATACCTTGGAATTAAACTGATTACAGGTTTAGCAGTATCGTTGATATTATCGTTGGTATTAGACCACAACGTTTACAAAATTCATATATAACGGATCATTTATTATTATTAGAACATATTAACGACAAGAATTACTTGTATATATATATTAAGCACTTGTATTCCATACTATTAACTTCTATCCTAGATGTGATCCTTAATTCGAACATCTCCTTCTATCCTTTATCTTCTGCAAGAGTTTCAGATGATGTAGTTGGGAATGTCAATATATTTTCGAAGAACTATTGTTTTTCAGTGACAATATATTAAACAATTTTTTCGTACATCTTCCATTTTTTTATAATTTATAGCTATTTTACCAGCGTATACTGCAACGGTGGGAAATACTGGATATACCCCAGCTTTTTGTAGTAAATATCTTTTCATCAGCACATCAATGTGTTCTAAGGCCTGTTAAGTAACCCTTATAAGACGATACATATTCTAAATGCCTTTATTTAGATATCATGAATGATGAAGTTTTATCTACTAACTTACAGGTTTAAATTATAGATAGTCTTCCACAATAAGATGCAGACCTCGCCTGGGCCACGCTTAGCTTCTCCTTCATGATATGTGTAAACATCAGCAGAATTTATGTTTAAATCATGCACACAAAAAATATAAAGCCATAGCTTTTTGAGGTAAACATGTTAGCTGAAAAATGGCTTTACTTGTTATAGCGTGTAAAATAGGTAAAGCTTGCCTGCACTCCCGCACACTTCTATTCTTTTAAATTTATTTAAGGTAAAATAGGTGAAGGTATTATCGCGCCGTTTTGGATTTTCATTTTTTGAACGTCTTCCAGCCACACACGAACGTTTTATGAGACCCATAAGAAATGTCTCTTGTTTATGCTTTGGTTGTCCACTATACAAATTTCGTAAAATTTGTTGCTTTTCTTTTAGTTTACAATACAATGTCTGGTTACAAAGCAATTCTAACATGATTTTATAAGCTCCCTATCCAATTATCGTTTCGCTAACTAAATATTTTGTAGCAGGTCTCTAATCCCGAATGCTTATCGCAGGAAAAATGTGCTCCGTGGCTATCGCTTCTTGATATGGACGGTTCGCTTCCCGTAATAAATGCAGCTTGTCGCCCCATCTCTTTTTAGCGCACGGCTATAAATAAACTTTCATTCCTCTCAAATGAGCACGCTTTTGCTGTGCTGCATGCCGCCGCCTTGTTTTCGGATGGTTTTTGAGAGATCGTTTTATATGTTTTGCTGATCCGTGTAGCGCGGTAAAACCCTCCATAAGCGCGGCATAGCTTGTGTATGTCATGCAGTGTTGTCAGACTTTCTGTTTTAACAGAACATCTCCTACTTTTGCCCTCAGTCCTGTTATTCTTTTAAAAATGTTGCAAGATATTCCTAACTTTAATGACTTAGTTACTGAGAAATTTGCTAAACTTAAAGACAGAAGAATGCATTTTTTGTTTAGACACTGTGTTTAATCAGTTCTGTTTTTTAAAAATATCTTTTGTTTTTTTATATTGTCGTTGTTGACTTTTCTAGTTGCTGCTTCCCAAGTATGCTGTTATATTGGTAAGTTTTCAATTTAAATTTATATTTTGTTTTATTAATATATCTACGTACAAAAAGAACATAAAAATTAGGAAAGCTTTTTACTCGTAAATTCGACACTCAACTACACAATATCTTGTGGTTGGAACGGAGGGGTGAAATAAAAGGAAGGGGTAGTGGTGGGCGGAAATATGCGCAAAATTTCTTTCTTTTTCTGTGAACCTCCACAAACTTCCGTCACGAGCCGCCACTGCTATCGCTAGACATTTTCGAATTACTAGACACAATACAAATAAAAAAAACACTTTATACGCTCTATAATATCAGAAAAAATACTGAAGTAATACGAGTCTGTTAGCGACGCCTACGTGATAAAATGACTAATAATGCTGACATTTACCTACATCATTTTGAAATCCTGGATTTATTATTTCGTTCTTAAGTGATGAATAATTCTTTCGCCTATAACTGCGTAACGTGTGGCGTTTTTAGTTCCTTTTTAGCACTAATAAATAAGTACTTCTCCTGAAATGCTAATTTTAATAAAAGTCATTTTGCCATATTGTGGAGTTTATTTCCTTCTTATAACGTGGTTCAATCGCGAAGATGACCACTATTATTTGTGAAAACGGCTTCTTGGGCACTGGTTAATATCATTATTAATAGAAAATTGACTAAAATTTTCCCAACACTAAATAATGCTATTTTTTAATTGTTCGATACCAGTAATATTATTGCCTCTATAAACTATATCTTCCAGTATCCCCCATCCCCCAAATGAAGTAGTTAACCGGATTTAAGTCCCGGCTATTTGATGGTTAAAAATCAGGTTGTACAAAATCTGAGCAACATTCCTGCAGGTACCTTATTGTACTGTTAGGTGTGGGATAGGGTACCATCTTGTATAATTATCCGATAACTGCTCAACTGCTGAAAGCATGTTACTGTGAATGTCTCGTTGATAAACTTCTGAGTTCATTTTCACTCAAGATTTGTTTGTCAGTCTTGTACACTGTACAAGACTGACAAACAAAGCCACGTTTATTTTTTTTCTATTCTTCATTTTTGTCAGCTTAAACTGGTTTTGAAAGCGGAACATTTTTGGGGCGTAAATAACCTTGGCCATCCATCTCGCATGATGTGTCAGCCCAGGAGCTCGAATTGTTTTACTGCCACTTCCTCCACCAAGAAATAAAGTAGAGAGATGCAGGAGGTCTTGATAATCATCTCTAAAATATTTTTTTGTAGGACACGTGGTAGATCCTTCAAAATTTCTTCTCGTATTTTGATTAGTAGAGTTTCTTAAGTAGATTAAACAGCGCAGTCTCTGGAGCCAAATATACATGAAAAAAACAGCTGAGAGCATAATCTTTATAACATGGTGGCGGCATGAAATCCAGATAAGCTTATTTTTAAGACTTCTATTGTAGTGCAAGCGTGTGAAGCCCAGTATTACTGGCTGTTGTATCACATACTAGTCCTTTGATAGCAGCTTCAACGTTTTACTGCTTACTTGCTTTAATATATGTTTGTGCCTAAGATTTTCCTGTTCCTCTGTCAATTT
This sequence comes from Polydrusus tereticollis, assembly GCA_963920685.1. NCBI lineage: Eukaryota > Metazoa > Arthropoda > Insecta > Coleoptera > Curculionidae > Polydrusus > Polydrusus tereticollis. Next base: position 37,285,185 of record OY987330.1, on the reverse strand, counting down.
TCGGAAAAAATGCCCCTCAAGATACGACTCTCTACCATTAGGTGCTGCAGCTTCCTATCTAGTTTGTTTCCTGGATCATTTAATAGAGCTTCGGGGGGGGGGGGGGGTGAAAGGGGAGTCATATCTGTGAAATAGGCGCTTTTGCAACAGCTCCAGCAATAAATACAACCAACTCTTCTGTCGCGAAGATTGATTGATTGATGGTAAAGGACTGGACGTTGCTTCAAAAGTTGCTATAAGCTGATATTCTTCGCCAGATCCGGAGCTGTCTGAAAATGACAAAGAAATTGATACTGTTTGCTCAGAAAAGTATTTCCTTTTCCTATTTTCGTATTAGTCCTTCGACCCGACATCTTTTTCATGCTGCTCTCTTTTCTTGCTTGTTGTCTTTAAATGAAACCCACTCATGCTACGTGACAAAATATCTTTGTTCGCTTTATCAAACAATTCTTTTAGGTTACCTAAAAAGATATCCTCACGCACTGTTATGTTCCCTTTGACGAGTACCATGCATCTTGAAACCTAAGTACTGTTCATACAATTTCGAGAGTTTTCCCACATATAAATCAGTTCGCTGAGTTGGTATCCTCTCACGCTGCCAAGCACTTAAAACTGCTTCGCATGTCAACGTCATGCCTCCTTCTAGAGGATAATACTGCACCAATCGGAGGACGTCTGGAACACGAGGAAGTTTAGCTGTTGACAACCTGGAGACTGACTTTCAAGAAGCCAACTAGTCGTTGCAGATCTCAAATAAGCTTTTAATATTACTTATTTCTAACAAAAAGGTTAATTATTAAAAATCATAATTCTGGACGACCTCTAAACTTTAATGTATGAAGCTCAGATTTGGCACACAAATTACTACATTAACGTGGATGAAACTAGGCCACGTGACGATATTGCAATTACTTCTGTTTCAAAGACACCGAGAATACTACTAGTGTCTAGACTGCACAGGCATATTATTTTACTTGGTAAATGACTTTCAGACTGGAAGATTCAGCTGAATCCGGCCAAGACGAAGGCCATTTTCTTTTCGAAAAGCACGGTGAGCAGGCCCGAGACCCTTTCAAGGGTAAGCGGCATAAAAGTAAACTGGGCTCACAAAGTCAAGTATCTGGGACTTGATAAAAGGTTAAGTTGGTGGAAAAACTTAGAGCTGAGTCTCAAGAAAGCTGGCAAGTAGCTTAGTGCTATTTATTGCCTCTAAAACAAAATGAAAGAAAACATGCTAAAGAATAAAAGTCCTGACTTATGGTGTGCCAACATGGTGCATGATAAGCAGGACCGAACACAACAACCTTTAGATACTTTAGAACAAACTCTTAAAAATCATTGCGGACGCTCGTCGGTATGCTATCAATAGGGGTTTACATCGCGAATAACCCTTTGATCATACAGACTCATGTACAATCTCCGCCAGGCTCCCCCTATAAATCGCCAAAGAATTGACTACCTCCAGTCGTAGTGGTGAGGCACTGAGCTGGAGGCCTCGGCATCAACGAAAATCAAGAAATTTCAGATTTTGTTAAAAAGAAAGCGACACGAACAAGACTAAATGCGCTCTCCAACTAACAAGCGCCTTGATTAACCGAATAAAGTTAAGAAGTTAATGGCATGATGCCTGACTCAAAACTAAGAAGGATCCCAAAGAAGGCCTCGCGGACGCTTAATAGAAACATCTTAATTTTTTTAATATGGATTGGACCACCCTAATGAGGCCACTGCCTTTGGTATGAAACTGCTTTATATAATTAACATAAAACCTAAAGGAACGCGCCTTGTGTAAAACCAGTTTAAGGAATATTTCTTACATTTTTGCTGTTATTAGAGCCTCCTGTGGATGATGTAGAGCGTATTATGCCCTTTTGTAATTCCACTGGTGATGGAGAAACAGTTATACCGGTCTGTGATCCAGTGCCCAACTTAGTTAAATTGCCTCCTGGCTGGCTGGAATTAATAACTGTCTGCATTAATTCATTTTGTGTTTTCGTACGACATGTAAATTGGCATTGGCAATGATCTGTTCGACAGTAGCAAGTTACGGGCACTAGAAAAAAGAAGATATAAAATAAATGGGTAATTCAAAAAATTCTTTGTGTTAACTCCGTGACATATCAAATTTTTAAGTTAAACAATTGGGGACTCGAAAACACGATCAATTTCTCTCGGCTCATTTCTCAGAAAACGAAAAAGAGGCGGTTTCTGACCGTTTTGCTGGGGGAAGATTCGGTGCTGCGGCACAACTATGGAAGAAATTATATCAGGCTTACAAAACGCTTAACAGGAAGCAGTAAGGGCTTGTTTCGCTGAAACTAAAGTATTTTAAAAACAGATACTATACGCTTGCCGGGATTTATGAATGTTTATTAAGAAGAATCAAGAGGAAAGCAGTTTATGAACATTTACGAAGTCACAAACTTTTTCCACTTCCTTACAAATACAGGGTTTCCATTTAGTGTACCGGCTAGGTTAACGGTCGACTTAAGGAAAAAAAATGGATTCAAGAGTTGTACAGGTTAAATTCGCGCACCCTTTAAAAATAATATTAAATATACAGGTTGGTTCAAAAATCCAGGTTGGGCCAAACATGTCTTTTTTTAAATGGAACACCCTATATACTGCTATTAGAATAATTGGTATAAGTACTACAGAGTGTTCAACATTTTGGTCCAAACTTAATGAATTTAAAACCAAGTTTTCGTTTTTTTTTTAAATGAAACACCCTGTATTTTACATTTCTTTCGAAAACATATTTTAATTCCCTTTAATTTCATTGGCGGTGGTGGAGAATCCAGAAATAAGTGTCTGATTTAAAAAAAAAAAACAATATTCAGTTAATAATAATTGTTTATTGGCAAACAAATTTTATTAATCAATTTTATTCAATTACATCAAGAATTAATTTGGAAAAAAGAACATTATTTTCTCAATGGGCCGAAAATACCACTGCTGAAGATGAAGATGTTATGTTCACTGACGAATCGACATTTCATAGAAATGGGTTCCTCAATAGATATAATTTTCACTTTTATGATTCCCAAAATCCACATGCCCTGCTAGTAACTAATTTTGAACATCAGTGGAGCGTAAACGTTTGGGGTGGTGCTATCCACGATTATGTCATTGGACCTTATTTTTTTGAAGAGCATTTGAATGGTCGTTTATTTTTGGAATTTTTGCAACATGACTTTGTTAGGTTGACTGATAATCTCCCGGAGTTCATAATGAACAGGATGTGGGTGTTCGGGAACATTTAAATGCACAGTTTCCAGAGCGGTGGATAGGGAGGAATGGTTATTGGAAACCCAATAATATGAAATTTTTTTTTTACCTAATAGTTTTATTATTTAAAGGTACGATCAGTTGGCTAGCAAGGTCACCTGACCTGACGGCCATGGATTTGTTTTTGTGGGGCACCGTCAAGGTCGATGTTTACAGCACAACAACAACAACAAGGGAGGACATGATGGAACGAATCCGACAATCATTTGGTAGAGTTACCCCATTAATGTTAAGATATGAGGGACTCGTTCTTCAAAACGAATTGACTCTTGCATTTTGCAAAATGGTGGACACTTTGAACCCTTGATGCGTTAATATGTATTCGTGTTAAATTGGTAAAAGATATTTTCAAAATTGGAGATTTACATACTTTTCGATAGATAATAATTTAAGTTTATTCTCTAAAATTATTTATAACTGCTTAGATATGAATTATACACTAATTGATTAAGTTCTTAATTTTTTCGGAAGTAAATTTAAGAATGAATAAGCAAACATCAAAATTGTTCATAATATTAAGGTTTTTTAAGACACAATTTTTTAAAATCATGTTTCCTTAAACAACTTTTTGAAATAAGGTATCAGAGATTGGTATCAAATTAAGGGGAATTAAAATATCTTTTCGAAAAAAATGCAAAATAGAGGGTGTCTTTTTTAAAGAAAGAAAAACGAAAACTTGCTTTTAAATTCATTAAGTTTGGACCAAAATGTTGAACGCTTTGTAGTACTTATACCAATTCTAATAACAGTTAGGTGATTTTACATGTTATGAATTTTCTTTTTTAAATTTTAGTAAACTAATTTGTAAAGATAGTTAAAATCGTTTTTAGCCAAAAATCCATTGAAAAATTCATATCTTAGAAACGTCGCATTTGATGATTAAAATTTAGTTAGTAAGTAGAATAGAGGACTACCAAAGGCTTCAATAAATTAAAAAAAATATATGGTGTTTCATTTAGAAAAAGATATGTATGGCCCACCCTGGATTTTTGAGACAACCTGTATATTTAAAATTATTTTTAAAAGGTGAGCGGCCTTAACCTGTACAACTTTTGTAGAAAATTTTTTTTCTTAAGTCGACCGTTAACATCGGCACACTAAACGGGCATCCTGTATACTTTAAAAATATATTGTTTATTCTGTGATACAATATTTACACCAGTTTAAGCGATTGCTTATAGTTTATCGTAAAATATAAAATTTTATACTTAGAAATATTTCACATACAACCATATCTAGGTGCAGCAATGTATGTGATATACACTATCGGACAAAAGTAGAGCAACACTTTCGAAAAATGAAAAAAAACTCGATTTTATGATATTAAATGATATCGTATTTAAATACATCGTGTCTTAAATATCAAAGTAGGCTTCTGTTATCGGCGGCAACAGCTTTTTCCAACAATCAAAACAAATGAACTGATATTGACGTAAACTTTCAAATACAGTATTGTAATGCGTCAAAAGTAAAGCAACATTTTAATATTTTCCTAAAAAAGAAAGGTTTTAGTAAAAGTAAAGGTTAAAGTATTTTTGCATAGTTTATTTTATGTTTAATTAATATTTCTGTACTGTATTAATCATGCCAAGAGATATTCCAATTTCGAGAGAATTAAAGCAGAGAGTAGTGAATGCACACTTGGAAGGTACAATACAAGCCACAATTTCAAGACGGCCTGTTTTACCAAGATACAGCGTATACAAAATATTTTCAAGCTACATTCAAAGGGGACATTTAGAGAATCTACCGAAATCGAGAAGGCCGAAAAGAACAACAATTTGGACAGACAGATGCATTAAAAGGATTTCTCAAAACGATCCTTGGATGTCTGCACCTAGATTTTTGCTGAAATTCCCGAAATTATGGTTAGTCCATGAACAGTTCAAAGACGGTTGATAGACGCAAAGTTATTTAGTAGACGCCCCGCTAAAAAGCCCCTTATTTCGGCAAGAAATAGAGTAGCTAGGCTTGAATTTGCACGTCGACATTTAAATTGGACAGTAGACGAGTGGAAACAATTTTCGTTTAGCGATGAAACGCGTTATAAAAATTTCAATTCTGAAGGAATGAAGCGTGTAAGACGGCCAATCAACACAAGGTTTAATCCCAAATACGTTACATCCACAGTTAAACATGGCAAAGGCAGTGTTTTTCTATGGGGTTGTTTTTCATTGAATGGGGTGGGTCCTTTAAACTTCATTAATGACACCATGAATCGATTTGCCTATAGAGATATAATGCAAAATGTAATGTTGCCTTATGCAGAGTGGGAAATGCCGTTGCGTTTTATTTTCCAACAGGATAATGATCCATAACACTCCTTACGAATTGTTCAAGAGTGGTTTCAGGAAAATAACGTTCGGGTTTTGCAGTGGCCGGCACAATCCCCAGACCTTAACCCCAATGAAAATCTATGGGAAGAAGTTGAACGTGGAATTCGTACACAATTATTTCCAAATAAACAATCATTGGTAAATAAAATCAATGAAGTTTGGACAAACCTTCCCGAAAATACTGTTTAAAAATTGATTGCCTCAATGCCGCGACGTTGTCGGCAACTAATAAAAAATAATGGATATTCTATTAACTATTAACATAATACTTCTAGCTATTGTAATTATTAAATGCGTTTAATGTTTTTTTTATCGTAATATGTAAAATAAAATACTGTTGACACAATTTGTTGCTTTACTATTGTCGCACTTCATTTTGTCGATTTTTATAATTATAAATATTTCTCTACCTTCATTTTGTTTAAAGTGTACCAAAATATTGTGAAAAATTACTAATATTGTGGGGATAATATTTCATTAAAATTAGCTGGGGATCACAATCATATAATTAATTTTTTAAACTCAAAGAAATAAAAGCACGTTGTTGCTCTACTTTTGTCCAATAGTGTATATTAGGCATACAGGGTGTTCGATATAAGTACCACCTAACTTTAGGAATTTTTTTTCTATGACAAGATAGGGTTATTTTGACCTCCTATGTATGCTCCCGCGAAATTAAGAGGCACTTACCGGATACCCTGTATATACCTGATTTAAAAATTGTTAAAGTTTGTTGAAGTTTTGTAGAAATTTATAGAATATGAACTGAGTATTTTTGGTTCCACTATTTTAATTAATTACGTTAGTTTCTTAAAACAAAAGGCTATGTACCTTAGAAATAAAAACAGTCCCGACACGTATCTTAAATAGCCTTTTCAGAATCCTGCAGTAACTAAACCGTGCTAATCATTCTAGAAATTTGAACGCTGTAGAGCCTTAAAAGATATACACCAAATTTAATCATGAGAATTTTCTGAGAAATTAATGCTAAAAAATCTATGATATGGATCGAGAACAGTGTCCCTTGCCCCAAAAAAAACAGCTATTTAAAATTTTACCTCCATTATGTTCAAGTTGAAGATCAGAATCATCTTCTTGAAGCGGCATAAGGCTCGGCGAAGGACACCGTTGCAAATCGTTAGCTTTCTTGATGTTACCACTAACTCTTATGACGGTGACGACACTTTGATTTACCCCTATTTCATCAGCTGTACTATTGTAATTAGTATTTCCTATTTGCTCGTCATCCCAATCTTCATACGTTGCATCTCGGGTAAATTCTCTTATTTCTGGAGTATCGAGGATTCTACTGTGATGTTCCTTACTGTGATGTTCCTTGGAATTACTCACTTGATTTAAGAGAGGACGACAACATGATTTGCAATGTGGATTGTAATTATTCAAATTCTGATCAGTTTCATTCATTTTGTATTCTACTGGATTGCTCGCGATCGATTTACTTGAAATTGCTTGAGGTGCACTCGTTTGAATTGGAATTTCGGATGTTTTAGTTTTTGTTCTTAGTTGACTATGAGAATAATAGGATGGGACAGTGTTTGTAACAGATGGTAATGGATGAATAAGAGAAGACTTTAGACTGTAAGAAGCTTCACTTGTGTCATCATCCTTTACAGTTACCGTATTTGAAGATGTTTTCTTACTTACCTGGACACTAGGGATAGGGTTAACGCCCCTCGCACTAGTTTCAATATCTAATTGATCATGACAACTTTGATCTATGTCTGTGAGAAAATTAATAGCTTCCTTGGGTAAAGAAGCCTTTTCACTGGAATGTCTAGTAGGTTCAGAGCGAACATTTGGTTCAGACTTAGAAGGCTCTATGGAATTTTCCTGTCTCTGACCCGTCAGTATACTGGGAGTAGCGCTATCATCTTGTTCGTGAGTAGAAAGTTTAATGCTATTTTCATTTTCTTTGGATAAAATAGATGTGTGACCAGGTAGTACACCAGAGCTATGCTCTGTGTACGAATTATAAGATTTATCAAACAGTGATTCATTTTCTTGAAGCTTTGCATTGCCAAGTTTTTCAGTTATACAGTCTTCTTCAGCTTGGGTAATATATTCGTTTAAGTCTCGCGAGAGAATGCATGAATCTGGATACTCCTCTTGAGTCTGCCTGTTGGAGACTTCAGAATTGCGACAATTGTTCTTATCTTCAAATTCATCGTTGGAGAAGTCATACTGTTCTCTAAGTTCGCCACCAGTTCCTGTTTGGATTTCTACATAATTTTGTTCCGAGTTAGTCGATTTTTCAGCATTTCCTGATAAAGGGTAAAATTCTTGCGATGGAATTAAAAGTGACCTTTCCATAATAACTATGGATGACCGTATTACATCTTCAATAAATTCTCTTGGAGTTTGAAGTATTCTTGGCCGATTATTATCGTATTTTATTTTATAACCGCATTTATTTACTTCTCGAGTCTCTTTAATTATTTGTGAACTATTTGATGTTACCAGTGACGATTCTTCTTTCATGCATTGCGATGTGTTACTTACTGCTGTATTTACCTCAGTAGATACAGTTTTAAAAGGACACGGAATTACAGTAACTTCTTTATTTATTTTAGGTTGTGTTTCAGCATTTGCGGTGAGCAGTGATGATTCTTCTTTGATGCCTTGCGAGATACTTATAAAAGGAGACGGAATTACTGTAACTTCTTTATTTCTTTCTGGGTTTGCGTTGAGCAGTGATGATTCTTCTTTGATGCCTTGGGAGATACTCTTAAAAGGAGACGGAATTACAGTCACTTCGTTATTTGTTTCAGCACTTGCGGTGAGCAGTGATGATTCTTCTTTGGTGTCCTGGGAGATATTTTTAAAAGGACACGGAATTATAGTAACTTCTTTATTTGTTTCAGCCTTTGCGGTGAGCACTGACGATTCTTCTTTGATGTCGTGGGAGATACTTTTAAAAGGAGACGGAATTACAGTCACTTCTTTATTTGTTTCAGCACTTGCGGTAAGCAGTGATGATTCTTCTTTGGTGAGGTGGGAGATATTTTTATAAGGACACGGAATTACAGTAACTTCTTTATTTATTTCAGCTTTTGCGCTGAACAGTGACGATTCTTCTTTGATGTCGTGGGAGATATTTTTTAAAGGACACGGAATTACAGTAACTTCTTTATTTGTTTCAGCCTTTGCGGTGAGCAGTGACGATTCTTCTTTGATGCCTTGGGAGATATTTTTAAAAGGACACGGAATTACAGTTACTTCTTTATTTGTTTCAGCCTTTGCGGGGAGCAGTGGCAATTCTTCTTTGATGTCATGGGAGATATTTTTTAAAGGACACGGAATTACAGTAACTTTTTTATTTGTTTTAGCATTTTCGGTGATCAGTGATGATTTTTCTTTGGTGTCTTGGGAGATACTTTTATAAGGACACGGAATTATAATAGCTTCAATATTTGTTTCAGGTTTTTCGGTGAGCAGTGTTGATTCTTCTTTGATGTCTTGGGAGCTATTGTTGAAAGGACAAGGAATTACAGTAACTTCTGTATTTGTTTCAGCCTTTGCGGTGGGCAGTGACGATTCCTCTTTGATGCCTTCGGAGATATTTTTAAAAGGATACGGAATTATAGTAACTTTCCTATTTGTTTTAGGGTTTTCGGTAAGCTGTGATAATTCTTCTTTGATGCCTTGAGAGATATTTTTAATAGGACACGGGATTACAGTAACTTGTGTATTTGTTCCAGCATTTGCGGTGAGCAGTGATAATTCTTCTTTGATGCCTTGGGAAATATTTTTAAAAGGGCACGGAATTATAGTACCTTCGTTATTTGTGTCAGCGTTTGCGGTTAGCAGTGATGATTTTTTCTTGATGCCTTGGGAGACATTCCCTTCTGTTTTATATTCTGCTAGGGGTATAGTTTTAAAAGGACATGGAGGTACTTCACCTAGTTTTGTGAATTCTTTACTTGTCTCTAAACCAAGTGGTGTAACTCTTACTTCACTGCAACTTCTAGCATTTTCATTTATTAAATATAAGTCAATATTATGCTCAATCGTATCAGTATCAACCTCGAGATCACAAAATCCTATTGACGGGTCTTCTTCTATTATGGGTAATTGGTCGCTTAAAGAGGTTTGGGATTTAGAAACTGATGTTCCTAAAAAAATATAATTATTTAGGGTCTTCATGATACCATCTACCATAACGGAATTTTGAACTAACTTGCATCTACTTGACACTGAGATAAACATAAACTCTCTTGATCATCAGCATACATGTTGTTAATATGCACAGCTGGGGCATCTAAAATATGAAAATAAACAATAAAGTCCTATATCCCCGTGGTCCCTATATTAATATAATGTATGTAGCTGTATTACGTACAGTTTCAAAAAAGTGTATTTATGCGGGAGATGTACAGTTTGCACAGGGTGATTCACCATAATGTCCCACCCCATATTTTAATGCTAAAATAAAAAATGTAGGATATCTGAAGTACTTTTTGCAGAGGTGTCCTCTAAGTAAGATACAAGTAACTATAATATTATTTTTTTCGAATTTTTTAATTGATATTTAAGGGTCGTTACCAGAAAATGAAAAAAAAATTATATTTTTAAAATATATTTTATTCGTTTGGAAAATGTAAAATGTTTTGCCTAAAATTTTTCTCGACCAAAAAAAGGAATTGGTTTTGTTCTTCATTTGCAGTAATTAACTTATTATACTCTTCCATTAATGACACGCCTCGCTCCGCAATATCATTCAATATTCTCATTGAACGTGCAATGTTCTTGCAGCTTTGTAGTCTTCATTTTCTTCCCAAAAAACTTTTTTTTATCAAAAATGACGATGAAATTCAAAGCATTTGAAAAATCTCAATGTGTTGCTGAAAACAAAATCATCAATATTTTTTCATCAATGTGACTTACATCGAAACTAATGCGCTTGAGGCTGTAATCTGAACCTTCTTCATTCAGCGCGGTTACCACTGTTTGTTTGGCTTCAAAAGAAATTTCGTCATCGAAAAAAGCGAGTGCAACAAGTTCTTCAGAGAGGTACCACAAATGTGTTAAGAACTTCGTTAGGGCTTTTAAGACATAGCTTGGTTTATGTTTTCAAAGCTCTTAAACTTTATAAAAGCCACATGTCGTTTCTTGTTGCTAAACTTGCCGCAGGAGTATCGGATGCAAACTGCGACAACGAAAACACAAATTTTAGTTATTGCTTTGAATTCATGTTTCGTCAGTTTGAAACAAGTAAAGCCCAAAGCAATAAATTGCTTTTGCCATCCATCGTGGACGATAAAGACCTGCTGAGACCCTGAATGATATTCCTTCGTTAGGCTCACCTCCCAAAAACATTATTGTAAGTTTCAACAACTCTATGTAGTCATCCCGAGGTTGATAATCGTTTAACTGTTTCTTATCGAATAAAATTGTGCTACTTACTACATCTTTTATGCCTCTTAAAGTGTCAAGGTCTAAAAAATCTGTGCTGAACTTCTGCTGGTCGATATATTAGGCCAAGCAGTTCTAAAACGTTTGAAAATCAATATTTCTGGCCCACTTGATGGTCCTAGTGCTTGAATTACGACTGCTTCTAGTATTATTTCTAATATAAGGTTGGGGACACGCTAACCAAAGCAAATCTGTTTCCATCTTCTGCTCTAATAGGATGCAAGCGCCACCTTTTAAACCAGTATTGACCGCAGTGGTGGCGAAGCACAAACATTTTATTTTATCGATTCGGTTCCAGGTTTCTGTTCCATGGCTTAGTTTGGGAACTGACAGACACCATGCCCTGACACTAAAATGGGTAGACAATCCACTGTTTCGTGTCATGTAATGTATTTTATCAATTTGTCATCCCAATAAATAGTGAGAGGTATATCTGGTTTCAAATCCTTCTTTAAAGACTCATCTACTCTTTGCCTTTGCTTCAAACGTTGGCAACGAATTGAGGATGAACTAACATTGAACTCCAAGGGATCGGTCCCCGCATTCTTGGGCGCTGATGTCGAAACAACAGTTGCTTTCCTGTCACTCATTTTAGCAAAGGCTTTCGGCCAAGCGTTCCTCAAAGAGGTTTTGCGTGCCGCGTTTACGTTTAGGCGGGGATATATCCTGCCCTCATTGAAACTTTCAACGCCGATCTATTGTTTTCATCACTATCACTGCTGCTAGTCAAGGAAAATTGTATGCTTTTAGGGATTCAGTATAACTCTTTTGAAATTAGGTTGAAAGTTCTTGGGTTTAAACAACGAATTTAATGGTAACTTAAAAATCAATAAAAAAAATCACCGGTTTGTTTTTCAGTTAATAGAAGCGAATGGCGGGGTGACAGTTAATTATCAAAAGTCGACAAATGAGAAGCCCCTAGTGTGCACTACAGATATACAGGATTTCGCATTAAGTAATAATTGTTCTTAAGCACCATATATAGGGTGATTACTAGGGCTGGGCGATTATGAATTTTCACAATCGATTGTCGATTGTTAAAAATAATCGATTATTTCGATTAAATCGATTAATCGGAAAACAATCGAATAATCGAAAAATAATCGATTAAGTAATCGAAACAATCGATTAATTAAAAAACAAATGATTTATTAAGAAACAGTCGATTAATCTGTTAATAATCCGAGGTAGCCACGTGGCGACCTTACTTACCTTACAGCAAACAATCAAAGTAAAAAATAATAGAATACTATTCATCTGAAGACGACTGGAGATTTTTACCAGTTGAAACGTTGTGATCAAAATAAATAAAGGTTAAGGAAGTCCATATTTACATATATCCATAATTATATTATGCAGTATTTCTAACTTATCGGGAGAACAATATATCTTCTTGAATTTTGTAATTAATTTATAATATAATCTGTCCAATATTGCTGAAAAGGAAGCTTCTTTTTTGCAAATTTTGATGTTGAAAAAAATATTAATGAAGAAATTGTAAAAACAAATTATTCATTTTTTTTACTCGCACACTCTATACCATTATGATTTAATTTTTTGTTAAATTTTTTATGTTTGCCTTACTTAGTTAGCCTGGTTCATTTATTACTTTGTTTTCTTTCAAAAATTCCAGCAAACAGTAAACATAATACGGGGCACAAATTCTATTTTAACGTTGTATTACTGTTTTTACTTCAAGAAAAGAAAGCATAATATTATATTATGTTTATATGTAGGTAGTTTATTCCAACAGGAAAATTCGCTTAGCAGGCTGCTCACTAGGATTATGATAAAATCGAAAAACAATCGAATAATCGAAAAATAATCGATTAATCGATTTTTGAAATTTTCGCAATCGTTTAATCAGTTAATCGATTATTTTGCCCACCCCTAGTGATTACTATCTAATTGACCACTATTGGATTCAACCTAACATTCTAAATGTATTTCCTGCAACCAAACGGTTCTAAAATTATTTACATTAATTTCATATGCACCTGGTAAACTATATCTGCGATTCACCGGCATTAATTGTGACGTTTTATATTAAATGATGAAATTTTCATTGAAAGGAAAGTAGAAAAAATACAGGCAAAGACAGTGTAACGAAGTTACTAAATTTACAAGCATCTATTAGTAATCAAGAAACAGTGTCCGAAACAATTTAAAGGTCAAATTGTAATTGCAGTATTTACCAATGGAAAATTCTTAATTTTAGGAAAACTGCCTGTGATAGAAGACGAATAGAATAAAACAATACTAATTAGACAGAATTTTGTTTTTTTTTAAGTTAGTTTGACGTACTAATTACCAGTTCAATCATAATTTGTTACTGTTACGTACAGTTGTTTTTTTCTATATACCTAATTGTCATATTTTTTTTTATCGTATAAAGAAAATAATTTGCTGATTATTGCTTTTATTTAAGAAGCATCCCTAATACTTCAGTATTAATAGAAGAAATACTGATGGGGAATTCCTATCAGGCCTGCTATTAGGTCAGTAATCTGCATTTACAAAATACTCATGTTTTTTATGCGATAGGGATAGTAGAGCGAGAGACCAACACTGAGTAAAGAGAAATGAGTAATAAAGAAATGATCGTGAAAAAGTACACTGATAAAACTGTGCTCCCTTAATCAAATAATTTGATTTATTTGGTGAATAATTATTGGTAATAAATAAATGTGATTTTAATTTACTAAGTTTTATTTAATTGAAATAAATGAGAGTATTTTGTTTTATTTGTAAAATTATTTGACTGTTGGTGGATTTGTGTCTAATCATGAAACCTTCCAAACAAATATCTTACCAAAAAAAAACTAAAATAACAAAATCTAAATAACTAATTATTTAATCGAACTAATTTTCATTTAGGAACTAAATTCCGTTAATCGGTAGTTAAATCACCCAATAGAAAACTATTTAAATGTCCAGGTCATTTAAAGTAAATAATTACGTATTTACATTAAATCCTTAATATAAAACAACCAAATATTCACAAATAACTAATTATTTAATCGAAGTACATTTCAAGTTAAGAACTAAATACCTTTAACCCTAATTTAAATCATTCAATGCCGAACATTTTATGGAGCTTTGAGTAATTTGATTGGTTATACAAAAGTGGCCTGATAAATCATCATCGCGTTTTAGGTTATTGGTGTTCGATCTTGTCTTGTAGAAATTTATGAGTAAGAGTGAAATCTTCTTTATCAGTGGCACAGAAGTTAGTGGTTCCAGCAAAAATTAAAAATAAGATATGGGTGATAATAAACGTAATATGGCTAATTATTTAGAAGATTGGGGTATATCCCATCTGTTAGATACTTTTCAAGGTAGGAAACTATATTTGAATATTTTAGTTACGCATGAAACGAGTTAAAAAAATAAGATAAGAGGCAGAGAAAAGATACTTATAATACCTAATTTAAAATTTTAAACACAAAATCTTTTTAGAAACGTGTAGCCAGGTATTTGTAAATCATAGCTACCTATGTGTATTTTTTTATATCGTGTTACAAATGAGACAGTTTTTCTCAATTTTCACCATATTTCAATACCTATCAAACCTTCTAACGTAAAAGATATAATATAATTAATATAATAATAATAATTATTGTAGGTACCTAATATTTGCGAATTTGCCTGTATTCAATTTTTTATTAAAGTTATTAACTTCTCTATAATGTTTTATTGACGTATATTTTAAGGGGAACAACAATTAATGGTGGATTTACACAGCAAAATAACATGACATAAAAATAAAATAAGAGTTGAATCTACAGATCTGCCATAAGACGTTTATAGAACCAAATAACAAACATAAAAATAAGAAATAAAATAAGAAATGGTTATTTTTTAACTTTTATGTTATTTTTATGTGAAAATCGTTGTGCGCGTGCGCGTAATTTGTTATAGCCTTTATTTTAGACAAAAATTTGTTTTTTTCTGTTGGTTTGCCTTATTATTTGAACACTCTAAACAATTTAATAAGGTTTGTGATTATTATGGTATAGGTACTGATTAAACCATACTTAATAGCAATAGGGGATTTGATCTGCTTATTTCTTATTTCTATGTGACGTCTGTATAAACACGTACTTGGATAAAATAAGAACTGATTTGAATGAACTTTCTGATCTATTTAAAATTCAAAAAAGGTATTTAAACCAAATAAAATCATACTTGGTCTAAATAAATATAAGAGACGAGTTAAACAATTATGTACTTGAATAAAAAAACAACGACTTTGATGGAAATTACCGGTTTATTTAAATCCAATCACTTAAATTGTTTAATTAAATAACGTTGTTGTTACGGCAAATACATGTAAAACAAAAGTAAAACAAATATATATTTGGTAAAATATGTATAATTATCAATCAAATAAACATTTTGTCAACTTAACTTTTAACCTATTTACTTTAAGTCATTGAAGCGGCTTATTTAAGTTAGGTTAGTATTTAGAAAATGAATATTTGCTTGAAGTTTGTATTCAGTGATTAATTCCAAATAAAAAGTAATTTGTATCAAATCAGGTAATACTAATTGAGGCAAATAATTCCTTGGTATTTTTCAAATACATATTTGCTTGGCTAATAGGAAACAAATATTTATTTGAGTCAATGGAAAATTTTTTTAATTCAAATAATTAATTTTATCATTGTACTATTACCTTCACTTCATATTAAACTGGGTTTAATAAAGCAATTTGTTAAAGCGTTGGACAAAACAGGTCGATGTTTTCAATTCTTAACTGAAAAATTTCCCTGTCAGAAGCGAAGAATAAAGAAGGTATCTTTGTTGGTCCGCAAATAAGAACGCTAATAAAAACTGATGAGCTTAAAGCGGTCATGAACAGCATCGAAAAAATGCGTGGAAGGCTTTTAAGGACGTTGTAAATAAATTTCTGGGAAATAATAAAGGCCCCCACAACGTGGACATTTGGACTATTTTCCTGCAAACCTTGGTGATGTCAGTGAATAGCAGGGTTAGCGATATCACCAAGACATTAAAAAAATGGAGAAGTGGTATCAGGGATGATGGGATACAAAAAAGATGGCGGACTATTGTTAGATGTTGAAGAGGGATGCTCCTATGGCCGAGTATATATATATAGTTTTCCTTTTGCTTTGTTTTTAATTCATTAATATTTTTATTTTTATACTTATTTTTTAAATAGAATATTGTAAAACCATACCGTTGGTCATACATTATGATTCCTATAGATTTTCTTTTGAAAAAAAGTGGTTTACGTGGTACAAAAAAACTAAATACAGATTTGAAATCAATGACACCAAATTACCCTATAAAGGGTATCCCAGTTAAGGAAACATATCTTTATGGGATATCCTGCATATGAAGTGAGTAAGGGAATATGTGGGCCCCTGCAAAAAGTATGTCAAACGCCCCTACATGCTAATATTTTTTAGTTTCACCCAGCAAGAAAAACTTAATGTTGTGAGATATTATGGTAAATCAACAAATCGATGAATCGACACTTGTTTTTAGTTTTAGTTTCCACTGTATATATCCGGAGAATTCAAGGTTCTTCAATGCTTCTTTGCGTCAGAAGGAGTTTCTTCTGACGCAAAGAAACATTGAATTTGACATCCATTGATTAATAGTTAATTATTATTATAACGATGTTTTTCTTAAATTTCTAATATTTGTGCATGTCAATTTTAGTGCCTCTCCTTTGTGGGATTGGATTTGGACCAGCCAGTCTTTTAGTAAATCGTACTTCTCAATTTCTCTCGATCTTGTATGTCAGTCGATAGTAGGTTGGTTTGTCGATACGTCTGTACGAGCATATTAATTTGTCACAAATTAAAAAGAACTCGTCAATTGTCAACGTCTGAAAGGTGTTATGCCAGGGTAAGTCTAATTGCACAAATGGAATAAAGACCCAAAATTTCAATATCCTAGAAATACTATTTTTACAGTAAATTTTCAAAGATACTCTTTTTCTGAAGTGTTTATTGCTCTTTTCGGACTGATTTCCAAGTTGCAAAATCTGTGACTTTAAAATTTAAATGTAGACTAAATAACTGGATAGTTTCTAGCCTGATTCACATAACTGTTGACCTTTAACACGCCTTAGTAAACTGGATTGAACTATAAATATGCATCTCACTTGTAAAACAGGGGTCCAATATTTCAGTTGTTTGCTGGGATTTTGATGTTGTGGATATTATGTCATTTCTCGACTTTGTGAATTTTCCTCTTCTAGGATCTGTGAAATTAACAACTATACTCTAATTTAAATTATACTACATTCTGTGCTTAGAAGTTTTTATCTCGTAAGAGCAGCAAAAAGTAATTTTAAAACTTTTATAAAGTTAAGTGTCAAGCGCACTCTACATAATTAATTTTCTAATTTTCACCCTACTAACTATAATATCACACAAAGAAACAGAACTGTCTCAAAAAACCGCCGAAAACAATAACACTATTTATTTTGGGTGGAAACAAAAATTACTTCTTATGATTTGCAGTTTTAATCTTCAGTTACCTGACACGCGTGTTTCGGCCCTTTCGGGTCAGGACTAAGTTATAAATGTTGCTACAAAGGTATTTATCTAAACTCTAATGTAAGGTATAATAAGTAATAAAATAATTAAGAACAGGTGTTATAGTGGATTGATACATTGTGGGTTTTTCCTATTGTTATTAAGGTGGTTATCAAAAAATATTTTGTATCTTATTTTATTTTGTTGTTGAAAATTGGGTTAGCACTTGAAGGTATTTCTGTTTGATTATTGCTTTTTTGATTGTAAGTGATTCTAGGAGGTTCAATTGTTTGCTTTTGTTCTGGATATGAATAGGTTTTATTTTATTTGAAATTGAATGGTTTTCTTTTATGCAGTGGTCTGCTATACCTGTTTTATTTATTTTTTTTAATAGAAGTTTTATGTTCTTTCAGTTTAGTTTTAAAATATATGCCTGTCTATCCAATATAGATTGCATCGCAGTTGTCACAATTTATTTGGTAGATTCCGCTTCGTAAGAGTTTGTCCTTTGTTTCTATTTTAGAATTGTGTAAGTGTCTACTTAAGTTGTTTTTATTTACTTGTATAAGAGTGATTTTTTTACTTTTTACAAATTTTTGGGCTTGTATTTCCAGGAAAACTAATCGAGCAGTATTTGGATTTAGTTGGATTGGAGTGTCCATGGTAGAGAAGTTCTTGTGATTTCTGTCTCAGTGTTTTCTTTAGTATTTTGTTAATGATTTTAATTTCGTAGCCGTTATTTGTAGCTATGGCTTTTATTATGTCTAGTTCTTTTTTATATTCCGAGAGTCCGCTGGTATAATTGTATTTGTTGTAGTGGGTTTTCTATAGATTCCATAGTTTAATTGATTATTGTCATTTTTTATGGTGAGATCTAGAAAATGTATTGAGATGTTTCTTTTTTTTTATGGTGAATTAAATTTTATTATTTTGATTATTTTGTGTTGAAACGCAGGGCTTTATTTCCTCTTACGTTCAATCAATTTTGTGGTATATTTCCACAGGCATGTGACTCACTGGTCGTTTTTATTGTGATTGGAAATTAAACTCGTGTTAAAGCAAAATAACTTTATTTAATATACTGGCGAACTTAACACATTATAACTTCTGGCGAAATTAACACATTATAACTCTTTGCACAGAGCTATGCACACTTAGTACCCGTACTTAGGGTGAAACTTCCACTTTTTACATAGAAATTAGTACACTAACATTTCTACAGATTTACCACTTGGTACAAATAGTAAAATGACCGCCAACAACCAACTTTGGCTATTCCTTTTTGACGGGACGTGTTGCTAGCTTGTCTGCTCACTCAACAGTACACTAACATTCGTAAAGATTTACCACTTGGTACAAACAGTAAAATGACCGCCAACAACCAACTTTGGCTATTCCTTTTTGACGGGACGTGTTGCTAGCTTGTCTGCTCACTCAACAGTAACTCTTAAATCTTAACCAGCGCCAAATGGAGCGGCTGGAACCGCTGCACGAACACTCTATGACACGATTCATTCATCTTTCCTGGCCTTCCGCCAATCCAGTGGGCGCATTTCACAGCGAACAAAATTGGAGCGTGACAGTGGTCTCCAGCTGCTGCGATGGCGCGGCTCCAAAATACATCATTTCTTATACCTACTATGTTATGAACGAGATCGTAAATTTGACATGTTACGCCTACTATGTTGCAACTAAAGTAAACAGTCCATCTTTGGAAAATGGGACCATCATGTTCTTTATCTCACAAGAAATATAAGAAAACTTATTCACAAATTTTATATATTACGGGAAATCTTAAGCAAAAGACTTTTAACATCTGTCTACAAAGCGGTTGTGGAATCAGTAATACGATATGGTATAGTTGTGTGGGGTGGTCTCTATAACAATGCTTTAAAACAGTTAAATGTTGTACAAAATTATATACTTAAAGTAATAAATAAAAAAAATAAACGCTTTTCAACCAAGCAACTCTATACACAAGAAATATTAAATGTCAGGTCTTTATATATATTAGAGATATGCTCCTTTGTTTTTAAAAATGTAAACTTAAAAAACTATGTAAATCACACTTATGAAACACGTAACAAAACTAACAAACACATTCTTATACCACGCAGCAATACCAATATAAATCTTAAATTTATCAATTATTTAGCACCTAAGATATATAACATCATTCCTATGGAAATTAAAAACATTAAAACAATTAAACCCTTCAGGAAAGCATGTAGATTGTTTATCGTCGGAAATATGGAAATGTTTGAGCCTCTATTCTCATGTATGATGTAAGTGGGAACTCTGATAAGTGGGTACCTTTTAGGTATAATGATGAAAACAAATTTGATATTTTGGATCATAAATAATTTTAATTAAAATAAAATATAAAAAAAAAAGAAAAACTTGAATTAACAATATTTATTTTGCTTTTAGCACTTACAGATGTTTGGTCATCTAGGTGCTTTTTTCAAGTATTTATCATTGTATTTTGCGTAGAAATTAAAGTTAGTACTTAGATATATATTTTATTATGTATTAAGGAAATTAGTGAACATTATAAAAAATGTACTAAATGTAGAATGCTCTGTATAAATAAAATTACTTTTGAATTTGAATTTGAATTTGAATTTGGACAACTCATTTCAACTTTTAGGGCTGTTCCCCAACATTTTGATTATTAAGTAAATCCATGCCTCTCCAAACACAAAACACGTCGTCGACGTATCTACACCAAAAATGTATACTTTTAAATAATGTACTATTTATGTTTAATAGCTTGTTTTCAAAGTTGGCCATATATACAGGGTGTTTCCTAACTACGGTACGAAACTTCACAGGGTGATACGTAAGGGTGTTTTAAGAAAAAAAGTTTCTATGAACATATGTCCGGAGTTGCTTCGTTTCTGAGATGTTGAAGTTAAAAAAACAAAACGGTCATAAATATCCTTAAACCGATTTGGTTGAAATTTGGTTCGATTCATTGAAGAAATATGGCGCTTATTTGGCTACTAGATTGAAATTATTAGGTCCAGTGGCGTCTCAGCGGGCACCACAGCCAATTATTATTGAGAAGAAAAAGTACGCCACTGCCCTTTTTTTAGTTTTCTCATTTGCTCAGATTAAACAACTACAAATACAACTTTTTGGCCCCTTGGGTTTTTTTCATATCTGGCTTCGCTTGCGACAAGAAAAAAATAAAAATCACTTTAACTCATGCTAGAAGCTATCTATGGAGAACATAAAATAACAACCAATATTAAAAAATAAACAATTTCGACCTTACAGTAAGTGAGCAAAATGTCCACCTTCTGATAAAATGTACGACTGTAATCGATCTGTCATTGATTGTCTGACACGTTCAAAAATACCTGAAGTATTCCTTATGACCTTGTCAATTATCCAATTCCTCAAGTCATTCACATCTAGTACAGGAGTTTCATAAACAAGAGCCTTCAGATGACTCCATAAATAGAAACCTAGAGGATTAATATCAGGACTGCGAGCTGGCCAATTTTGAGGTCCTGCACGTCCAATCCAGCGATTAGGGTAGGTGATGTCGAGATGCTGACGAGCAAGAACACTAAAATGAGCTGGAGCCCCGTCGTGCATAAACCACGTGTTGACTCTTACATGTAAGGGGTACTTCTTCTAACAAAATGGGTAAATGATGTCGCAAAAAGTCCGTGTAAAATTCACCTGTTAATCTTGACGATAAAAAAAATGGGCCAATTAGGTAGTCACCAATAATTCCTACCCAAGCGTTGAGCGAAAATTGTTGCTGAAAATGACTTTCTCTAATAACTTCGGGATTTTCGTCGGCCCAAAAAATGGTCATTGTAAAAGTTCATAATAGCATCTCGTGATAAATTTGCCTCGTCCGTAACTAAAATATTTGGTAAAAAATTATTATTGTGTGCCATCGTATGAATCAACCACCTGCAAAACATTAACCTTGGATGAAAATCCCGAGGCAGTAGAGCTGGGACCCGCTGTATGTGATATAGGTACAGGAGGTTTCTTTTCCGAACTTTCCAAATGGTTTTTGGGCTGACTTCAAGCTGCAGTGCTATCTTCCTGGTACTATTTAAAGGATCTTCTTCTATCGCATCAAGTATAGGTTCTTCTTGTTCGAGTGTTGTTACAGTTTCTGGTCTTCCACCACCTGTGTTTTTATTAAAACTCCCAGTTTCTCATAATCTTGCATGTAGCGTTCTAAATGTTTTAGCACATGGGATTACTCTGTTAGGATATCTGTCCTGGCAAATTCTCCGTGCTTCTTCCGCATTTCCATTTGCTAATCCATAAATAAAGTACAAGCCAGTCATTTCAGTGTTAGTAAAATTGTTCATGATGGAATCACTGCTAATTGACAACTCTGAATTTTACTGATAATATGACAATACTATCACTGTTGTCAGTTGCTCTGCAAAGCAGGTAGGTATGTACTTCATTTGGTCGAAATTGTTTATTTTTTTTTAAGTTGCTATTTAATGTTGTCCATGGATAGCTTTTAGAATGAGTTAAAGTGATTTTTATATTTTTTTTCTCGCCAACGAAGCCAGATATGGAAACAACACAAGAGACCAAAAAGTTGTATTTGTAGTTGCTTAATCTGGACAAATGAAAAAACTAAAAAAAGGCAGTGGCGTACTTTTTCTTCTCAAGAATAATTGGCTGTGGTACCTACTGAGACGCCACTGGACCTAATAAATTCAATTTAGTTATATAGGGCTAAATAAGGGCATTGTTACTTCAAATAACTCAATTAAATTTCAACCAAATCGGTTTAAGGATATTTATGATCGTTTTTTTTTTAAACTTCAACTCAGAAACGAAGCAACTCGGGACATATGTTCATAGAAACTTTTTTCTTAAAACGTCCTTACGTATTACCCTCTGAAGTTTCGTACCGTAGTTAGAAAACACCCTGTATTTCAGCTAGCAAAGGTAAAAGGCCCATAGGTAATGCCTCATTTTGTATATAAAATGTATCGTTAAACCTGAAATAACTTTGGTCAATGCAAAGATTGGTGAACGCAGTTATTTCGTGTATATTGACTAGGTTTTGGCTAGTGATTAGGTTACTGTGTATGATATTTTTTAAATTCAGTTGCAGGAATGGATGTAAGTACACTCTTAACGTCAAATGAGACTACTAGAACTGAATTGTGAGGTATATTTAAGTTATTCGTTTGTTCTTTGAATTCAAACGTATTCTTTATGGCATACTTCGAAGAACACATTCAAATTTTGGAAGGTAGTCGTTAAGAAACTGGTATGTAGGGGCATTGATGTAAGATAATACTATTCTTATGGGTAAAAGTCTGTGCGTTTTAAGAAGTCCGATATCGGATTAAATCACCAAGGGATGTTATCGCTTTTAAAACAGTAAGTCGGTTAAGTTACAATATCTTCGCACCTTCGCTATACTTATCACACCGAACATCCCACTGGTTTACTGTATTCTATTACTGAGCGAAATAGAATACAGTAAACCAGTGAGATGCTCGGTGTGATCATATTCAGAACAAAAGTAAAAAATTAAAGCTTGTAGAATATGTAGAATCACTTACAATCAAAAAAGTAATAAAACACAAAAGTAATGTTGTCAATAATAAAACAGAAATGCCCTCAAGTGCTAACCCAATTATTAACAGCATAATAAAATAACATACAAAATAATTTTGATAACCAAATGTATAACAATAGGAAAAACCCACAATGTATCAATCCACTGTAACCTTTGTTTTAATTGTTTTATAACTTATCATACCTTACATTAGAGTTTAGATAAATACCTTTGTAACAACATTTATAACTTAGTCTTTGTACTCCTTTGAAAATGACCCAAAAGGGCCGAAACATGCGTGTCAGGTAACTGAAGATTAAAACTGTGACCATAACAAGTAGGTGAAATGGGGCAACTGCGACTACCTAATTTAAATTTTCAAACCTATTTTTGTTTGGAATATTTGTTATGGTACTAAAAGAGTTTTACATATTTTTTAGAATGAGCTGCTAGTCTTAGCTAAAGATTAACGCAATAAAAATACTTCTGAATTAGAAAATACATGTTTCATTTACCCATAAAAAAAAAATTCGACCTAGGCGCACTTACCCCAAATCCGGGGCAAGTGCGACAGCAGCTTTTAAAGTATTCACAGCCTGCATATAAGACAGTGCGGGGTAAGTGCGTTAAACTTAAAATATCTACAAATCTTTTGCAATTTACGGCGTTGTGATATCTCTTTAAATAAAAGACGTATTAAGTTTTTTGTAGTGTAATTTCATGACACCTGTCAAATGCCAATATTTCGCATGAAAACAAAATGTATTTCTTGGAGTTCTGCTTTTACAACAAACATATTTTAGGAAAAACATCTCATAAAAAATTATAAAATATTTGTTTATTTTGTTAAAAAAAAACACATTAAAGATATAGAACACGTAGATAACTATATTATAGGATACAAAATGCAATGCTTTATTTATTCTAAACAATAATTATTGAAGAAACTAACCGGAAATTTGTAACTTCCTCTCCGTGTGAGTTCTGGTGCAGGTAACATCGAAATTATAGATTCGTCAGCGACATTTGAAATGTCTTCTATATTCGGCCAGGTAAATCTGGGTTCCGTGATTGCAGATTTGGTTTTTAACCTCCTAACGAATTTGATTTCTACAGTTTTGGAGTCTAGTTCTCCTTGAATTTGACCAATATAATATTTCGTAGTATTTCTCTCTGTCGTAAGACTAACCAGTACCCAATTACCAATTTTTTGTTCGCTTAAACTTCTTTCAGATAAAGCCTCGTCATTAGTTTCATTAATAATATCCTCCATGGTTTCAAAATCACTTTCAGAATCATTAGCTATAAATACTTCAGTTTCATCTTCGTATTCAGATTCTTCGGGACTGGCAACCTTTTTCTTACTTCTTAACTTTTTTTTCGGTATAGATGAGGTTGCCTTTTTGTTTTTGATGTTTTCTTTCATTCTCTCTCTGATTTCATTACTTGTTACAGTTTCTGCTCCCAGTGATGCCCTTTTTCTGTTCGTTTTGACATTACTTTTTGCCGATTCTCTGCAAGTATTTAAAAGTAATTCCTCAAAACTTACTGTTTTATTGTTATCGTCGTTTTCGGAGTGAGAAGAGGACTCAATTCGATTCTCACAATATTCTTGTTGTCGTGACGTGCTTGCAACGGCAACGGTAGGATCTATTGTAATAGCTTCATCCGATCCAGTAGTATTATCCATTGGCATAGGTAATGCAATGTTTTTTTGCAAATTATAAACTTTCCAACGTTTAAGCTGCTCCGGATCATACTTCTCATCGGGTATTACATTTGGATTGTAAGGACATATTCCACCCTTTCTGAATCCTTCAATAATAATTCTTGGATCCGCCTTATTCCACACAAGTCCTACCATTTCGGCAATCTTGGTTTTAGGTAAATTTTTTCCCAAATTCTTTCGTTGCCATTTTACTAAAATTTCGTCCCAGTACACTTTAACCGATTTAAAAACCGCCAAGTCAAGTGGCTTCAAAAGATGGCTACTATGTGGAGGCAGCTTTATAATTATGATATCATTTCGTACTGCTTCTTCGATCATTTCTATGTCAAAATGTGAGGTGTGGCCATCATATATTACCACAACCGGTCTTGCAGGCCGTTCGGAATAAAGCTTCTTAGAAAGTAATTTCTGAAAACTGCTGTTTCCATCCATCCATTCTCTGTTGCTGCATAGGTTGTACCCGGATAATCTTTACCTTCGTCGGCAATCCATGTATCCCATATATTTTTCCCTTTCTAAATAATTAACGGTGGAGCCTTGGTACCGTCAGCAGATGCTGCAAATAATACTGAAGTATTAGATTTTCCACATCCAGCAGTCACTCTGCTTTTGCCCCTACCACTTTTGTCTTAGATGGATCAGAACAAAAACTTGTTTCATCCATATTCCAGATTTTACCTGGACTATTTGTCAACTTTAAGTTCTCCAACGCCTGGTTAAGAAGTTTAAAATATTCGCTTATTACAAAAGGATCAGTGTTTTTTTTCCTAGCATATTCTAGTGTCTCTGGTTTTTTAATAGACAAGTTATGTCTTTTCTTAAATTGTAGGAACCAATCCTCACCGGGAATGTTATTTCTAAAAGAATTAGTAACATACTCCCCAACTATCATTAGAACCTCCTTTCTGCTGAGTCCAAATCCCCACTTTTCCATGCATCTAAAAAAAAAACCTAAAGTATTTTAACGACATCGACTTACGCCGTCTACTTACTTGATAGAATTAGCTAAAACCGTTTAATCTTTTTCGGGTAGAGCTGTCGGTCTTCCCATTGATTGACTTTTAACTCCTCTTCGTCCTGAGATGTGATCACGTATTGTGCTTCTGGGTATTTTAAAGATTTTGCTGGCTCTTAGTGTACCCATTTGGCCATTTCTCACTGCCTCGACTGCTTGTGTTAAATTGTCTTTATTATATTCGGCTTTTTTTGTTTTTCTCTTATAATTTCTGACCATGGTCTATAAGGATTTATAATTAATTTACGTCTTGGGGAAAGTGCACCTAGTAGGTGCACTTTCCCACTAAAGTGTAGGTGCACTTGCCTCTTGTAAGCAAAAATTGGGGCAAGTCCATCCACCCACTTGCTGAGATTGGCATTTATTGCTAACTGTTGTGCTATAAAACATGATAAGTAGGATGTAAAATATGACACAAGAATAAAAAATATTAAGAACCTACCGTGTTTCACTTTAATATCCCAAGAAAACCAAAATTATTCGAATTTATTTGGCGAGTGGAAAAAGCACGTGCTCTTACCGTCGCCGTTAACTAGACACTAAATGTTTGGAACTCCGCATGATACAACTACAGGGAACTCCGCGGAAATAGAAAGCGCGGTTGCCAGATCTTCGAAGAGTATTCCGTGTGGTGTTCGAGAAGATATTAGGAGGTATGATGTTTTTGTAGGCAAATGGCGCACTTGCCCCTAAAACGCACTTGCCCCACTTCACCCTAATTTTTATTTCTCCCCATAATGGATATATACGGTTTCACCAAGAATGTAGCCCAACATAAGTAAATTATAAAATAAAACTATTTTCTTAGCTGAAAAATAATATGGTTTGACCTTTTAAGGATTCTGTTTTCTAGAATAAATTGGTAGTGGGAAAACCGGAAAAAATATTACTTGTTTTTTTTAGTTTAAGACTTTTCTCTAAAACTTCGGTTTTGTAATTATTTTCATAAATGAAAAAGGCAAGGCAAGGCTTTACACAATATCCCTGTACAAAAAGAAACCCTACATTTTAGCTGCTCTTCCGCAATATTTAGAAAAACACCCGGGCAATCAGTACTTGTATACCTTCTCGTGTCGTAAACCCGTATTCAGGTTTATTCTAAAGGAAATCCTGGCGTAACAGAATTTAATGAAAAACTGGGATTTAATTACAAAACTGTAAGTCCCTACTATCCAGAATATTTTTTATGGCCTATTCCCTCCTGACTCACTGGCTTTATTAAAGCGTTTAATCTCATTTGTATCAGTTGATTAGTTTATCCTAAATCCCTAATAATTCTTTTTAACCTTAAGATACTTAAACCTTCTTTAAGGTTGGCTCTTTAAATGTGCAGTTAATTTGTACATTAATTTGAGGCGGACATTAATTAAAGTCGGCTTCCACTTAACTAGGCGCATATAATCTCTGAATGAAATCAGTTGGATCAGAGGTTTCAAAAATGTTTCAAAATATAAAAACCAATATGGCGGTATTTGAAACTATCAGTCATAATAAAAATGACGGGTGACGGGTCTCGTTCCAAAATTAATTTCTCAGGGGTGCGTTCGTATTGTTGCACACGGTCGACACAATAATTTTATATTTAAAAAATTTATTAACTAAAATGATGGTAGAAAATTAGGTAAACAATATACAGTAAAACCTCTGACTAGCGACCACCCTCGGGAATCAAATGTTGGTCAGTAAATAGGGGTGGTTGTTTAATAGAGAAAAATTAAAACATCAGAACTGGTCTGCATTTTACTTTGTATATAATTTTGAATGTTTGTGTGTACATTTATCTCAACTAAACTAATGTATATATAATTGCAAATACAAATAATTTATTGGTACATATACATATAATATGTTTGGACAAGTCACAAAAACAAAAAGTATATAAAATACTATAAAGACGACGCAGTAAGCTAGGTAGAAGTAAACAAATAAAAATTTAATTAAATTTTATCTAAAGAAAGATATTTCTTTTTTTCCGCCAATTTCAAAAATTCACGTTAGTCCCAAAACATGCAAAAACTATTCAGTTGCAATTGTTTTTATAGCAAAATTCAAACTTATCATGGGATAATGATGAAATTAATGTCACAAAGGTGCATTTATATTATTGCAAAAGGTTGCATGTAATATGAATTTTAAATATATCTTTTTAATAATTATAGCTTTTTAATCATTTGTAATTTAAAGAAACAAAGCAAATATAATGTTAGATAAATTAAACAAATGTCAGTTTATTTCAGCAGATAATACATTAAATATCAAAAATATTCGAATTAAATTACACATTGGCTAAATTTTTGTTGTGTAATATCAGGCTAAAAAAATGTTCCCAATTTAATAGGTTACTACAAAAATTAACAGGGAAAAGTTACTAAAACCGGCGAGTTATCAAATTCCCAATCTATTACAGAGAAAGTCTTGGAAGTTCTTAAACTAAGTTTAAGACCTAGACAGAGGATTGTCCATGAAAGTAGTAGAAGTATACCAATGAAGAAAAGGCAAAATAAAATTCCAAGTCTGGTCAAGATAAAATATAAGAAGTAATTAAACTAACTTTAAGGCCACCATGGACCAGTAATTTATGTGGAGCATTTTTCTAATTGAACTATTATTACAGAATTTAAAATAGAGGTTGAAAAATAAAAAAAAAATACAAAATAAACACAGCTTCAAAACTTTTCAAATTCTGATTCGTCAAATTCATCTTCAGTAGTACTTTCACTATCTTCTGCATTTGAAATAATAAGTAGTTCCACTTGAACATCCAATACTTTTCTCTGTTCCACCAGTCCAGGAAAATTTTTTTCTGTATGTTCTACAGCTTTCCTCCAATAGTCCCCCGTAATATGTGCTAGGGAGTTTTTCCAAAGTTCTTCTACCTTATCTAAACTTAGACCAACATTTTTTTCATAAAACGATTTTGCGCCTGCCCAAATTAGCCTTATGGCATTAAATTGGCAATGGTACGGTGGTAACCGCAAAACCTCATGACCGTGTTCTCGCAAAATTTCATCAACGACATACATTTTTTGCTTTTTACTAGTTTTCGCTTTCATTATCAGTTCAGATTTTAATAAATCAGGTGATTGAGTGTCATTTTCCTAAACTAACCATTGAAAGACGTCTTTTTTTTTCCAGGATGAATTTGGCTGTTTATTTATTACCCCAGAATGATAAGATGCATTGTTTAGTACAATTATGGTTCATCCGAAATTGGTATCAGCTTTTCTCTACCCCACTTTTCAAAAAGCTCACAATTCATGTTATCGTGGAAGTCGGCGCTCTTTGATTTCGAGAAAAAATTAAACTCGCTTCCTTTATAAAACCAGTAGATGAGCCAGCATTTAATATAATGTAACGTTTTCCCGAACCACAACCTCTTTTTCCTTAACTTTACTGATTTTACTGAGTCGTCTTCTCATGATTTAGACACACTTCCATTCGAAAATACCCAAGTTTCATCTAAAAAAAACTACTTTTCTTAACTTGGATTGATAATTTTCAACATATTTTTTTAAAAATTTGCCTCGTTTGCTTGCAATTCTTGGTAGTTCGCTCAAATATCTTCTGTTGCAGTCCTTTCTTTAACGAATTCCCAAGTTTTTATTAGCGATGTTAATGACCTGGGACCTATTTCTAAAATACCTTTTTCCTTCAACGAATCATTCAAAACCGAAAGCGTTATATCAAGTTGTGATTCATATAAGTCGTATATGACATTCCTTACATCCATTTTTTAACCTTCATGTAAAGTTTTACTCTTTGTTTTCCTTGATCGTCGTTGCGTTCTCTTCATTGGTATACTTCTACTATTTTCATGAACAATCCTTTGTATTGATCTTAAACTTAGTTTTAGTGCTTCCGAGACTTTCTCTTTAATAGACTTGGGATTTAATAACTTGCCGGTTTTAGTAGCGTTCTCCTATTCATTTTTAAAATAATCTATTAAATTGAGAACCATTTCTTTCGCCCGGGGATGCAAAAAACCTGCAAACCGATTTATATTCGTTATTTTATGTCACAATATTTTTAATAAATGACACAATTGTCAGAATTAGGGAGCTTATTCACGACATTATGTAATACGGGAGTGTTCTTCAACACATTTTGATAATTACTGAAAATTAGATGTGCTTCTCTCTCCGATTCATAAATAACCAATAAGTTCATCGCGTTTATATTACGGATATCTTTATAATGCCGTTTTAACCTTGGTTTGAGCAAGACAACACTATATATGTTTTTTTATGATAAATTCATAACGCGCCTAGTTTAGTGGAAGACAACTTTAGTATTAAGAGTCCATCACGGTAACCCCTGACCGGCACGCAACCGACCATACAGCAATGTAAATTAAATGGGGTTTCTTGCGCTCAGCTGTCAACGAATTTCGAGAAAACTGGTAAATTATTTAGCTTCATTTAAAAGGATATTGAAAGGCAGCTCATTTGCTTAATTAACCATGTTGCGGATTTTTCTTTTTTGGCTTTCCTTTTCGAAATGTATGCAGTAACATATTTATCGTTGTTAGAATTGTAACTTTCGCGTGATTTTCTCCACATGTACCTAAGTCCTTAAAAAATATCTGCAACATGGTTAAACTCGTATATAGAGTTGCCTTTCAATATCCCTTTAACCAAAGCTAAATAATTTACCAGTTTTCTCGAAATTCGTTCACAGCTAAGCGCAAGAAACCCCATTTAATTTACATGGCTGTATGGCCGGTTGCGTGCCGGTCAGGGCTTGTGGTGATGGACTAAAATATCCGCATCAGTGTAAGCTAACTGTCTTGCGGATAACCTTCTAAAACAGTGGCCGGTGTATCTCAAAGTAAATTTTTCAAATGAAGGTATTTCGGGTGGTATTCTTCCAAAAGTACTAACTCCGACAACCTGGCTTGTACATTTCACACTTCTTTTACACTTCGATAATTTATAAAGAGGCGGTCATGGAAAAGAGTTGTTGGACGAATATTTACAACTTGAATTTTTTCTGATTTTCCATTAGAAACAACAAAACAGCGTTCCTTGTTATTTTTGGTATGCGGAATTTTAAATACTATAATATTTTCAGCATTTGTAATGTCATGAGTGACCATTTTGATTAGATCTTTACGACATGCTCCAGCAATAGCAAGGATGGCGACAACCTTCATATATAAGTATTGTTCGTCTGAAATTTCTACTAAAAACCTAAATATTTGTTCTCTACTAAATATTTTCGACTTTTTGGCACGATATCCAAGAAATTCTCGTTTCACAAATGCAACTAGCTTTGAATATTTTTTTAAATCGATATTTCCTTTGAGTGCCAACGTTAATTTTATTATACAGGGTGTCTCACGGTCGATGGTAGGTTAGACGTTTACGGAAAACGGGACATAGAAAATTACTGAAAATTTGGCAACTTGTGTAATTGGCGTTTCTCTATCGATCTAAAATATTTTCAATAACGCAGCGTTTCCGCTTATACCAAAAAGTAGCAACATATTTGATATTTCAAATAGAACACCCTGTATGTAATTGCATTTTCCGCTTCATTATTAATTTCTAATTATTTTTGTGTAAAACGTTCCTATACCTATCTTTAGCGGTTTTCGAGATATTAATTAATTTCCATATTTTTTCTTCAAAACATAGCTCTAATTAAATGTTTATTACTGCGGTATTTTGATTCTTAGACAGCTGAAATTTCGGATGTAGTTTACCTTGTCCTGTGTATTAGTTATGCATAAAGAAATTTGTTCTGTGTTATACAGGGTCGTTCAAAATTCTTCATTTTACCGCTTGATACAAAAATGGTGAAAAGTGCATTTTTTCAAATATTATTAAATATCCTGCAAGAAAATTAATGTCCCTACCAAATGATATATCATATTCCTATACCTAAATTGTTAAGATGTCGAAATAAAAGCAAGTTGTTGTAAAAATCGGATTATTTTGGCAAATTTGTCTTAGATAGCCATGAAATCCCAAGATGGAACATATCTTTCTGAAAATTTGACAGATAGTGCGTCAATAATAAAAAATTTGCTAGTTTTTAATTTTTAGTAAAGAAAGCGACCTAAAAAATGGAGGGAAATAACTATTTAAATGAAGTTTTGATGAAATTGTTTATTCTTCATGGATAATGTAACCAAATTATAGCAAGAACATGCAACGAAGTGTTGTCCGATTAACAACTAATCAACGAGAGAAAGTTTGTACGATTACAAAATAATTTTGGTAATTTATGGGTCAAAACTGAAATCGGAAAGACATTTGCCTGTAACTTCTGATAAAGACAACATCATAAGTGTTTTAGCCTATTTTCACGATTTTCCTCAAGCTTCCACTAGAAGTGCAGAAGAAGATTTAGGCATAACTCGTGCCTCTGTTCAAATGATCCTTGATAATCATGACATGCACCCATACATTTTGATTTCTTGAGTAGGACAACCACTGTCTATACATGTTAATAGCCCTTAATAAGGTAGCTTCTGCAGAACATTTTAAAATTCGTAATATTGACTTGGCCCAAAGGTTGGCAATGTGAGGAAGTATTGGATGGAAGAAAAGTAAGTTTGACATTATCCAGTGTAGTTGTGGAATGAGATGTTGCATTATTCAGAAATATACCACTCTTCTATTCTGCTTCTTCATCTTGGTATAAAATCCGTGAAGCCATGTTGTCATGATATCTGCTGTCATCCACGCTTTTTCGTTCGAGACCCATTGGGTAGGTAACTTATCAATATGTGCGCCCTTGAAATATCGAGAATTTTTACTTTTGCCTATTATAAGTCGTTCTTTTTTTTCACCTTCCATATTTGCACAGAACAGAATTGTAAATCGTTGTTTTGCTGTTTCTTCAATGCATATATTTTTGTTGGCAATGCACGATAGTAGAGACCTGTCTCATCTGCATTAAATACGTCCCTTGGGGCATAATCCTTTAAAATTGTTAACAGACTTTCTTTTCTAGTAGTTACGTCTTCGATATTGACATCGGTTGACTCGCCATATATTTTCTTAAAGGTAATATCGTGCCGACGACGGAATTTTTCTAACCATCCATTTGATGCCTTGAAGTTATCTAGTCTTAGACATTGAGCAGATTCGAGGGCTTTTGCTTGAATTATGGGCTCGGATATTGTTAAGTGCTTGTTTCGCGCCTTACAAAACCAGTTAAAAACTACACTGCAAAAAAGTAGTGTAAAATTACATTTTTTT
Organism: Polydrusus tereticollis; assembly: GCA_963920685.1. Classification (NCBI taxonomy): domain Eukaryota; kingdom Metazoa; phylum Arthropoda; class Insecta; order Coleoptera; family Curculionidae; genus Polydrusus; species Polydrusus tereticollis. The sequence goes on along the minus strand of OY987330.1, from coordinate 37,252,095 downwards.
TCCGTAACACTTGTGTTAAATTTCCGAAATAAAACGTGTGTTTTCATTTTTAAATAATATATTTGGGATTTTTCAGATGTAACTAAAAATTCTTAATATACCTATTACTAAAATTTACTAGGTAAAACAGAATTACACTTTAAAATTTCTATGAAAATACCAAAATAAATAATTTACATAAATAACAAAAATTTTTAAAGTATATATTATGTAAATGCGTCAAAGCCGCTTCATGTCAAAATACATTTGACAAAGTTGCATAACCTTTTACTGAAAATGAGAAAATTACAATTTAAAATCCATTTTATTATAACTGAATATTACTTTACGGTACATATTCGGTAAAAGTCTTAACAAGTTTGACAAAATCGCATAACATATTACTGAAAATCACAGAACTCAAAAATTAAAATGTTCTATTTTCGCCAATATTACCATTGATGCATGAAAGCCGCGACGGCGCACTGTGACTATATTAATTCGGCATCTATCTTTCGGCATTCCAGTAGGAGATAGGCTTTTCTCGTTGTTTTAGGGTGGTTTTAATTGATTTACAGTGGTTGACTAAAATATTTATTGTAGTACTCGGAGTATGAAGTAAGTACCTACACCTTACTAATATACTATGATAAAATGTGAATTGTGTGCTGTTAGTTTAGGTTCCATTGATATTTATGATAAACATCAATATTTACATCGGAATTCTCATTTTTCTTCAAAAGCACCGATTGCATATTACAGTTTAAAACGTATAAGGGCTTTAAACAACATGTAAGTCATTTACACTGTAAAGCAAAAGTAAAGGGTGCAGAGAAAAAACAATTCTTTTCGCATATTTACGAACATATAAATAATGGGTTGGAATTAAAATGTCCCTTAAGAAAAATATGTAAATGTAAAAGATTTTTTTGTTACTTAATAAAGTAAAGTAGCTTTTATATACTGTAAGGTAGTTGTTTAGTGTTTGTGTAACATTTTGTTATTTTTAATATTATGTTTAATTAGGGTATTATATACATAATATGTACATCAAAGGTGTGTGTTTTTTTTTAAGTTTATCTTTTTTTGTTATTCACATATTATTAATGTTGATGGTGTGAATAAAAAGTATAGTTGAAGCTGTGGCTAACTTTTTATTCATCTTACTTTATTTTATATTAATCTATCCATCTAAGTATCTATAACCGAAATAATATTTCTTTAAATAAATATCCTTAATTTGATCAAACATCTGACGAATGTGTAAAGTCTTTTGCGGTAATGTAATATTTCGTCAAATGTGTGACCGACTAAAGGTTCGTTACAAATTTTGTTTTTATTATTATACCTATAATATAGACCCCACTTTTCACAGTTAAATTGACAGTAGTTGTAGATTTAGTTTGCATAATTATTAAACTAAAGTCTATAAAGCTCAAAGACAACTATGTAATCACAATTTAAATTTATGTCGCTTACTAATAATGATATAGATTTAACTTGTGATTGTAGCTCTTTGCTTTATAGGAAGGTTTAATTTTTTTCACAAAATTGAATAACTACTGTAAATTTACATTGCTTATTACTGAATAGTACGGACTAAAATTAAGTAATAAATTACATAAAAAAATCCAGTATATATTAGTAATTCTCATAGGAAATCTAATTAAAATTCATGATTATATAACTAAATTTACAGTTATTAAATACGGGAAATTCCTATACTTTTAAGGGAAAAATAAGAATAACTGTATATATGGTGTAAAAGTTTACCTAATTTGTTTATGAAATTTACTTAATATATAACGGAAGAATGTCAACGATTTCATATAATTTTACGTAGGATATAACTTAAAAATATCAAATTTTACCTATTAATTTATTAAGAAATTTTACGGAATCTTAAACTGAATAACGTCAAGAAAAGTTTTATGTAATTTTACGGAACATTACGTTGGCCTCTGTGTGACCAACGTAATGTTACTGAAAATTACATAATTATTTTTTGTAGTGTACTTGGTCCAATGCCAGTTCTTCGGTTTTGGGAAATTCTCTTTTTTTTAAGATTTAAGAAGTAGTCCATGGTCTGTGGTTATGTATTTGAAAGCAAAATGAAAGTCTGTCTTTACCACCAAAATATTTTGGTGGTAAAGACAGACTTTTATTTCTCTCTTTTTTTTGTTCACCGCTGCTATCTTCTTGGAACAAATTTCTAACTTTTGCTTTATTTTGAAGCAACATAGTCACTTGGGTCTTACCCACTTTAAATTTTTTAGTCAATTTTCTGGCACTTAAACCAGTTTCTTCACTTTCCTCGATTACTTACAATATACACAAAAACTGTTCAAAACAAAACTAATGTTAACAACCGATTTATCAGCCTTTAAAGCAAATTGGATGGATCCGCCTGCAATAAAGTAATCAGTGTATGTACCTATATTTCTTAAAAATTGTCGGGTCGAGTTCTACTGTCCCTAATGGAGGGTGTTTTTAGCATTAATGTTTACTATGATGAGTGCCCGCGGTCGTTTTACAGATGGGTCGGTAATGGGTATAAAATAATGGGATTTTCATTTTTAAATATGGGAACTTATAATCGGTCGTTTACCGCAGGTGATCACTTTATAGAGGCGGTCGCAAACAGAGGTTTTACTGTAATTTGTTGTCTTAAACTCGACGGCGAAAGTTTTAGACGGTCCTGCTTTAATCCTACGTTATTTTGCACGTGTCATTTTCAATCCCTATTTAATTATGCCATTGTTTAAGGGGGTTTTTGATAAATAACTTAATCTCCCAGCAGACAGACAACAAAAAACTGTTCTGTTCATTTTTGCATTCGGTGAAAAGCGGCTGAGCACCTAATCCCAAAGCAATTTTTTGCCTTAGCTGTTTGTTCTAATTTAACTAATTAATATTTTCCACCTTTTCCACCAAACTTTACATTTTTTTGTTTTGGATAATATTATACAATGAAATGAAAAAAATTAGTCGTAAAATTGTCATCAAGTTTAAGGATTGATACATTTTTAATTTTTAGTTCAATTTTAGAAGTTTTTCTAAATAGCTGTAGATCTGATACAATTATTAGCTTTAACACGCTTATACACAGCCCTTTTCTCAAAGAAACATTACAAACGATTGAAACCGCCACTCCGGCGGGGTAATTTCTACTCAAAACATTGTGTGAACTAAGTAGCAACATTATTTTAATATACCAGCTTTCTTTAGCGCCACCAATTTTTTAAATTTGTTTCATGTCATTGAATACAAAATGATCTTGGCATCAATATTAATTTAAAAGTTCATAATATTACTCCGGTACCAAAATAATTGGCTGTGACTCATTTTTACCGGGGTGTGGAAGGCGTAAGGGGAACGCCAATTCCAAAGGCGTGTCATTTTAATCAATAATTATTCAAAAAATAAATGAATTCTTCGTTTATTATTATAATATATTTACATTTACTATAATAAATATAATATTATAAATTAAACTGAAAAATAAATTAAGCTTTTACATTTGGTGATCTAATGAAGTAATTAGAGAAACTAAATTACGCAGGTATAAAATCCAAAAAGAATAATAGAGCAAGGGTATATGTTATTTTCATAATGTTTTTATTATACTACATAATAATAGAAACATATAATAGTGGATTAAGGGCAAAACCTAAACCTAAATTATAAATGATTCAAGAAGTAGTCCATTTTCTGTGGCGAGATTATGAAAGAAAACAAATCTATTTTGGTGGTATAGACAGACCTTGTTTTCTTTTAAATTATAAATGTTTATAAATTTCCTAACTATTGTTAGCTAATGAACACTAATTGATAATAATTTGAGAAATTGTATTCCACGCCGACATTACAAAGTGTTATAATGACAATACGTTATAATTTAAAAATCATTATTACCATTACAGCGATTATTCACTATCTGACGATGAAAACATTTCATTACTGTCGCTACTGCTGTCATCTGCAGGATTTATAATAATAGGTTCTACCATGACTTTAACGCGTACATCTAAGTCCCACACTTTTTTTTCTACGCCCTCGACATGTAATACGCACTTATGCCAATCTGCTGCTTGTACATTCACTATTGCCGTTTTTAACAGTTCTTTAACATCTTTTAGTTTAAAAGTTTTATTTTCACGCGCCACTTCGCCTTTTATCTGTGCCGATATAAGCTCGATTGGATTTAGTTCACAATGGTAAGGCGGTAAACGTAATATTGTATAGTTCATGAGCCATTTCATCCACTACATATTTCGTATATTCCTTTTTGTGAAGTCTTGCAAGATCGAACAACTGCACTTTTAGCATATTTTCGCCAAATGCAATACTTTTTTCTTCGAGCCAGTCAACAGTCTTTCCTTTTCGCCACGCAGATGTTGGCAAAGCTTCCACCAGACGGCTGTGGTATGGTGCATTATCCATCACGATTACTGACCCACGCTCAATACGCGGTAAGATGGACTTAAACCAATCTTCAAACACTCTCAAGTTCCTATCCTCATGATAATCAACGGTTTTACGAGATTTTAACCCACCTTCAAGAAAACCAGAATCACTCCCGATGTGGTTTATAATTAACCGACGACCTTTTCCTGAAGGAGCTTTCAATCCAGTGGAGAGTCCATTGATAAAGCCGTTACGTGCATCTTTAATGTTGAGATCTTGTCAAATCTAATTCACAGTATGTCCTTCATTTAACCATGTCTCGGTCGTAAAGTAAATTCTTTCCCTACACAGGGATATTGTTGTATTTCTTCTAGATTATTTCTACGCTACAGTATGATTTCTTTATTTTCCACCAAAAGACTTTTGCGATTTCCTTTTAAGAATTGGAAATTCAATTTTTGTAGTGTAGGTACGCATTAGAACTCTTCGTGAAATGCTTTGCATATTTTTATCCCTTTCAATTTCGGCAGAATTTTTTTTAAAATTCGGAAGTTCATTTCGAAAAAAAATGCATGCGCTTTCCGGCGAATGGCTAACTTTGTTTGCTGATCAATAAAAATCTTTTTCCGTCCTCTTGTTTCCTTCTGATCGGACACTTTAGTAATAATTAGTAGTAGTAATTAAATAGTAATCCTATTGTCCTTGATAGTTCTATAAACAGTACGGCAAGATGTCTTAGTCAATGTGGCACAAAGGCGTCAGTGAATGATATTCCACTGAGTATACTTAGAATTCCCTCATACACATTTTTTACCATTATACGCTCCCCAGATTTTAAATGACGTCGTTTTGTAACTTGTTGGTTACTATCACTTGAAGAACTCGCTTGCATTTTAATATTTGCTGTTTTGAATAACCACCAAAGTAACACCAAAATAATAAAACTGAATTGCTAATATCCTCTTGCTTCAAACTTGTCTACGACACTGAACGTTGGCTAGAAGCTATAAGAAAGCGTGCGAGCTCCTTTAGACATGGGTTTTTTCTACCTGCGTTGCGAAGTTAAGTAAAACATGCACCGTAGGGTGAAAAGGCCCTTAATGACATGCCAATTTTGGCACATTTTATAAGAATTTAAATGAAATATTTTAAAACCTGGCAACATGTAACGACTTAAGTAGGTATTCCCTTACTTGAGACCGTATCTCCTAAAACACATGTATTTTCTTATGGAGAAATTTCCATTATTCAGCCATGCGCATTCCGTTATGATGGCATCCATTTCAGCACAAACATTATAATGTACTTTTTTCCTTTTTGTGACATACGTAATTGATATAGTAATTGTAGATATGCTTTAAAGTTCCTGTACAAACCTGTTTAGGACTCTGTTGACTGATGCAGTGTGGATTAAAAATATTATTATTTTAAAATTATTTATTAAATTTAAGGCACAAAACTTTGTTTATAAGTAATTGGTATAATTAATCGGTGTTATAATCATAAGCCTCTTGATTAAGAACTACCATTTTAATTTAATTGTATATTATGTTGTTAATGTTACATGGTATATTTTACGTAGAATAATAATTTTAGATTTAGGATTAGACAATCTCCTTGTATTTACATTAAATCATTAAACAAGTTACATAAAAAGGGGGGGTTTTACGTTTTAATATTTAAGTTAAACATACGTGTATGTCAAGGATAAAGCTAGATCAAAAGGATGGAACGAAATCGAGAAAAGTATTCAAGTAGTTGGGATAATTTTAGGGTTTTTCACAGGGAACCGACCTAGATGTCTAGGTAGATTAAATAGCAGTTGCTTGTACCTGATCGCAAAATGTGTTTACCAATCAAGTTGTAGTTAGTTAAAAAAAGGCATTGGTTTTATCTGGATTAAACCGTTCTGATTTAAAAATAATTATTATATCAATGAAATATTCTTATGAAATATATAGTGTAACATACACAAACCTTTATATTATATTCATCGAATTGAATGATTTTCACACTTACCTAGAGTGGACCTTCTATTGGATGGCCGAAGGCAACATAGATTTTTTTCTCTTCAATAAATAAAAAAAAGAACCACATGCGGACGCTGAACTCTAATCAGCATATTTTACTAGTAAATGGACCTATTATTGTTGTGTACAATGATTCGATGATTTATCATAGTTTTGTATGCGATCTACGAGGGTTCCACCCATATGCTATTAACGACTCACTTTTTTCAAATATCACTCGATGTCAGTGTTGTAGTTCTGGTTGCGATAACACAGAGTAATTGGCTGTTGACAGTGTTTATAAAATAAAAATAGACTAACCTTTTCTGCAAACGTTCTTAGGGACCGTTGTCTTCTTTTTTTTTTTATAACGGATATTGACACAAAAACGGCAGTATAGTGGTCTTTTGTTAATTTCGGATTTATTTGATGTGTTGATTGACGAGGCAAATATCATTGATGATCAGTGGTGATGATTGATATTTACGTTTTACCTGTTAGCCTGACTTTGTAATCGTTTTCAAAATTTCTTCACATTACGACCCTGATGATGAGCTCGCAAACGCATAGACAAAAAGTTTTTTAAATATAAAAGGTTTAAGGAGAACGTTTGCCCTTAAACATTATACGCTTATTTAAGACAATATTAATTTAAACTACAAAAAAGTATATTGTTTTTATTAAAATTGTACTATTTATACTTTAAGTATGTATAGATATTTTTATTATTTTGTAACTATGGTGAGTTCTTTGTATTCCAAAAAAGTGGATTTTCTGAATTATTTTATTTTACTATTATTATACAGTATTAGTATTTGTCTATCATTAGTTTGCTATAGCGTTAAATAAGGCCACTGCATTTTATGCATTTTTAATTATGAATTCAAGACATATTTCAATTCAACTAACAATTTGCATGTTTAAACATGTGACTGTTTAAAATAACCACCTGAAAAGTAATAACATGTAAGAACTAGGTCCAGTAAAAAATACTACAAAAACTAAGATTAGGGTAAAAATCACCTTCTAACCAAGTATGGCTGATTCCAAGAAGATATCACTTCAATGACCCTACACTCCCAGTATAATTTACTTTTAGTTCATTACCTCATTAATTCAATCTCGCGAATTAATTATCCCCTCCCGCTTCATTTTTGAGTAACCCAATAAGTTCTTTTCCCCCACCCCTACAATTCACTACCCCCACTCCAATCTCGACAGATCCTACATTATAACTAGGCGTCTGCAGAAAGACCTTGTCATATCTACTTTAGACAGGCAACCGGACAGACACATCTTGTAGAAATTTACAGAAAGATGGAGAAGTTTATTATTGTTAAAGACGTTGTTAAAAAGTTACGAGAATTTAACCTTACAGGACGCACTCTAGAGTTTAAGTTAAAACCTGTTCCACAGGGAGTTGAACCAGTTGGTTGGGTGGAAAAAGGAATTAATCAAATTATTCAAAACGCTACAGTAGGCCTACAACCCTTAGATCGTGTGGCTTTTAGTTTTTGCTCTAAAGACTTCAACCGAGGAGAAGGTTGGATTCGCTTCAAAGCAGCTAAAGACATAACCTTTTAAGATGTTTGGAGTGTTATAAGTGGCATTTATCAGTCAAACTCAGCAGGTCTTAATACAGAATCATTTTGTCTTAGTGTGACAACTGTTAGATTACCTGTTGGTGGGGGAAGAGGAAAAAATTATAACAGCTTTCACGAGGAATGCGACAAGCGACGAGGTATTATAAGTATTAAAAATATCGATAAGCTGTGTTTACCACGTGCTTTGGTAGTCGCCATTGTCCATAAAAAAAGAGATCCCGAATTCAGTAAGGTTAGAAGAGATATTAGTAAAATTCAAACCGAAAGAACAAGATCATTGTTGGAGAGAGCTAAAATTAGCATTCCTGAGGCAGGAGGTGGAATTCCCGAGTTAATACAATTTCAAAATCATCTAAAAGAATATAAATTAGTTGTTTATAGCTATGGATCAAAAGGACGAAATATTATATTTGAAGGTTCAACTGAAAGCAATAAACGGCTGAACTTATTACATTACAAAAGCCATTTTAATGTAATTACATCGCTGACAGCAGCTTTTTGTTCTAACTATTTTTGTGAAAAGTGTTACGTCCCATATGATCACAAAAATGAGCACCGATGTGGTGGAACCTGTCAGGCATGTCAGCAAGCCTCTGCTTGTGAAATAGCAATAAAAATTAAATGCCAGGACTGTCTATAATTTTTTAGAAGTCAAAACTGTTACGAAAATCATAAAAAGGATTATTCGTCAGGCAAATTTACAGTATGCGAACAAATTAAACTATGTTCTATTTGTTTAAAAACCATTAAAGCCAAAAGAGCACATGTATGTGGTGAAATTTATTGTAAAATTTGTAATAAACATGCACCCGAGGATCATCTATGTTATATTCGGCCTGATAAGGGAAAACCTAAGATTAAAGATGTTCTTTTTGTATTCTACGATTTAGAGACGAGCCAAGACAAACTATTGGAAAATTCAACGTTTTTACATGAAGTCAATCTCTGTGTTTTCAAACAATACTGCGATGAGTGCATGGATTCTGAAGCAGATACTTGTAAAAAATGCGGTCTAAAGTTACAAAAAGTCAGAGGTATAGACCCAGCGGGGACATTTACTAACCATTTGTTACAAATGAGGAAAAACTTTAAAGAAATTATTGTAATAGCCCATAATGGTCAGGCTTTTGATCACCAGTTTATATTAAACTACATTATGACAAAGACAGATTTTACACCTGAGTTAATCATGAGAGGTACCAAAATAATTACGATGCAACTTGAAAATGTAAAATTTATCGACTCACTTAACTATTTCCCTATGCCTTTAGCCAAACTACCAAAGGCATTTGGACTTGATGATATTTTTAAAAAAGGCTACTTCCCGCACCTATTTAATACAAAGGCAAATGAAAACTATATAGGACCTCTACCATCAATTGAATATTACTCCCCAGATAGTATGAAAGAAGAAGACAGAGCCAAATTTCTTAAATGGTTTGTAGAGCATGAAAATGATGGTTTCGATATGCAAAGAGATCTGGTAGACTACTGCGTATCGGATGTCGAAATTCTTGCGCAATCATGTTTAAAGTTTAGAGAACAACTTATACAAACTACCAATGTATGTCCATTTACTGAAGCCACAACTATTGCTTCAGCATGCAATAAAATTTTTAGAAGAAATTTTTTGAAGCCTAATACTATAGGAATCATACCAAAAAATGGATACCGATGGAGAAACAGGCAGAGCAAAATTGCCATAGATTGGTTACTTTGGACCGAGAATCACAGAAAAATCAACATCTTACATGCTGCTAATGGTAAAGAAGCTGTTTTAAATGGTGTAAAAGTCGATGGTTACTGCTCCGAAACAAATGAGGTATTTGAATTTCAAGAATGTTATTTCCATGGATGTACTGTATGCTACAAGTTCGGCAGGAACGATCCTCTTTCCGAGGACCCCTCAGAAACGCTAAATTTAAGATATGAAACCACAAAGGCAAAAATTATGAGACTAAAAGATTTCGGTTTTTTAGTTAATGAAATGTGGGAGTGTGATTTTAGAAATTTATTAAAAAATAATCCAGAGATAAAATCCTATACTAATACCCATTACAATAAAATTTTGACAAAACTAAATCCAAGAGATGCTTTTTATGGAGGACGAACAGGAAATACATGCGAATACTATGAAATAAAAGATACGGAAAAAATTAAATACGCCGATGTTTGTTCCCTCTATCCGTACATCTGTAAGAGTTCTAAATTTCCACTATCACATCCAGAAGTGTATGTAGGAGATGCGTGTAACACATTAAACCTAAATAATATAGATGGTTTAATTAAATGCACAATTCTCCCACCAGAAGAGTTGTACCATCCAGTACTCCCTCAAAAAATAAACAATAAATTGATGTTTATTCTTTGTCGAACATGTGGTCAAGACATGAATTACAACGAATGTAAGCATACCAGCGAAGAAAGGGTACTTGAAGGAACATGGGTTCTGGACGAGGTACTTAAAGCCATAGAAAAAGGATATAAAATACAAAAAATACATGAAATCTGGAAATATAACGTACAAAAGTTTAATAAAGAAAACGGTGAGGAAGGATTATTCACATCCATGATGAATAAATTCATTAAAATCAAACAGGAAGCATCAGGCTGGCCTAAAGATTGTGAAATAGAGGAAGACAAAGTTAAATACATTGATCAGTTCTTTGAAAAGGAAGATGTTAAACTAGAGTATACCAAAATTATTGAAAATCCAGGGCTAAGATCACTGGCGAAATTAATACTTAACTCGTTTTGGGGAAAATTCGGTCAAAGAGAGAATCAACCAAAGACGAAAATTGTAAATAAACCAGCAGATTTATTTGCAATGTTTATTAACCCTGCAATTTATATCAATGGGGTTATACCCGTCAACGATAAAACATTACTTGTCAATTATGAATATATAGAAGAAGCCAGCGATCCGTTGCCGACTGTTAATGTTGTTATAGCGGCTTACGTAACAGCGCAAGCGCGCCTTAAATTATACTCCTATCTTGAAGCTCTTGATAAAAGAGTCTTATACTATGATACAGATTCCGTGATTTATGTTTCAAAAAATAATGACCCCGATATATCAACGGGGCAATTTATTGGAGACATGACAGACGAGTTGGAGAGTTATGGCTCTAACTCATACATAACTAAGTTTGTTTCTGGAGGCCCCAAGAATTATGCATTTAAGGTTCACTCGACGAAAAGTAATTTAGAAGAAACGGTCTGTAAAGTTAAAGGTATAACTCTCAACTATGCCGCATCACAAGTAATAAATTTTGATGCAATCAAACACATGATTCTTCAAAAATCCGAACCGATCCCCATCATATCCAGAAGCATACGGCGTAGCAAGGAGCACATTGTGACAACTTGTACTGAAGTCAAACTCTATAGACCTATTTCAACAAAGAGAAAATTTCTATCGGATGGAAGCTCCGAACCATATGGATATAGAAAAAGAAAAACCCATTGAAAATAAAATATATTGTATATTTTGTATGTATTGTATATAAAATATATTATAAATATTGTATATCTAGAACCGCTATGGAGTTTAAAAATGTAAATTAAGTAATAAACAATTTAAAATATCCATTTTGGTTTTATTTTTTTCTTTAACAGTAAGAGTTTTCAAAAGTATTTAAATAAGTAATTATGTACATATTAAAAAAATATGTTTTTATTTTTACAAAGACACTTATAATTTAAATAGTTTGAAAATATTATCCAGTCATTTAAGTACTACACTTAAACTTAAAGAAAAGTTCTCCGAAGCCACAAAAAAACACTAAGGGAATTGGTTCTTTTCAGCTATTTTTCTGTTATTCTTATAGTAATCCATAATCGTTTCAAATTTGAACGACCCACATGATAGTCTTTTTTTTTTTTTGTAATTTATGCATATTTAATTACAAGGTTTCATACAACTTTAACAAATAGAGTTGTTTTTTCTTTTATTTTTTTCTTTTCTTTTTTCTTTTTCGGTTCTTAAGAAATGCTAAAGAATCTGTACAAAACAAGTCACGAATTAACTAAATAGCCACCATTTCACTAAATACTTAACACTCAGTATACAATTTTCAGAAATGTCATGATTAAGAACGGTTCTAGTCATTTTATACAAGATTTCACATGATTTAACAAATTTAAAACATTTTTTTTAATTTTTACTAAATTCTAAACACTCAGTATACAATTTTCAGAAATGCCATGATTAAGAACGGTTCTAGTCATTTTATACAAGATTTCGCATGATTTAACAAATTTAAAACATTTTTTTTAATTTTTACTAAATTCTAAACACTCAGTATACACTTTTAAGAAAATAGGACGATTTGCGACTGTTTTAGTCATTTTTTACAAAGTTTCACAGGGCTTAATAACGTTAAAACATTTTTTTTAATTTTTTACTAAATTCTAAACACTCAGTATACAATTTTCAGAAATGACATGATTAAGAACGGTTCTAGTCATTTTATACAAGATTTCACATGATTTAACAAATTTAAAACATTTTTTTAATTTTTACTAAATTCTAAACACTCAGTATATCATTTTCAGAAAATAATACAATTCTGTACAGTTTTACAAATTTTCACAGGTCTTAATAACATTAAAACATTTTTTTAATTTTTTACTAAATTCTAATCACTCAGTATACAATTTTCAGAAATGACACGATTTAGAACAGTTTTTACAGATATTTACAAAGTCTTAATAACATTATATTAATAATTATCTAACATAATGTATACAATTTCAAGAAATAGTAGATTTTTAATCCATGTACAAAATTCAAGAATCTAAAATACAATTAAATGTAGGCTTTTTTAATTGGCATCTCAGGCAAATTATTTCCCCCAAAATTATCTAAAAAAGATATACCAAAAACATTCTAAAGCGGTTTTTTACCTCTATAAGTATGCAGGCCGATCCGACCCTTGTCGGTTTTATTACCCGCATAAATTAACACAGTAGAGGAAAACGGACAGAACGAGACCAGTGGTGCTGGTGGTGCTGTTTTACGATCTAACCCAAGTGGTTCGGTGGTGCGTTTTATGATCTAACCCGGGTGGTTCGGTGGTGCGTTTTATAACCTAACCCGGGTGGTTCGGTGGTGCTGTTTACAAAATAACCCGAGATAAAACCCGACTTTTTACAACCTAACCCGGATGCTTTCATGAGGCGGCTTCTTATCTAACCCTAACTTGATCCTTAATATTTATGAACTGACCCGAGATAAAACCCGACTTTTTACGACCTAACCCGGATGCTTTCATGAGGCGGCTTCTTATCTAACCCTAACTTGAACCTGAATATTTATGATCTGACCCGAGATAAAACCCGACTTTTTATGATTTAACCTTAGTGCAAACGCCGCTGTTAAAGCGATATAGTAAAAAAAACTCGATTAAAATTTTATCTTGTTCGCTAGACCAATTAATTTCCAAATATTATAATTAAAACATACAATCACTACACTGGCGCACCGTCAAAAATCGTGCTTGCACTATCCCAACGTACAGAGCGTCCGCTTCAGAAAATACGGTGCCGTATTTTTTGCGCCGAACGCTCTGGAGGAACACACTCCGATTTGCAAGTACATACACGCTTTGTCGCGGCAAAGCTCGCCGTCAAATTACGGCCACTCTTTTGCGGTACCGCTTTGTAGGAAACCAAAGCTTTAGTGAAACGCCGCTGCCCCAGAACTCTGTCCATATTCCTCTACTGTGTTAATTTATGCGGGTAATAAAACCGACAAGGGTCGGATCGGCCTGCATACTTATAGAGGTAAAAAACCGCTTTAGAATGTTTTTGGTATATCTTTTTTAGATAATTTTGGGGGAAATAATTTGCCTGAGATGCCAATTAAAAAAGCCTACATTTAATTGTATTTTAGATTCTTGAATTTTGTACATGGATTAAAAATCTACTATTTCTTGAAATTGTATACATTATGTTAGATAATTATTAATATAATGTTATTAAGACTTTGTAAATATCTGTAAAAACTGTTCTAAATCGTGTCATTTCTGAAAATTGTATACTGAGTGATTAGAATTTAGTAAAAAATTAAAAAAATGTTTTAATGTTATTAAGACCTGTGAAAATTTGTAAAACTGTACAGAATTGTATTATTTTCTAAAAATGATATACTGAGTGTTTAGAATTTAGTAAAAATTAAAAAAATGTTTTAAATTTGTTAAATCATGTGAAATCTTGTATAAAATGACTAGAACCGTTCTTAATCATGTCATTTCTGAAAATTGTATACTGAGTGTTTAGAATTTAGTAAAAAATTAAAAAAAATGTTTTAACGTTATTAAGCCCTGTGAAACTTTGTAAAAAATGACTAAAACAGTCGCAAATCGTCCTATTTTCTTAAAAGTGTATACTGAGTGTTTAGAATTTAGTAAAAATTAAAAAAAATGTTTTAAATTTGTTAAATCATGCGAAATCTTGTATAAAATGACTAGAACCGTTCTTAATCATGGCATTTCTGAAAATTGTATACTGAGTGTTTAGAATTTAGTAAAAATTAAAAAAAATGTTTTAAATTTGTTAAATCATGTGAAATCTTGTATAAAATGACTAGAACCGTTCTTAATCATGACATTTCTGAAAATTGTATACTGAGTGTTAAGTATTTAGTGAAATGGTGGCTATTTAGTTAATTCGTGACTTGTTTTGTACAGATTCTTTAGCATTTCTTAAGAACCGAAAAAGAAAAAAGAAAAGAAAAAAATAAAAGAAAAAACAACTCTATTTGTTAAAGTTGTATGAAACCTTGTAATTAAATATGCATAAATTACAAAAAAAAAAAAAGACTATCATGTGGGTCGTTCAAATTTGAAACGATTATGGATTACTATAAGAATAACAGAAAAATAGCTGAAAAGAACCAATTCCCTTAGTGTTTTTTTGTGGCTTCGGAGAACTTTTCTTTAAGTTTAAGTGTAGTACTTAAATGACTGGATAATATTTTCAAACTATTTAAATTATAAGTGTCTTTGTAAAAATAAAAACATATTTTTTTAATATGTACATAATTACTTATTTAAATACTTTTGAAAACTCTTACTGTTAAAGAAAAAAATAAAACCAAAATGGATATTTTAAATTGTTTATTACTTAATTTACATTTTTAAACTCCATAGCGGTTCTAGATATACAATATTTATAATATATTTTATATACAATACATACAAAATATACAATATATTTTATTTTCAATGGGTTTTTCTTTTTCTATATCCATATGGTTCGGAGCTTCCATCCGATAGAAATTTTCTCTTTGTTGAAATAGGTCTATAGAGTTTGACTTCAGTACAAGTTGTCACAATGTGCTCCTTGCTACGCCGTATGCTTCTGGATATGATGGGGATCGGTTCGGATTTTTGAAGAATCATGTGTTTGATTGCATCAAAATTTATTACTTGTGATGCGGCATAGTTGAGAGTTATACCTTTAACTTTACAGACCGTTTCTTCTAAATTACTTTTAGTCGAGTGAACCTTAAATGCATAATTCTTGGGGCCTCCAGAAACAAACTTAGTTATGTATGAGTTAGAGCCATAACTCTCCAACTCGTCTGTCATGTCTCCAATAAATTGCCCCGTTGATATATCGGGGTCATTATTTTTTGAAACATAAATCACGGAATCTGTATCATAGTATAAGACTCTTTTATCAAGAGCTTCAAGATAGGAGTATAATTTAAGGCGCGCTTGCGCTGTTACGTAAGCCGCTATAACAACATTAACAGTCGGCAACGGATCGCTGGCTTCTTCTATATATTCATAATTGACAAGTAATGTTTTATCGTTGACGGGTATAACCCCATTGATATAAATTGCAGGGTTAATAAACATTGCAAATAAATCTGCTGGTTTATTTACAATTTTCGTCTTTGGTTGATTCTCTCTTTGACCGAATTTTCCCCAAAACGAGTTAAGTATTAATTTCGCCAGTGATCTTAGCCCTGGATTTTCAATAATTTTGGTATACTCTAGTTTAACATCTTCCTTTTCAAAGAACTGATCAATGTATTTAACTTTGTCTTCCTCTATTTCACAATCTTTAGGCCAGCCTGATGCTTCCTGTTTGATTTTAATGAATTTATTCATCATGGATGTGAATAATCCTTCCTCACCGTTTTCTTTATTAAACTTTTGTACGTTATATTTCCAGATTTCATGTATTTTTTGTATTTTATATCCTTTTTCTATGGCTTTAAGTACCTCGTCCAGAACCCATGTTCCTTCAAGTACCCTTTCTTCGCTGGTATGCTTACATTCGTTGTAATTCATGTCTTGACCACATGTTCGACAAAGAATAAACATCAATTTATTGTTTATTTTTTGAGGGAGTACTGGATGGTACAACTCTTCTGGTGGGAGAATTGTGCATTTAATTAAACCATCTATATTATTTAGGTTTAATTTGTTACACGCATCTCCTACATACACTTCTGGATGTGATAGTGGAAATTTAGAACTCTTACAGATGTACGGATAGAGGGAACAAACATCGGCGTATTTAATTTTTTCCGTATCTTTTATTTCATAGTATTCGCATGTATTTCGTGTTCGTCCTCCATAAAAAGCATCTCTTGGATTTAGTTTTGTCAAAATTTTATTGTAATGGGTATTAGTATAGGATTTTATCTCTGGATTATTTTTTAATAAATTTCTAAAATCACACTCCCACATTTCATTAACTAAAAAACCGAAATCTTTTAGTCTCATAATTTTTGCCTTTGTGGTTTCATATCTTAAATTTAGCGTTTCTGAGGGGTCCTCGGAAAGAGGATCGTTCCTGCCGAA
The DNA here is from genome assembly GCA_963920685.1 of Polydrusus tereticollis. Taxonomy (NCBI): domain Eukaryota; kingdom Metazoa; phylum Arthropoda; class Insecta; order Coleoptera; family Curculionidae; genus Polydrusus; species Polydrusus tereticollis. The sequence goes on along the minus strand of OY987330.1, from coordinate 37,235,274 downwards.
CTTGTAGCATACAGTACATCCATGGAAATAACATTCTTGAAATTCAAATACCTCATTTGTTTCGGAGCAGTAACCATCGACTTTTACACCATTTAAAACAGCTTCTTTACCATTAGCAGCATGTAAGATGTTGATTTTTCTGTGATTCTCGGTCCAAAGTAACCAATCTATGGCAATTTTGCTCTGCCTGTTTCTCCATCGGTATCCATTTTTTGGTATGATTCCTATAGTATTAGGCTTCAAAAAATTTCTTCTAAAAATTTTATTGCATGCTGAAGCAATAGTTGTGGCTTCAGTAAATGGACATACATTGGTAGTTTGTATAAGTTGTTCTCTAAACTTTAAACATGATTGCGCAAGAATTTCGACATCCGATACGCAGTAGTCTACCAGATCTCTTTGCATATCGAAACCATCATTTTCATGCTCTACAAACCATTTAAGAAATTTGGCTCTGTCTTCTTCTTTCATACTATCTGGGGAGTAATATTCAATTGATGGTAGAGGTCCTATATAGTTTTCATTTGCCTTTGTATTAAATAGGTGCGGGAAGTAGCCTTTTTTAAAAATATCATCAAGTCCAAATGCCTTTGGTAGTTTGGCTAAAGGCATAGGGAAATAGTTAAGTGAGTCGATAAATTTTACATTTTCAAGTTGCATCGTAATTATTTTGGTACCTCTCATGATTAACTCAGGTGTAAAATCTGTCTTTGTCATAATGTAGTTTAATATAAACTGGTGATCAAAAGCCTGACCATTATGGGCTATTACAATAATTTCTTTAAAGTTTTTCCTCATTTGTAACAAATGGTTAGTAAATGTCCCCGCTGGGTCTATACCTCTGACTTTTTGTAACTTTAGACCGCATTTTTTACAAGTATCTGCTTCAGAATCCATGCACTCATCGCAGTATTGTTTGAAAACACAGAGATTGACTTCATGTAAAAACGTTGAATTTTCCAATAGTTTGTCTTGGCTCGTCTCTAAATCGTAGAATACAAAAAGAACATCTTTAATCTTAGGTTTTCCCTTATCAGGCCGAATATAACATAGATGATCCTCGGGTGCATGTTTATTACAAATTTTACAATAAATTTCACCACATACATGTGCTCTTTTGGCTTTAATGGTTTTTAAACAAATAGAACATAGTTTAATTTGTTCGCATACTGTAAATTTGCCTGACGAATAATCCTTTTTATGATTTTCGTAACAGTTTTGACTTCTAAAAAATCGTAGACAGTCCTGGCATTTAATTTTTATTGCTATTTCACAAGCAGGGGCTTGCTGACATGCCTGACAGGTTCCACCACATCTGTGCTCATTTTTGTGATCATATGGGACGTAACACTTTTCACAAAAATAGTTAGAACAAAAAGCTGCTGTCAGCGATGTAATTACATTAAAATGGCTTTTGTAATGTAATAAGTTCAGCCGTTTATTGCTTTCAGTTGAACCTTCAAATATAATATTTCGTCCTTTTGATCCATAGCTATAAACAACTAATTTATATTCTTTTAGATGATTTTGAAATTGTATTAACTCGGGAATTCCACCTCCTGCCTCAGGAATGCTAATTTTAGCTCTCTCCAACAATGATCTTGTTCTTTCGGTTTGAATTTTACTAATATCTCTTCTAACCTTACTGAATTCGGGATCTCTTTTATTATGGGCAATGGCGACTACCAAAGCACGTGGTAAACACAGGTTATCGGTATTTTTAATACTTATAATACCTCGTCGCTTGTCACATTCCTCGTGAAAGCTGTTATAATTTTTTCCTCTGCCCCCACCAACAGGTAATCTAACAGTTGTCACACTAAGACAAAATGATTCTGTATTAAGACCTGCTGAGTTTGACTGATAAATGCCACTTATAACACTCCAAACATCTTGAAAGGTTATGTCTTTAGCTGCTTTGAAGCGAATCCAACCTTCTCCTCGGTTGAAGTCTTTAGAGCAAAAACTAAAACCCACACGATCTAAGGGTTGTAGGCCTACTGTAGCGTTTTGAATAATTTGATTAATTCCTTTTTCCACCCAACCAACTGGTTCAACTCCCTGTGGAACAGGTTTTAACTTAAACTCTAGAGTGCGTCCTGTAAGGTTAAATTCTCGTAACTTTTTAACAACGTCTTTAACAATAATAAACTTCTCCATCTTTCTGTAAATTTCTACAAGATGTGTCTGTCCGGTTGCCTGTCTAAAGTAGATATGACAAGGTCTTTCTGCAGACGCCTAGTTATAATGTAGGATCTGTCGAGATTGGAGTGGGGGTAGTGAATTGTAGGGGTGGGGGAAAAGAACTTATTGGGTTACTCAAAAATGAAGCGGGAGGGGATAATTAATTCGCGAGATTGAATTAATGAGGTAATGAACTAAAAGTAAATTATACTGGGAGTGTAGGGTCATTGAAGTGATATCTTCTTGGAATCAGCCATACTTGGTTAGAAGGTGATTTTTACCCTAATCTTAGTTTTTGTAGTATTTTTTACTGGACCTAGTTCTTACATGTTATTACTTTTCAGGTGGTTATTTTAAACAGTCACATGTTTAAACATGCAAATTGTTAGTTGAATTGAAATATGTCTTGAATTCATAATTAAAAATGCATAAAATGCAGTGGCCTTATTTAACGCTATAGCAAACTAATGATAGACAAATACTAATACTGTATAATAATAGTAAAATAAAATAATTCAGAAAATCCACTTTTTTGGAATACAAAGAACTCACCATAGTTACAAAATAATAAAAATATCTATACATACTTAAAGTATAAATAGTACAATTTTAATAAAAACAATATACTTTTTTGTAGTTTAAATTAATATTGTCTTAAATAAGCGTATAATGTTTAAGGGCAAACGTTCTCCTTAAACCTTTTATATTTAAAAAACTTTTTGTCTATGCGTTTGCGAGCTCATCATCAGGGTCGTAATGTGAAGAAATTTTGAAAACGATTACAAAGTCAGGCTAACAGGTAAAACGTAAATATCAATCATCACCACTGATCATCAATGATATTTGCCTCGTCAATCAACACATCAAATAAATCCGAAATTAACAAAAGACCACTATACTGCCGTTTTTGTGTCAATATCCGTTATAAAAAAAAAAAGAAGACAACGGTCCCTAAGAACGTTTGCAGAAAAGGTTAGTCTATTTTTATTTTATAAACACTGTCAACAGCCAATTACTCTGTGTTATCGCAACCAGAACTACAACACTGACATCGAGTGATATTTGAAAAAAGTGAGTCGTTAATAGCATATGGGTGGAACCCTCGTAGATCGCATACAAAACTATGATAAATCATCGAATCATTGTACACAACAATAATAGGTCCATTTACTAGTAAAATATGCTGATTAGAGTTCAGCGTCCGCATGTGGTTCTTTTTTTTATTTATTGAAGAGAAAAAAATCTATGTTGCCTTCGGCCATCCAATAGAAGGTCCACTCTAGGTAAGTGTGAAAATCATTCAATTCGATGAATATAATATAAAGGTTTGTGTATGTTACACTATATATTTCATAAGAATATTTCATTGATATAATAATTATTTTTAAATCAGAACGGTTTAATCCAGATAAAACCAATGCCTTTTTTTAACTAACTACAACTTGATTGGTAAACACATTTTGCGATCAGGTACAAGCAACTGCTATTTAATCTACCTAGACATCTAGGTCGGTTCCCTGTGAAAAACCCTAAAATTATCCCAACTACTTGAATACTTTTCTCGATTTCGTTCCATCCTTTTGATCTAGCTTTATCCTTGACATACACGTATGTTTAACTTAAATATTAAAACGTAAAACCCCCCCTTTTTATGTAACTTGTTTAATGATTTAATGTAAATACAAGGAGATTGTCTAATCCTAAATCTAAAATTATTATTCTACGTAAAATATACCATGTAACATTAACAACATAATATACAATTAAATTAAAATGGTAGTTCTTAATCAAGAGGCTTATGATTATAACACCGATTAATTATACCAATTACTTATAAACAAAGTTTTGTGCCTTAAATTTAATAAATAATTTTAAAATAATAATATTTTTAATCCACACTGCATCAGTCAACAGAGTCCTAAACAGGTTTGTACAGGAACTTTAAAGCATATCTACAATTACTATATCAATTACGCATGTCACAAAAAGGAAAAAAGTACATTATAATGTTTGTGTTGAAATGAATGCCATCATAACGGAATGCGCATGGCTGAATAATGGAAATTTCTCCATAAGAAAATACATGTGTTTTAGGAGATACGGTCTCAAGTAAGGGAATACCTACTGACTTATTATTGCACACTCTTTCCAAGCGGTTTTGAATGCTTTTATTTCAGTTAAAAGTGTGTGAATCGATGTTAATTATTTTCTCCGCATACCGTCAATAGTGATAAGAACAGTTTTGCCAATTATTCTGGGATCGTAGTATAGGTGATACTAGAAGAAGTTATTAAACTGAATAAACTAGGGATGTTGAGTTCTTTTTCACCTTCAACGAAACCTTCAGCAAGGACGTAGAAATATGTTTTACTTGTATATGTTAGGAAAATAAAGCGCTGTAAAATTATAGGCATCGGCAAAATATTGCACCATATTATTGTACAAAAATATATTTCCACAGATTGCAGAGCAAACAGTAAGAGGAAGATTTGTATTCTAAATACATACCAACTTGATCCAGATTATTTGGCCTAGATCCTCGGTAATTTGGTGTACTTGTACAGTAACTACGTTTAGTAGTTGCAAGACCTTCAGATTTTGATCTTGCAACCTCAATAGTGGCATGTGTAAGTCTTATGGAGTCGCTGAAATCTCTATGAAGTACTGGAGGACATTCGACCTTTTTAAGGTCGATTCTAAAAAAGCATAGTAGATAATACATAACTGGAAGTACCTACAACAGTACTCGTCTAAAATCCTACTCTTCTTTTTAACAGCAATATTTAGAAGGTTCGTTACTATACTAGTTTTCTGCTAAGAAAATTATGAGTTGAGGTTAGACTTGCAAAATTCTAGTAACTAAAGAGGACAACCCAAAATCAAAAGAATCTTTTATTAAACAAAGTCAGCTGTAAGAATCCGCAGAAATCGACATGAATCTTCTTACGTCTTTCTTTCTCTACAGCATAAACCATGCCATATTATGTCGATCTTTATTCTTAGGGAAAAAGCAGTAGTATTTTGTATTATATCGTGATTGCAGCCTTGTAATGTTATAAGTTGGTCATATGTCTCTTTGATATTTGCTGAGTGACCTATAGGAACTGATGAATATTCGTTACAAATAAAACAGCTTTTAAACGTGTTTGATACGAGTCTATTATTAGCAGCCATTTATCTAGTGTATATGCCATGCTACGTTCCGTCAATAAACCGGGCATATCGTGACAATACACCAACTTAGCAATACACCAACATAGACTTAGTTCATATAGATGCGAATCACCAATTGTGAATTGCGAATAATGCCTTGATTGGTCAATTTCAATATATTGACCAATCAGAGCATTATTCGCAATTCGCAATTTGTGATTCGCATCTATATGAACTAAGTCTTATTCATCTTCCATTGCAAAAAATAATGTTGCTCGTCTTTTTCTGCATTTTTTCTTTATGATAAGGCACAGTACTGCAGGCTTAATCCTGTATGGCGCTCTGCAAGCGGTGAGTGTGCACAGGAAACGATTAACGTTGATCTTGAATCTTTGGAGGTTATACTGGTTGGGGAACACGACCTCAGGAATGTCGTTCCATAGTGATAACGTTCCCAAGATGAAAGATTTTCCAGTGTCTGTTTAACAGTGTCTGTTCAACAGTGTCGTTCGAGAGGCACTAAGCTGAACCACGTACGGGTGGGCTTCAGTGGCTCGTCGTGTATTTCTACCATGCACCGCTCTGGGTGTAATTAAGCGGGCAACCTCAGCTGAGCACTTGCCATGAAAATATTTGTAAAATAGACTCAAGTCGCCAACCTGCCTTCGATGTTCAAGGCTTTCCAGGTTGTTTGTCAGATCATGGTCACCGATCAAGCTAATGGCATTTCTTAGAATGGAATCTAGCAATCTCAAGGTATGTTTTATAGAGCATCAAAAGTTGTTGTGGTGTATAGAGCTTCTCAGTTCGGACAAGTATTCCAAGCTTCCGCGAGGCTGCCTTAGCAATGGCCGCCAAATGACTATGCCAAGACAAATGACTATCCAAATTGACGCCCTCAAATTAATTGATGAAGCCAAGGGAGCTATGACTATATCCGGTTCTTCAACATAATTTTTTTGGACGAAACTGTCGCCGGGGTTTTTTAGCGTTAAATACTACGTCCCTTGTTTAGATTTGAGACCTGCTGCATATAGATATGTGCATGTGCAAGTGCTCTGTCATCTGCAAAGCTATATATATATAGGATTTGTGTTTTTTTCTAAAAGATTCTTAATGTATAGTAAAAAGAGGGTGGGCGACAATATAGAACCTTGAGGGACTCCGGCGTTGATGGTAAATGTGCCTGAAAAAAATTCGTCCATCGCCACTCGCAGAGGACGGTCTTTAAGAAAGCTTGACAGCCATGAATAAAATTGAACCGGCATTCGGTATTCCAGTGCTACCGCTCAGGATTCCCCATGATGTTCTATTGCGTTGTTCTAAACGTAAGTAACATAAACCAGAAGGTCTCCTGTTGATCTAGACTTACGGAACCCATACTGGCGGTAACTAATAATGTTGAAGCCTTTCAGGTACTAATAATTTTTCGTTGATAGCGTTCTTCATAGCTTTTGATATAACCGAAGATAATGCGACTTGACGATAGTTGGTTGTTTATATACCTTAACTCCTTTTTCAAATAAGCTCCATTGCTGCAGGGATGTACTGCTCCAGCTTCTGGTAAAGATTCCTCAGATTCCGATTCCAAATCAAGGGTGTAAGTTGCAGGACGCTGGGTGGGATGAGGGTACTGGTCTGATTGCAGATGGAATATTGGGGTAATGAATCTGCGCTTGGTTTTGTTAGTAATTCCTTTGACATTAGTAATGCAAAAATAACAGTCATCCACGTGGTCTCGAGGTTTCCTTCAAACCGTGAAGAACTAAGAACGGCATAGATTGTTATCCTCCAGGAGTCGCTGAATACCTGGAAACTTTGACTAAATGAAAATAAAATGCATTCCATCTCTTCTGGAAAGCGAGAGTAAAATTACCAAGGACGCGAGTCAAGGTAAATAACAGACCAATATAATGGAGGGATAAAATCAAATATATCGGTCTTACCTCCGACAAGAAGATATCTTGGAATATATGTGTCGATGAACGCACTCCCAAAGCACAAAAGCAGTTTGGCGCCATGTACTCGCTGCTCTGTGCTAGAAGCAAACTTAACTTTAAAACAAAAACAGCCATTTACAAGATATGAATCAGACCTATTTTTCCATACACATGGTGCACACCGTGCTAACCTGAACTAACCTGAACTAACCGAATTGGTGCACCATAAACAACACAAGATGACTAAAGAATTTCTAAACAGAGTATTGAGAATGATAACAGGCGTCTCAAGAGTAATGTCGACAAACCACACTCACCCTTCTGCATGCTGTATAATAATTTTTTTTATCATTTTACATAATTCCGCCCTCCATACTTTATGAGTATTGATTTAAATTAGCAGCTAAGGGCGATCTAGCAATACTTACTCTGGCATTGGTAATAGGCTTCTAAAAATCCTAACATAGTTTAAACTAATAAATCGATGATCTCTTGGTACTGCTACGTATATGCCACCATTTTGAATATCTCTGGGATTTATAATAGGATCCCCAAAAACAGTATATAGACTGAAACATAATGATAAATGAGAAGCATATGGAGTCCGTTTCAGTCACGTAAAGATTGTCAAGGTCTTTTTGCTTTGAATTTATTGCCAGGTACTTCTTGCGTTTTTGTTTGAATTAAAATTGAACTAATTAAGGAGCTTAACAGCAAAACGAAAAAAGTTCACTTTTGGTGAAAACAGAGTTACTCCAAAATGATTTGTTTAAACTGCATTCTATTAGCGCGACAAATCATCAAAACAAATAAAATCCACTGCATTTAAGTCCCTGAATTCATTGCTTGGAAGCAAGACAGATAAAGTCCCTCGCGCTTAAAAACCAAAACAGGTAAATTCCGCTGCGATGAATCATAAGCTTGTTTCAATCACATGTCAACTTGGCGGTAGCGTGATATGCCAACATTTTCATTTAGTGAAGACTGTGCAACTTGTAAATGTTTAAGTCGCTTTTAAGTTTTTCTAATGTTTATTTAGTTTGAATAAAGAGTTGTACCATGGTGATTCTAATCGAGAATGAAACAGTCACCTTCACTAGTAGCTTCGTCAAAGGCGAGAAGGAAAAAGGGTCATCCCAATGCCACTATAAGAGCTAAGCCGTCAAGAAAATCATTTTACTGACTGATTTTTTATTAGAAATTTTCAATGGGAAGGATGTTTGTGAACTGGTTTCTCGTCGAATCTTAGGGTTAGTTCAGAAATTCTCCGCACTCATGCAACAGATGATACTGTCATGCAAGAAAGAAGGGGGTCGACCATACTTCTGCTAAATTCAGTGAAATGAAAGAAGCTATTAACAGGTACATTAGCTATTTAAAGTATTTAGAATCTTATTATTGTCGCAGCAATACTCGTCGAAGTTACCCTAGCTATGATTTGAACATAGAAACACTAGTTAGTACGTACAATCTTCAGACCAATGAGAATTTGAGAGAGAAAAATTCACATTTTCGCTACGTTGGTAATCACTAGTTTAATTTAGGTTTTAGCTCACCTTGTGCCTTGAACTTACAGAGAAAATAAGACTAGAAACCGATGCTCAAAAATTGTTGTCACTACAAGCAACCCAAATAGAGCAAACAAGAAGACCTAAGGCTTTTTCCTTATTACTGAGGGAAGAAGAACTAGGGTATCTAAAGTTCTTGTCTGATTGCCAGAAAAATTTACCCAATCAGAAAATTCCTGATCATCAAGCTTACTACCGGCGTCAACTTTACTTGTTTAATTTATCTATTGCTGTTGGTAGACAATTGCTTCAGCTATATATGGACTCAAGGAACCTACTCAAAAGCTTCATGTGTTTCCATTATCTGCAGAACTCAGTTTTAACGGAAATTAAGAGTATAAAACTATTAGCTGACAGATATGGTGGGCAAAATAAAAACAAAAGCATGCTTTAACGTTGGCTGCTGCAAGCTCCTAATAATGTAAAAGAAATTTAGATTAGGCATTTGCCAAGTACGAGGTCATTCCTTTACAAAACCGTGTTTGACGTCAAAAAGTTCCTTCAGCTGTATTTTGAAACAGAGTGGCAAACGAATCCTTCCTTAAAGTTTTACGTAGATCTTTTCGCTTCTTGTCAAGGTCGTCGCACAGACGAAACAGAACTTCCAGAAACGGTGGAAGATATGTATGGTCCGAAAGAAGAAGCGCCAGAATGATATGTGTTAAATTTTTTTTATATTCTAGTATAATAGCCTTCTAATATAAAATAAATATTGTTCTTTAAAATAATTCTTTTAATCATAAAAGAAAACAAAAGGAACGAAATCCATTTTAATGATATGCAAAACGTATAAAATCCAGTTTTTGGAAGCACAATCGATAAAATCCATTTTCAAAGTTTAATAAGGGCTTTTAGGTAGTGGTATAGTTGTACATATTACGTAGAGAATCACAACAAAGCCTTAACACCTTATTAAAATACTTACTATTGGATACCTTCCGATATATCCAGACTTCTGGAAATGTATTCAAGAACCGTCATCCAACTGTCAATATCCGATTCAGTAAGCACCACCTTGCAAGGTATTTCTTGAGTTTTACCGTTGGGCATCACAAACAGTATTATTTTGCGTCCTCTGGGTGGTGTTGTTGATGTTGACGATGAACTAGTATAACTTTCCATGTAATATTTTCGGGTTTGCGGAGCATTTTGTTTTTCCGCCCAGGTTTTATAACTAAATGTGGAAATAGCTTGGTGAAAGAAAACATTCTTCAAAGAGCTGAACTAACTGGTCGGCATTTTACAGTGTCTGTTTATTAATAAGTATCTACATATACGTAAATAATTTTAAAAATTTCTGTTTGAATTTATCAGAACTAGAACTAAATTAGATGAAGCCAATTTACCAATATGTAAATGTCGCAGCCTTTTAGTGTAATCAGCCGTTTCATGAAAAGGCTGGTATTTTCATGAAACGCTGCCAAACAATAAAACAAATAAATATTACGCCAAAGGGCTATAAATTGTAGACGCTACAAGAAACGTCAGCGTGCTTTGGCCTCTTGATAAAAACGAGAGCAAAATTACGTTAAGTGACTGACTTTACTGGACTTTTCATGTAGCGCTCCGAATCTACTTTGCACTTACTGAATTAACAACGAAATAACTTACTACAAAAGAAAATAACTTTTATTGCAAATAAGTTATCATAGCGGTTAGCTACAGTACAAGAGAAACAAATATACGAACGAAAGTAAAATCCTCAATTATTAGCACGGCAAGCTATTATGGCAACGGCTATTACAAAGTACGCTCTTTTTTTTACAGATACACTTATTCCTAGTACACTGTTGTTTGCTAAGTTTACACGAACATTTAAGTGCGCCTTGACCACCTGTTTCCAATAACACAGCTTCTCTTAAGCTGAGCGAATTTTCGAAGGGGTTTCCTCTTTATTAACAAATGCTGAACCCGCAACAGTAAGACTTTCAGCACCAAACCATCCCTTTATAGTACCGTGCTTACCAGCAACCTGATTTACGCCATTTTTTTGAACTATTATCAAACAAACCATATTCCTGGAATCTCCTGGACCTCTGTCGACTTTGGGAATATTCAATAATACACAATCGCCTACAATAAAAGTCGGCATTTTTTTTGCCAAATTACTTAACTTTTTTGGCTGCTTCTTCAGTCTTATTTCTAGCTTTGTCGCGTTCTTCAGAAATGTTTTTACTGGCAGAACATAAATTGCACAGTACTAAAGATCCTTGTTGACAAGCTTCTGCAATGTTAACAAGACGTAAACAATTTTCGCACATTAATTCTTGAGATTTGTTTATATTTTTTTTCTCCGGCACAACATTGGTATAATCAGCATCTTTATCAGCGAGACCTTCATGTGCATTAGATATTTCGACAACTGAATCTTCTTCATTCATAATTTTCATAAGCTCTTCTTCCGTAGTCAATGTTTCTGCAAGCGCTGAGGGAATGGTACTAGAAAATAGACCGATTTTAGGTTCACAACCTAAGAGTGCTTTATACGGGGACCGTGATATTGTTCTGTGAAATGAGTTATTTTTTTGCCATTGCACAAACTGAAGCCCTACCGACCATTTTTTGCAATTCGTATCAGACATCCAAGCTCGTATCATGTTTACAACATCTTGATTTGATCGTTCAATGCTGCCTTGCCTCTGGGGGTGTCTAGGACGACCGTGTGCTATGATACAGTCGGACAATAAATCTTTCAGTTCCAGCATAACCTTATTTACGAACTCGCGGCCGTTGTCGCTTTGAAGAATTTTAGGGGCTCCTATTAGAAGAAAAATACTTAGTAGGTTGGAAGCAACTTTCTCGGCACGTTTGGTTTTCATTGGTCGTAAGAATAAGAGTTTTGTGGCATGATCTTGATAATTCAATATCCATTTGTATTGCTTGTCGGGAAGTGACTGGAAATTCATTAAGTCCACTTGCCCTCTTTCATTAAAATCCTTGCTTACAATGGAACGTACTACAATTTTTTGTCTGCTATGTTTCTTTTCATTGCAGCTTTTGCAGCATTGAACGGAACATTCTATGGACGGACGTGGGATACTAAGTTTATTTCTCAAGGCTACTTCCATTTTAACGCGACCACCGTGCCCTGTTTTGTGAATATGATAATCGTATAACATAGTTTACAAATCACGGGTCCACGAGAAACTCGGGGAATCCTGGGCATCACCTAACCTAAAAATTTATAATTGGGTTTAAAAATCACTTACAGCTTTTGCTTAGCTATTACAATTTCCTGTATGACTGCTTCAATTTTCTGCTTTGTGTAAGGCTTTCGCAGTGCTTTTTGGAAATAGAACTCTTCTAATTTCTTGTAGAATTGCGTTTGTTGTTTAACACTAGAACTGCCTGCCGTCGCCATTCTTAGGTTATAAATTACTCATTTTATTACATCAAGGGCAAAGTAGATTCGGAGCGTTACATGAAAAGTCCAGTAAAGTCAGTCACTTAACGTAATTTTCCTCGTTTTCATCAAGAGGCCAAAACACGCTGACGTTTCATGTAACGTCTACAATTTATAGCCTTTTGGCGTAATACTAATTTGTTTCAGTATTTGGCAGCGTTTCATGAAAAGACCAGAATTTTCATGAAACGGCTGATTACATTAAAAGTCTGCGACATATGTACTGCACGTGCATACTAAGATATATATTATACAATCTACTGTATGTTTGCTTTGAAATTCTTATTTTTTAAAATAATTAGAAATTAATGATTCTTCTTCTTGTAGTGACTATCCGTTTCGAATGTTAGCGATCAACATGGCGATCCTCACTTTATCCACTGCAGCCCGGAACAAACCCACTGTCGTCGTGTCAAACCATGTCCTTAGGTTTTTTAGCCACGATATCCTTCTCCTTCCTGGTCCTCTTCTTCCTTCGACTTTTTCCTGCAGTAATAGTTGTAATAGTTCATATCTTTGGCCATTCCTCATGACATGACCTAAATATTCGAGCTTTCGTGTTTTTATTGTTGTGATTAGCTTCTTCTCCTTCCCCATTTTTCTCAGAACTTCCTGGTTGGTAACGTGTTCTGTCCAAGGAATTCTCAATATTCGTCGGTATAGCCACAGCTCGAATGCATCGATTTTCCTGCAAGAAGCTGCGGTCAAGGTCCATGATTCCACCCCATACAATAGTACCGAAAAGACATAGCATCTCAACAATCTGATTTTGGTTGTCAATAACAGATCATGACATCTAAATAGTTGTATCATTCTTAGGAATGCAGTTCTGGCTTAATCGATGCGGCATTTAATCTCTAACTCGTTTACTGTTGTTCCAAGATAAGTGTACTTATTTACTCTGTCTATCTGTTGATTATTAATTAGGAGTTGATCAGGTTGAATGTTGTTTTGCGAGATAACCATGTACTTGGTTTTCTTTGTATTAAGAAGAAGTCCGTAGTCGAGGCTAACTTCAGTTACTCTATTCATAATGTTTCGAAGACCCTCCATGCTATCAGCAAACACCACCGTATTGTCTGCGTACCTTATATTGTTCAAACACTCACCATTCACCTTAATGCCAGCATCTACCTCTTCTAAAGCATGTTGGAATATTTGCTCTGAGAAAATGTTAAACAGTAGTGGCGAAAGTACACAACCCTGTTTAACCCCTATTTTGATCATTATATCGTCCGAATCTTCCCCCTGGCATCGTATGGTTGATGACTGATTCCAATACAGGTTACTTATAATCTCAGGTCCTGCTCATTTATGTCAAGCGCTTTCAGGACCACCACAAGTTTTCCGTGCTGTACCTTATCAAGTGCCTTCTGATAATCGATAAAACACGCATATATATCGCATTTAACGTCTCTGCATCTGGGTGCTAAACAAGGCTTCCCTGGTTCCTATTGCATTCCGAAAACCGAATTGTGTGCGTCCCATGCTCCGCGCATACTTTGAATATCCTTTGGTGGATTATTTTCAAAAAGTAGGTGGCTCATGAGATTAATAGTGCAAAAATCGCCACAGTGTTTTGCATTGGATTTCTTCGGCAGCTGTATAAAGGTAGATTTTAACCATACCTTGGTAAAGAAGGTGATAGACTTTCCAAATCTTATTTATCTCTCATTAAACATGTCCTTTCTGGAGGGCAGTTTCGACTTTAATATACCTTGGGTATTTCTCCTGTATTGTATATGTTGTTAAATATTTCGGTCAGCCAGCAGATATCTTGTTCGTCAAAAAGTTCCAAAAATTCAGCACGGATATTATCGGGTCCAGGTGCTTTGCCCTTCTTTAAGGGAATCAAAGTTCGGCGGTTGCTGAGGTCGATCATCTTTGAAAAGTTCTGTTATGTATGAATTCCATGTCTCCATTTTCTCACCTTTGTCGACTATAATTTTGTTCTCTTTGTTATGTACTTTGTCACATGTTTTTCTCCTATATAATCCTGCGGCTTCTTTTTTTCTATTTGGTTGACCGTTGCCACCTTCTTCAAATAAATTCCTAACTTCTGCTTTATTTTGATGCAACATAGTCACTTGGGTCTTACACACTTTAAAATTTTCAGCCAATTTCCTGGTACTTAAACCATTTTTAAATATGGGTAATTATTCAAAACTGATCGTTTAACGCAGGTGGTCACTTTATACAGGCGGTCGCAAAGAGAAGTTTTACTGTACATTATTCTGGTTATGTGCTCCGTCGAGCACAGTAGAAAAGATTTCCGGTATAAAATAAGCTGCCATAATTGGTGTGATTAACATATTCCAAAAGTGCTAATACCTTATCTAATGGTTGAAATTTGGAATCTAAATTACCAGAAAATTTGATTTCTACCACCTATTAGAATAATACGAGTCAAAAAACTACCAAAAACATGTACTACGTCGAGCCCAATAAATCGCTCAAGTTGAACAATGTTTGGTAAACGTAACTGAGGCATACCAAAAGAAAGTTAGGAATATTTTAATAATAAAATCGATACGAGAAATTTATACGTTCTAGAAATTCCTTGAGATTTTTATCAAATCAAAAATATATCCCAAAGAAATTATGTTGGGTGCTTTAGGGGCATGACGGGTTGATGGATATTCCGTTTTATATACATGAGCAAGATTTTTCCCGTAACACGAAATCTTATAAGTATGCAATACTTTTATTGATTTATTTATTTACATAACAACATTTTTAAGATATAAAACATTTACAAATTACAGAATTAAATAAACTAACCTAATCTAGAATAATAGCCCTTTTGGCAATAATTTTAAATTTATTATCATCAGACTGATTAAAGAAATGTAAGGAACCAACCATAGAATGTATTGACATTTGTCGTCATCCTGTTTACAAGACTATGTGCCAGATAATTTGTTCTGCGAAATGAAACATGGAAAAGGGAAGGATTACGAGTCTAGTAACTAGGAACATAAATATAGAAAGTTGGCAAACATTCAGGGCTCTTAATAATATTGTTCAATACTTTAAGGTCAAAGCAGACATCATAGTATTCCCTTCGGCGGAAAAGCGTTGTCAGATTTAGATAAGCCATAGCCTGGTCGCCGGTTAAGTTGATTCCAGAGTTAAAAAGAATATGTCTGGAAAACTTGATGAACTTTATCTAAACATTTTCCAGCCTATTGATATAAATATCATAGTACGGCGACCAAACTATGCTTGAGCACTCCAAAATGGATCTGACAAAGGAAATATATATAACGTTTTTACAGCTGTTACAAGTCCCTGCACGATCTCTTATCAAACCCCAGCATCCTGTTCGTTAAAGAATGTTGTCACAACACCCGTTGAAGATCTAGTCGTCGATCTAATAAACGAAATTACAGCTGCTATTGCAGAAAGAACCCACAGCAAACTTTTAAAAACTTTTGACAGTTGTGTTCACGCAGAAGGAATAAATTTTGAACAAAATTGACTGAATTATTATTAAGTGAAGATTTATTTTAGTTTTACTGCTGACCCGTCTCCAAAATTAATTAAAAAATTGAGGCGTTTCTCGGAAAAAACCCATTAGTCCAATTAATCCCAAAATGAAATATTGCTGCCACATGGTTCCTTACACCCATGTTAATGTATTCAAAGCACTAATTCTTGAAAAAACATCATATGTCGTCTAAAAACTATGTATGAAATTTGGTTTGTTCTCGTAAAAACATCATAAGTTCACGTTGTTTCTCTTAAGAAGGTCACATGTCCATGACATGTGACGTTTTCGTTAGAATTCGATTCGTAGTTTTTTTTGTTTATTTTTAAGGTTAGTTTGTGCATACAGTTCGACGGATAACTAGCGCTGTGTATTGTTTCCTTTTAAAATACGTCACAAAATGAACGAGGGAAGTAATAAGGAAGTGATTCAGTGGCAAGAAAGAAAAGGAAGAAAGGCACATCCAAAAATAGTTATCAAAGAGGCCAAAGTGAAGGGTTGTGGGCATCGAAATCATAAAGACAGACTAATACCTGAGAAAAATGTGAGAGATGATTGCAGGTATAGCGACTTTAAAATAAGGTATAACTTAGTTTTTGAATATTGAATATTTATTCTAGATGTAAGCGGCTCAAATGTTTTCAGAAAGTCCCTGTAGAAGAACGCGAGCATATTTTTACCGAATTCTATAAAATGCATAACAAAAATGAACGAGATGCAGACTTGGCTAGCCTAATAACAATAAATTTAATAAAGAGACAAAGAAAGCATAAGGAGGGGAACAAAAAACCACATTGTGCTACATATTCCTATAAGCTGCGATGTTTTGGTAGGGAAAAGTCGGTTTGTGTCAAAGCCTTTGCCAGCATACATGCAGTTACATTACTGCGTATAAAAAGAATTCAGTTATCACTGGTAGAAAAAGGTTTTGCGCCCAGAGATACGAGGCGCAAACATACTTGTCGCCCTAGAAACTACTGCAAAGAAGCTTATAATCTTATAATGGAACATATTCGCACATTTTCTCCCATGCAGTCACATTACCCATTGCGGAAAAATCCAAATCAGCTGTACCTACCATCCGAGTTGACAGTAAAGAATATGCACAAGGCCTATCTACAAGAGTACTATCTTAATGTTCCCTACAAAATGTATTGGAAGGTGTTTAAAACTAGATTTAATATTAAGTTCGGATATCCTCGTTCAGATACCTGTGCAGATTGTGACAAATTCAAACATACTTTAAGCAACAAGAACATTTCCGATGTTGACAAAGCTTCTTGCCTAATGGAAAATAACTCAATTTAAGAAAAGCTAATGCTTTCCATTCCAATTTTTGCACGGCAGATATGGTATTATGTCTTCGGAACCTATGATTTAGGAATCTATGCTACTTAACTACTTTAATAACAATGATATGTGTAGAAATCTGGTCTTGGTCAGCGATGGCTGTCCGGGCCAAAACAAAAACTATACCATGCTTCATTTCTTGTATGTCTTAGCTCATGGACTCAAACTCTTTGAATCTATAACCTACCTGTTTCCGATAAGAGGTCATTCATATCTTCCTAAAAATCAGGATTTTTCTCTTATTTCAAGGAAAAAGCGAAAAATCGAACGAGTTGGAACCCCAGAAGGGTGGGACAATATTATTTTACAATCACTATACAGGGTGACAATTTGAAAACGAACAGCATTTAATATTGCCTCTACCAATGATAGTATGAAAATTTGGCGAAACACGTCAATTGATATATCAAGGGGGAAATTTTTTAAGGCATTTGTTGTCGTGTTACTTTCAACCCCCTGAACCCCAGGGCACCTACCCCTAAAATTTTAAATGGCAACCCCTATTTCTTTTGCCAGTTTTGTGTTCCTTATAAAATTCTACATAAACTGTATTATTTTTTTTTTCCAAAATTGTGATTATTAACCTCACAAATTATTGAAATGTATTTAAATAAACATTTAAATAATCCAACTCCTTGAAAAATTATGATAATGATAATGAAATACTGGAAAGCTCACCTTTCCTACTTTATGAATTATTCAAAATGGGTTCCATTCTTCTCCAAGCACAAGTACAGCCGGTATTCAAACTGGTTTCGGACGTTTTCAAGAGTTTCAGGTGAAATGGCTCTACACTCCTGTACAATTATTTGTTGTAATTGTTCAATGGAATCTGGTTGAGTTTCAAATACAACGGATTTCAACTGACCCCATAAGAAAAAATCCAGCGGTGTCAGATCTGGTGACCTTGGTGGCCATTCTATGGGTCCCCTCCTACCAATCCACTGCTCTGGGTAATGATTATCCAACCACTATCTTACTGGGCGTACATAATGCGTCCTGTTGGAAGTGGAGCAAATGTTCATCTAGAGCAACATTTCCATTGGCGTCCCTTTGATTTTCCACCTCACGAATTATAAGAGGTTCTATAGCTATGTCTAACATTTCTGCATAAATTTCACAATTTAGATTTCCATTGATAAAGAGGGGACCGATGATACTATTGCCTAATATACCCGCCCAAACATTTATTTTTTGAGGGTATTGCGTATGCCCCTCTCTAATAATGTGAGGATTGAGGTCGCTCCAATTACGACAGTTTTGTTTGTTGACCTTGCCATTTAAGTAAAAAGTGCATTCGTCACTAAAACAGATATTCTTTATTAACCTGGGCAGAGTAATAATCTTATCCGTCATAATTTCGCAAAACTCGATACGTCTGTCCGGGTCATCGTCCCCTAATTCTTTAGTAATTAGTAGTTTGTATGGATGAAATGTGTGAAGCTTTAATACTTTCCTGACTGACTCACGCGTCAGTCCAGTTTGATCTGCAACTTTACGAAGGGACGTAGTGGGAGCCATAGCAACTTCACCAAGAACCTCAATCTTAGTGGCCTCATTGAGCAGTCTTGGCTCATTCCTTTTCTTATTGCAAACAGATCCTGTTTCTTCAAATTTAGCTGCTAACTCACAGATGTACTTGTGTCCAACATTTCTTTCACGATGTCTTTCGTTGAATACGGCCGCCGTTCTTGCAAAGCAACGATTTTCAGCTCCGTAAATGAAAATCATTTCTACGTGTTCAGCAATAGTGTAAACCATTTTCAGAAACGACACTAATAATTAAAAACTATTGAAATGTTTATGAAATTAACTTTCACAGCTTATTTCACTGATTCTAGAAGAACATGAAATAAATAATGAACACCAGGAGTCGAAAAATAAAGTACCTACTAAGTATAGTTGGGGTCAAGCAAATATTTGACGCGTGACACTTCCACATTGTCATGGGTGCCAAATACGGCAGGCAACTCATAATATAAAAGTTACTAATGGCTAATTTATATTATAATAATTACCACCCACTCGAAGTATTTGTATCTTTATCCTTTTATATGACTAAAAAGAGACATACATAAACCGAGTTACCTTAAGAAAAAAGAAGAGAAGAAGAAAGGAAAACACATGAATCGAACATCGAACGTAATTTTGTTTGTTTCTCCCTCTTGTGCATTTTCAATGTCATATCACTTGTCGACCGTACGTGAATTCTCGTCGATTTGGTAAAATGCAGATCCGCATTTTATTTATTCCAAAACGAGTGATGTCGTTGTCTTGTTGACATTCTGTATTTGGTTTTGGATTTTGAGTATTTAAATCATTTTATTGCCTTTTTATAGTGTTCTATTGTCTTTATTTGTGTAGTGAGTGTTAAACATTGTTTATAGTTTATAAGACTTTACTTTAGTATTATTTTTTTAGACGTGTGTTTATCGTAAGAGAAGTAAGTAACTCTACTGTCATTATATCAATAAACATCATTTACGTTGATCAAGTGGACAATAAAAAAGGCTAGTGAGTGCTTGCCAACGTTTCGCTTTATTTATGTAAAGCTTCATCAGGGCGGAAATATAATAATTTTCTTAAAAATTTTGGAGCCTGCATATAAAATACATGACAAATAAAGAACATATTATACACAATGACAATGAATATTAACGAATGCTCTTTTGTTTACAAACGTTTTAACAAAAATAATATAAAAAACATATTGTCAAGGCTAAAATATCCAAGGAATATAAGAAAATTTAGGACCTTTTTAGGACACGTTATCCGTAGTGTTCTTGAGATCTTATAATATTCGCTCTTAGAATTTTCCTGCAAGGTAATAATTATTTGAAAACTTACAATGGCTCTATTTTCCACTTTCTCTGCGAGCCATAAAAAAAATACCGTTTCTATAAAAACGCAGGTAAAAATTAAAAAAAAATAAAATGGCACTACCCCACTTAATATATACCAATCTTATTATGGTGTCGCTGAAAAACATTTCCGAAGAGATGTCGCAAGTGAGGTAGTGACATTTAAGATTTTAAAGTGGACGAGGGTAGTGCTTAGAAGTGGTGGGTGGCAAAATGCCAACGCGTTTTTAGAGAAACTATTTTTTAGTTTTTTCTTGATTTGCGTAGACAATATAGCCATTGTAGGTAAGTTTTAAAAGTTTTCACCCGCTATACGAAGGATTACTTATGTTATATATTTTGTAGTTTAACATAAATAAAAATTTAAAATTAAACAGTTGTTTTCATAAAACCGTTTTCCAGGTACAAGTATTTCCTGTTTTGATGGTAAGTCATGATTTTTAGGTAATTACCCAAATTCATTAATTAATATAAATAATATTACATAATCCAACCTAAACAAACAAATAGTTTTTAAGTGTAAACTAATATGTACTTAATTGACTTAGGCTGAAGGACTTTGGGCAATGGCCTTTTGGTGTAAACCAATGAGGTACCTAATAAATAAAAATAATATTAATCGTTATACACTACTAAGATTGCTTTTGTTAAAGCCTGTGATATTAATGGTCAATCCTAAATCCCACCATTACAATGCACAGGATTTATCAAAACAAATTTATTTATATTAAAATTCATATTCTTAGACCAATTTCCCAGCAATCATTTTCTGCAAAGGTTTATAAATAACAGTATTTGTCAGTCCGGCCCTGACTAAGTATCAGCTGTTATAAAGTTGGTGAAATCGAAATAACTAGTATTGGACAAATATGACAAGATGGAAGTGTCACGCGTCAAATATTTGCTTGACCCCAACTATACTTATCATTTGTTCGAAATATCAGGAATAAGCAAATCGAGAATCTTGTTTTGTCAAATACGGCAAAAAAATTAAATTATTTTATGTTTTCTAGTGGCGATATCGAAGGCGAAATGTAAATAAATAAAAGAATTTGGAATGTAACTATTGGTAGGCACAAACAGTTTTAAACGAAGTGCTATGAGGCGGTGAATGCAATCCGTTTTAAAATTCGATATTAAATACATTTCATTAATTTGTGAGGTTAATAATCACAATTTTGAAAAAAAAATAATACGGTTTATGTAGAATTTTATAAGGAACACAAAAATTGCAAAAATAATAGGGGTTGCCATTTAAAATTTTAGGGGTAGGTGCCCTGGGGGTCAGGGGGTTGAAAGTAACACGACAACAAATGCCTTAAAAAATTTCCCCCTTGATATATCAATTGACGTGTTTCGCCAAATTTTCATACTATTATTGGTAGAGGCAATATTAAATGCTGTTCGTTTTCAAATTGTCACCCTGTATAAACCGTCTTCTTTCAGAGCTGTCAAAGTAGAGAGATCGATGAGTTTTGATATAAAAAATGCAACAGAAAAGTTTTTTTTAGGAAATCCAAAACCAGCCATCAAAATAACAAAAAGTGAAAATGTTCCGCATTGAAAGTGTAACACAAGAATTTTCCTTAGGGATAGCTACCATGGCCTATGGCGTTCCTCAATAGTAGCATCGAAAAATCCCTTGAAAAACGAAATTTTTTAAAGCAAGCATACGATTTGCCAATACCCATTAAGAAAATCAAACTGGATACTCTAGAAAAGCTTCTGCCCCTTTTGCATGATCATAATAATAGAAAATTTTATGACAACTTGATAGAAAACCAAAAAAAAATTGACAACCCTGAACTAAATACTGTCGATAATGATGACAATAGCAGTGGCTGCGAGGACTAAGAGACTATTATTAACCTTCTTGTGAAATTTTCAATTTTTTTTATCTTATTAAGATGGGTTCAGTGTTCAATGTTTACTGTTTATTTCTAATAAAAACATCACATGTCCATTTTTCCCTTTAAGAACGTCACATGTTCATGTGTTTTTTACGTTTTTTTTACAATCAAAGTTAAAAAAAAATCGTAAAATCTTAAATTTAATATGTCTTATTGCCCTTTGCAACTGGTAAATATTAAAATATAGTGTTTAACTAAAAAATAGGGAACTTGAAGAGTTTTTTTATTATTTTCCCAAATAACGAGTGATTATTAATTATTTTGCTCAAGGGCGGCTGTGACCCAGTATACATAGTGTAGCAGTAGCGCGTAGATTAAATCATAGGGCGAATTTGCAAGAAAGCAGCGTTGTCACGTTGAAAACCTAAAATAATGTTTTTTGACGGTATGTAATATAAAATCCTGAGCTATCTTACTTTGAAAGCCTACTTTATATGGCCGCCTCCTACTTCTAGACACCTTCTGATGTTTCTTCTTACCCTCAGAGACACATTAACCAATACGTTTGGAGAATTATTAATTTCGGCAATTTTTTCTGAAATCCTTCGTTTAAGATCATTTATATACTCAATTGGTGTTCGATAAATGGAGTTTTTTATAAAAGGCCACAAGAAGAAATCGCAGGGTGTTAAATCGCAGGAACGAGGTGGCCATATTTGTTGCGTATTTCGGCTTATAACTCTGTTTTCAAAAAATTCACTTAAAAAATTTAAATTTTCTCTGGTTACATGAGGTGTAGCGCCATCTTGTTGGAAGTAACCTTCCCGCAATTCATCATCGTGAAGTTCATTAATAAATGTTGTCAGAATTTCGATCCGATATCTCTCAGCTGTAATTGTGCCATCAAAGTAAATTGGGCTTACTATTCTTCTAGAACTAATTGCTGCCCACACACCAACTTTTTGAGGACGAAGAGGTCTTTCTACAAAAACCTGCGGATTTTGCGTATTCCACATTCGCATATTTTGTGAATTAACATAGCCTAATAAATAAAAATAAGCCTCATCGGTAAAAAATGTTTTTTCAAAAGCACCACTATTTTCTTCTTGAAAATTGTTTAAAAACCATTCACAAAAATTAAGTCTTTGGGGGACGTCATTGGGAAGGAGTTCATGAATAGCCGTAACACGATAAGGGTATAGATGCAGATCCTTTTTCAAAAGTGTTTGACATGTACTGTAGCATAAATCCGTTTGCTGAATTTGTTGAGATAAATGCCTAATAGAAGTTGAAGGATTATTTTCCATAATTTGTCGCGCTTCTTCAATAACCTCATTCGATCGTTTCGTTGGTCTTCCAGCCCCTTTTTTATGTTGAACAGAACCAGTCTGACGAAATTTATCAATTAGGTATTGTGACCCAGTACGAAAATTATGAAAGGTCACCGCAACATCAGGAAACTTGGTTCGAAATTCATCAAAGCAGTCATGCATAGAGTAATTCCACACACCGCCTATTTTGTTTCCATTTCTAAAAAAACTTTCAACAATAAAAATTTTTTGTGCTTCACTAAACATTTTTACTGTAGAACTTTCAATCCGGCAACAAAGCTTCACCAAAACTTGATACGCTGAAAAATAAAAAAAAAAATAAAAAATTAAATCATATCCTGCAAATACCACTTTATAATAGTCAAAAGACGACTCCCCGGAGAAATATTAGTTAAAGCAATAGTAACCTACCTTCAAATAACTGCAAAAATTACAAAATTTCTCCAATTTTTAAACTTTACAAATACACAAATTCAAATAAGACGTAAATGCCATAAAACAATCATGTCATCTTATCTACGCAGTACGGCCATGATGCTTTTAAAATGCATGGCCTCCCTTGAGCAAAATAATTAAAAATCACTCGTTATGTTAATTTAGGACTAATGAGCTTTTTCCGAGACACGCCTCAATTGAAATAAAACTTTCTATTGCTCAAAAACCAGTGAAATAACTGTAGTAGTACTTTCAAATGTACGTTCGAAGTCCCCGTAATCGACTTATATTCTCGGAGCGTCAGTCAAAAGGGTCGCATTCATGTTATCTTTATCAAAATATATTGATTCGTTTTTGAGATATAGGCCCTCGGAGTTTCAAGTGAGCCCCCTGTATAGCATTAAACATTTTTCACCTAGGTTTATACAATACTTAATTACGCAATTCATTTTAAAAAATTCGAACCTAGTTTTCCATAAAATGTATTGTTATACCAATAACTGGGTATTATAACACTGCGCTTTTTTCCATGTTACTTTAACAGTATTTTAAGCTGTCAGTGAAATAGATATATTATTTGTTGGCTTTAAAACATTTATGTTAGGGAATCAAACATCACAGAAGCTTTCTATTTCTCGTTTGTTTATACAATCTAGAATACTCTAGAGTAAGTATTTTGTTATCTGACTATAAACGGACGGCAAATTCCACTTTATAGCTGAGTGATCGAACGGACAAGACAAGAAATAATCATTTTAACTAACCCACTTCGGTTTTCTTTTAATTTTTCAGCACCGACAGCGACATATTTTCCATTGGATTCTAATGATTCAAAGGAGTTAACCAATTCCTTGCTCTCCAAATGAATTAAATTTCTTACGGCGCCAAAAGACGGTCTCAAAATGTCCGTAATGAACGCTAAGATTCCATTCCATGTTCTAAAATTTAATTTAATATGAGTAAACATCTTTTTCCAAGTAAAAGTCCGGGATTGGAACAGATAAAATTAAGTTTATGATGGCGAAAGAAACTAGAACAAGTAAAAACAGTATATTTAAATAAAACAGCTTGAATTAAAATTAGTTATCTTCTGGAGTACAGTAGTTTTGCTTTCTCGGTTCATCCAAACAATAAGAGAAAATAATGTTAAACCTAATTATTTTTGGTAGTTTGTTTGTGCTCTTTAACTAAAAATTAAATTTATCTTGGGTCAAATCCAACACATTTTGTTTCCCGTCTGTGACTCTGTCACCTGAATCCTCAGCACACAACAAAAGAAAGATTAACAGCGAAGTAACCTGATATATTTGATATTTCAGTTGCATAACATAAGATGAGCCGAGAGAATGGATACAATGTCGTGTTCAGTAAAATGTTTACACGGTGAGGTCAAAAGGATGGAAAACCACTTTAATTTATTAAAAAACGCAAGAAACCATTAGTTTCGTT
Organism: Polydrusus tereticollis; assembly: GCA_963920685.1. Lineage (NCBI taxonomy): Eukaryota > Metazoa > Arthropoda > Insecta > Coleoptera > Curculionidae > Polydrusus > Polydrusus tereticollis. Next base: position 37,210,260 of record OY987330.1, on the reverse strand, counting down.
TTACAATTCTTACAAAATAAATCTTCGTAAAAGGAAAGAAGCGATGTATCTCACAAAGAATGTTATTTTTAAAATTTACCTAAAACATTTTGGATTTATATTTATAGAATGTCCATCGCCTTGAAAGTCTCCATTTTCCCAAACCATAATATGCTTGACATGGTATTTAGATTTATCGGTATTGTAGTAGTGCATGGGCTGAAATTGTTTCACTTAAATTTTTATATTTTGCAAATAAATAAAAGTCGTAAAGAATGGCTTGAAAAAAAAATATTGAAGATTACATCTTCATTGAGTAATGTCAATGTTGTGTTGACAGCACATTTAGGTTGATGGAAACCTACCTTCAAAAATGATATTATTTTTTTGATCATTGGTAAAGGTGCCTTTCCAACGTAGGTGATTTTGCATCATGCGCATGGTCGCGCCGCGGACTGACATGTGATCTGTGCTTATACCAATATATTGCTAATACCGTGTTACAGAAATGTCCTCAGTGTGGTGCAGCGTCTTGCGGAAGCTTTGCGTCTGCGCAGTTCGCGTGTACGTCAAGTCCGGCTTCAAACTTATTTAACTTAATTTGTTTAAATATCTATTGATTCATAAAAAAAAATACTAGTAAATCTTGGTACAATATGAGATATAAGAAGATGTAAGGCATTCATTTTCTTGAAAAAGCAATATCTCGAGTTAAAGTTTAGTTTTCGGCATAGTTGCGTAAGTAATAATAGCTGTCCATAAAACCAAAACGTGTGCCCTCTGTCGCCTGCTTTCTTTCTATCAGTTTCTGTAGAACATACGATGATAGTTGCACAAAAGTTACTGTTTCTCTTTTTTTAACAGCAACAGCAAGTCAGAACGGAGGTTTTGAATGATTATAGTAGACTTGACAAACATGTGCATTTGCCTTACTTTAGCACTTAGTAGGAAAGAAAATGAATAAGTTATATCGTGATGTTGCAGGGAATTAAAGATACGTTTTGAAAATTGTCTGCGAATAAGAAAACTAGTAGCGAATTAAGTTGGCGAAATTCAAGGAAGAACATCGATTCTATAAAAATCTCTGAGCTGTGCGAGGTGAGAAGACCTGGAGCAAGCATATTGTCGTCGACTGTCCACTCAAGGGAAGGAACATTGAATTCACCAAATATTATTAACTTGGAATTTTCAAATTTGTTTCTGAGAGATCTGCATATATTGAGAGAGAATGGTAGCTGTCGAGCTTAGAGTTAGGAGGTAGGTAAACACATCCCAGAACTATATTTCCGTGTTCGGATCTGATATGGACCCAAATATCTTCGTAGAAAGGATATATTGGACTGTCGATGGCCACAGCTTTTAAGGCGGCAAGTGTTGCTGTCAAGACACCCCCTCCGCGTTGGATTAAGTTAATTTCACCCTGTTCAATGTGCTCTGAGAGAGGTGTTATCCATCGTATCAAAATTTTCTTTCCTATCATAAATCTTTCTTGACAATTTAAAATGTAGTAAATCTAACATATCGAGATCGTTTTCAAGAAATGATTCGTCTTCCAGCTGCATTCTTAATACTTAATTTTTATTAATTTACTTCACACAAAGTTTAGTAGAAATGGCAGCTAGAGCATAAACTGCACAAAATATACCGACTAAATTGATCTGGATTACCTATGTGTTGTTTTTTGAACTGAGCATAGCAAGTACGAACCTTTTAAACTAGTTTAAGGACTGATCCAGTATATCCAGTCGCGGTTTTATGTAAGATAAGTGGTATTCTTTTGCTAATATTTTCCTAATATGCTCAATATACAGAGTCGCAAAAAAGTCGCGTATAATGTCTGTAACTTTTAAATTATCTCCAATACGAAAAAGTGGCCTTTATAAAAGTTGTTCAGTAAATTATTTCCCACATTTCTGTCTGCATGAATTTTTTCTGTCATTTCTGGTTTGATTGCCACTAACTTACTTTATTTAAATGGAACACCCTGCATATTTGGATTCTACTGGGAAAACTCTGAATTTTTTGTATTTCAAGTTTTCACCTATCTGCAAGCGTTTCCGAGATAATGACAGTTCGAAAATGAAAAACTTCCCATTTATAATTATTCCTACCTAATACCCACCAGTTGAGTCAAGGTGTTTTCACCTAAGAGGTGTCAATTTAAGTTCCTGTTTAATTATAACCAACAAATGGCTTATATGTCGTTGAATGCAAATAAGTGCACTGTTCTGCATATTGGACCAAATAATCCTGGTGTTACCTACTTCCTAGGAGGAAATTCACTTACCGCGGTTGATCAACAAAAATATCTTGGTGTAATAATTTCTAAGGACCTCAAGGGGGAACGTCACATTGCTAAAGTAGTGAAAAGAGCAAACTCGCTCATATATCTCATCCAAAAAGCATTTAAGGACCACTCTGCTGCTACAATACTTCGCCTATATAAGTCCTACATAAGAACAACTCTTGAGTTTGCTGTTTCATCTTGCAACCCATACTATTCAAAAGATATCGAGCTACTCGAACGTGTCCAACGCCGTGTTACAAAAATACCCCTTGAATTGAAAAATCTTCCCTACAAAGAGCGTTGCCTACAACTCAGTCTATCCACATTGAGAGAGCGACGACAAAGTGGAGACCTAATCATAACACACAAAATTCTAGCAGGCTACTATAATGTTCCACTAAATATTTTTCAACGCAGTGAGCAAAACCATCTCAGAGGGCACAATCATAAACTCTCCAAAGAAAGGTGTTCAAAGCTCTGTCGAAGAAACTTCCTAAGCAACAGGATAGTATATGTCTGGAACGGTCTGAACCAGGTCACTGTCAGCGCCCTCTCAACAAACTCCTTTAAAAACCGAGTGGATGAAGACCTAAAAAATATCAACCGCGAACTTGTGCACTACTAACAAGCCAATGATGATAATTCTACGATGCCTTCAGGTGTGTGATCCACGGTCACATGTGTGTGTGTTCTATGCTGGACCAGTGATGTATTAATAATAATAATAATAATAATAATAATAATAATAATAATAATAATAATAATAATAATAATAATAATAATAATAATAATAATAATAATAATAATAATAATAATAATAATAATAATAATAATAATAATAATAATAATAATAATAATAATAATAATAATAATAATAATAATAATAATAATAATAATAATAATAATAATAATAATAATAATAATAATAATAATAATAATAAAAATAATAATAATAATAATAATAATAATAATAATAATAATAATAATAATAATAATAATAATAATAATAATAATAATAATAATAATAATAATAATAATAATAATAATAATAATAATAATAATAATAATAATAATTCCGGTTCCTGATCATTAAAAGGCAAGACGGACAGGACTTCTATAAGATCAGTCCGTTTGCAATTCAAAAGTCACTGTTTGGATTAATAGGCGAACTTAAACAAATAAAGAAAATAAAGCATGGACTTCTAGTAGAAACAGTATCAGCAGCACAGTCAAACAGAACACTTCAACTGAAAATGATGATCAACCTTCAAATAACAGTCGAACCCCATGTCGCATTAAACACCTCCAAAGGTGTAATTACCTGCAAAGATCTCCTAAATTGTACGGAACAAGAGATACTCGAAGAATTAGCACCGAAAGGTGTAACAGAAGTAAAAAGAATTAAAACAAGAATCAATGAACAGTTACAAGACAGCCCCTCCCATATACTTACGTTTAATACTCCCAAGCTCCCCAGTTCAATTAAAGTCGCCTTTCATCATCTATCAGTCCGACCATATATACCCGCACCATTAAGATGCTATAGATGTCAACATTTTGGTCATAATGCAGCAAACTGCACAAAACCACAAATATGCATATGTGGTAACCCATTGCACGAAGGGAAAAAATGCGAGCCAAATGTTGTTTGTGTAAATTGTAAAGGCGAACACAATGCCCGGTCGCGCAACTGCCCTGTCTATAAAACAGAAGTAGCCATACAAGAAATTAAAACCAGAGAAAAAATTTCATATATTGAAGCAAAGAGAAAAGTTGTTATCCAAACACCGAAGAACATATCTTACGCACAAGCTACAGAGGTGCCAAAGAAAATAAACCCCAAACCAGAAAATAATATCGACGTGGAAAAGCTTATCAAAGAATTATTACCTGCTATAGTTCAAAACCTTAAATCATTTTTCGTTACAAAACAGGAAGTATTTTTACAGACTGACACTCGAAGAGGATCTGCCTCATCCATACTCTCCGAAGCAGGGTCCGAAAAAAGGAAAAGGAAAGAACTAAGATGCCTTAACGGCTCAACAGACGCAGAAGAAGAATCAGCTGAAGAAACTGACAACTCCACCGTCCAGAAAAAACCAAAAGGGTGGCCGAAAGGTAAACCCCGTAAACCACCCAACTCATCTAGTCATCAAGGAAACCTACCTCTGAAAATACTAAATTAATTACCACAGTTAATTTATCATAGACAACTATAAAATGGACAAACTAATACAATGGAACTGTAGAGGCTGTATCAATAACTATTGCTACATAAAACAATTATTGCAAGAACACGATCCCATGTGCCTCGTTATTCAAGAAACACATCTCAAACCAAACCAACCATACTCCCTCAAAGGATATTCTGTTGTAAGACGTGAAGTTGCTAATAATCACAGATCGCATGGTGGCGTAGCCATCTTCACAAGAATGGATGTTATATTCTCACAGATAAATATTATTAGCGAACTACAAGTTATTGCCATTAAAGTAATCAGCCCTGTAAATATAACATTATGCAATATATACCTACCTGACACAACTTGGAAAATAGAACAACTAAACCATATCATTGAGCAGCTATCTTTCCCATATATAATAATGGGAGATTTCAACACACATAATACACTCTGGGGCGCAATAAAAACAGATGCAAAAGGTCGCATTCTAGAAAGATGGTTAGAAAGAGATGATCTGGCTATAATAAACACAGGATCCAAAACTCACTTTAATACTAAATCAAATAACTTCTCTGCCATAGACTTAACAATAGCGTCTAGTGATTTAATATCAAAACTAACCTGGAGTGTAGATGACGATCTACATAACAGTGATCACTTCCCGATATATATCCAACTAGATAAACAAAGAACCATACGACCCGTACCTATTAAATGGAATACAACCAAAGCTAACTGGGAAAAGTTTAAAAGTTTATTAAAACCACCAATAGACCTAAATGTTGAACAAATCACAAACCGCATACTTGTAGCAGCAAACAGCAGTATACCAAAATCCGGTGGTAAATCAATCAAGAGAGCCGTACCATGGTGGAACGAGGAGACAAAAAATATAATTAAACTAAAAAAAGCAGCCTTCAATAAATTTAAAAGGAGTCCCACCATTGATAACCTAATACTATTTAAAATAGCTAGAGCAAAAGCCCGAAAAATTATACTAAAAAACAAGAGGGATACCTGGAATCAATACACAGCAACAATCACACCAGATACGGAAATAAACACAGTGTGGAAAAAAGTGAAATCAGTAGCAGGCATTAACACAGGCAACACAATAACCTCCATACAAACAGGAAGTGGACTCATAACTGAAGATCCAGTAGAAATCGCGAATACAATAGCCACCCATTTTGAAAGAGTCAGCAACAATGATAACTACGATCCAAACTTCCTACAAGCAAAAAATAATATAGAAGCAAATATAGATTTTACCACAGAAAATAACATAGATTATAATTTACCTTTCGATCTAAAAGAACTAAATGAAGCACTTCAGCAGTCCAAAATCGGTACTCCAGGAACAGATACAATTTCAAACGATATGCTTAAAAACTTAACACCTGAAATGAAAGAAATAATTTTAAAACTTTATAACAAGCTGTGGAATGAAAATACTTACCCAGAATCCTGGAAAGAAGCACTGATAGTTCCTATACCTAAACCTAATAAAAACAAATTGTTACCATCAGGATTTCGCCCAATTAGTCTCACCTGCTGTATAGGAAAATTATTAGAGAGGATGGTAAATAATAGACTTCAAGACTACCTTGAAAAAAATAGACTGCTCGTTTCCTACCAAGCTGGGTATAGAAAAAAGCGGTCAACAATAGATCACTTAGTGTTATTGGAACATTCAATTCAAGAAGCGTTTCGAAAAAGAGAACACCTAATAGCTGTTTTCTTTGACATAAAAGGCGCCTTTGACATGACGTGGCGGTATGGAATACTGGACAAATTATCGAAATTCGGACTAAAAGGAAAACTACCGTTGTTTGTCAAATCATTTCTAGAGAATAGACGTTTCAAAGTAAGAGTTGCGAATGAATTTTCAAAAACTCAAATACTAGGGAATGGCGTCCCGCAAGGATCAACACTCAGTTGTACTCTATTTGCAATTGCTATAAACGAAATCTGCAAAGATGTTAACCCACAAATTAAAAAGTGTCTCTACGTCGATGACGTAGCAATTCTATTCAGTGGTAAGAAAGTCGGGGACATCACGAGAATACTGCAGCCTGCAATTAACAAAATCATCGACAATGGAGAAAAAGTCGGATTTAGATTCTCCGAAGAGAAAACAAAATGCGTACACTTCTGCCGACTAAGAAAACCCCATTATGATCCATTACTATATCTTAAAGAAAATGCTATAGAGTGCGTTGATACTATTAAGTTCTTGGGTTTAATATTCGATAAGAAACTTACCTGGCATGAACACATTGAGCTCATCAACACAAAATGCAGACAAAGTCTCAATATTCTCAAAGTGTTAGCACACACAAAATGGGGGGCTGATCCGAAAAGTCTTCTTATGATATACAAAGCATTAATATTGTCTAAAATAGACTATGGCAGCGTTGTATATTCCTCAGCAAGAAAAAGTCTTCTTTATAGACTTGATAAAATTCAAAATTTAGGTATACGCTATTGTCTAAATGCATTTCCAACGACTCCTGTTCAAAGTCTATATTGTGAATCTGCTATAATGCCGCTAGAACAACGAAGAAAAATTCTACAAACATCATACCTAACGAGCGTCAAATCTTACCCCAAGAATCCCAACAATAATTTCTTATTTCCAAATGAAAACAATTACGCCAATAGAAACACCATTACTCGTCCTCTAGCAATAAGATATTTAGAATACTTAAGAAATATCGACGTAGAACTCCCTGATCGTTTGGTAGATGATCAAAATGTTGACCAAGAGGCAAATAATAGACTCATTAGAAGAATAGATTTTACAAACAACGTAAAACAGAAAATTATTGATGAATGGCAAGCGATATGGGATAGGACCAACACATTACTTCGTAGAATAGAACCAACGATTAAAAGGAACTACGATTCCACAGGGCTAAGTAGACTAGAAACCACAAAAGCATTTAGACTTCGTACAGGACACACAAGTTTTACGCATCAGCATCTCCTTAAAGGCGAACCAGCACCATTATGTAATCAATGCGAAGTTACTCTTTCAGTGGCACATGTTATTTGTGAATGTCCTGCGTTTAATGTACAAAGACACAGATACAACTTAGAGCCAGTCACCGAAGAAAATCTGAAAAAAGAAAACATAAAAAAAACATTAGAATATATGAAATGTATCAAATTATTTGACAAAATTTAAGTGTATATAGATTGTACTTACCTGTAAGTCCCTAAGAGCTAATGACCCTAGCAGTCGATGCTCATCATAGGTGGGTTTTTAGTGCGGTAGAAATCCCACACTGTTTGGCATCCAATAACTATCCCGCCAAGCGCCTTTTGAAGGTTTTCCCACCTATCACAAAAAAAAAAAAAAAAAAAAAAAAAAAATAATAATAATAATAATAATAATAATAATAATAATAATAATAATAATAATAATAATAATAATAATAATAATAAAATAATAATAATAATAATAATAATAATAATAATAATAATAATAATAATAATAATAATAATAATAATAATAATAATAATAATAATAATAACCTATAAGTTACAGTCTATAAAATACTTACCTCCATACTCACTGAGAAGGTTTACAGTCATCTTGAGGAAAATAAACTGTTGGACGAAGAACAAAAAGGGTGCCGCAAAGGCTCCAAGGGGTGTAAGGAACAACTTATCATAGATGCTACCATCATGGCTTCGGCAAAGAAAACCAAGAACTCCTTATATACGGCATACATCGATTACCAAAAGGCCTTCGATAGCATCCCTCATTCTTGGCTATCAGAAACATTAAAGCTTTATGGCATAGAACCGCACATACGTACCTTCCTAAAATGTGCCATGGGTCAGTGGAAGACGAAGCTGATGATAAGTACGCCAGACATAGTGTTAGATGCAGGCATGATTAGCATCAAGAGGGGAATATTTCAAGGAGATGCCCTCAGCCCTTAGTCACTTATGGTACATGGACGACTTGAAAATCTACGCCCAAACCAAGAAACACCTTCATGATCTCTTATCTTGTGTTGGAAGATTTAGCACGGACATCCAAATGAAATTTGGTCTTGATAAGTGCAAGGTGAGTAGCATGGAGAGAGGAAAATGGGTGCGACACGATGGGTATGAGGTGAGCGGTGATCAGGGGACGATAGCAGGAATGGAGGAAGAAGAAAAATATAAATATTTGGGATACCTGCAAGCTAGAGATATAGACCATCAACAGGCAAAACAGCTAGCAACCGACACTTACCTCAAGAGGTTGCGCTTAATCCTCAGAACAAAACTGTCAGCAAGAAACATGGCAAAAGCTGTCAATACCTACGTCACGTCAGCTATTTCTTACAGTTTCGGTATCATCAAGTGGACAAACACTGAACTGGGCGAACTTAACATAAAAACCCGAAAGGAATTCCGAAAACATCGCGCTCATCATCCAAAATCTTCTATCGAAAGATTCCACTTACCACGAAAACTCGGAGGGAGAGGAATCCCTGATGTAGCGATCAGACATCATAAGCAGCTAGACAACCTTAGGCAATACTTTTATAAAAAATCGGAGACCAGCAACTTACATATGGCAGTAACTCAAGCTGATAAAAAAGCTACACCGCTGAGACTTGCGGACCGAACCTACAATCCTATACCCGAAGGTGCAACACCCCAACAGCAACTTCAGCAATGGCGAAGCAAACCGCTGCACGGAAAATACCTAGCCATGATCGAAGGAGATACTATAGATACCGCTAGTACTACATCCTACCTGCGCACTGGTAATCTTTTCGTCGAGACAGAGGGGTTCATTGCTGCAATTCAGGACCAGGTAATACCAACGAAGGCATACAGGAAGCGGATAGTTGGCGAACAACTCGACAATACAAAATGCCGCATGTGCAACACCAAAGAGGAATCACTCGATCATATTATCTCAGGGTGTACTGCACTAGCCCCTAAAGCTTATCTAGAGCGACATGATAGAGTTGGCAAGATCATACACCAAAAGCTGCGAGAAACTTACATGGGATTAGACAACACAATACCGTACTACCAATACGAGCCACCGCCTGTATGCGAAACAGACCAAGTTCGTCTTCATTGGAATAGAAAAATCCAAACGGATAAGCCAATCCCAAATAATATTCCGGATCTTGTAATAACCTTCAAGAATCAAAGAAAAACACTGATAGTAGATTTTGCGGTACCTCTTCCTGCTAATGTCAATAAGACACACTCCGAAAAAATAAGCAAGTACTTACCACTAAGAGATGAGATCCTCCGGATGTGGAAAATGGAAACGGTAATCATCGTACCTATTGTCATCGGTGCAACAGGAGAAATACCTAAAACCCTAGAAAACAGTCTTGGTCAATTGGGACTAAAACGGGAACTGTACATACCGATGCAAAAATCCGTCCTACTAGACACTTGTAGCATAGTGAGAAGGGTAATTGGCGATAGCCACAAGTATTTTTAATACATCAGTAAAGCCGGCCATCTTGTCTGAGTGAGACCGATGTGTCAGTGCTTTTATGCCACTTCGATGGAAAGAAGTGTGAACTCTGGGAATCATAATCATAATAATAATAATAATAATAATAATAATAATAATAATAATAATAATAATAATAATAATAATAATAATAATAATAATAATAATAAATGAATGAGAAACAACGAGTTGAAATTTTAATAAGGAGCGGTTACAGAAATATGAAGAGATCGCAAGATCAGGTTTGTCAACTTTTCAATGAATTATATTCAAATAGGCCTCCAATAAATCAGTCAACGGTGTGTCGAGTGGTAAAGAAATTTCGAGATACAGGCAGTGTTAGGGAAGGCGCTAGATCAGGTCGACCTAAAACAGCAACCAGTGGAGACAAAGCTTTGGATATCGCATGCTCTCAATACACGAAAATCCGATACAGTCATCCAGGCCAATGGCAATGGATTTTAATGTGTCTCATCAGTCAGTGAAAAATTTGTTTAAGCAGGAGAAGTTGCATCCCTACAAGATAAAGTTGCAAATGATGCAATAACGATTGATTGATTGATTGATTACTCTTAAATAACTAGGTTGGCACTTACGTTCTGACACCGCAGCCTTTTACAGACTTATTGTATCCCCTAGTTATTCGTTACTAGCCCGCCCACGGTAATTTTACGCCTGGGTAATGTCAGTCAGACGGGACCTACTGTTTATCGTGGGATCCGAACCACGCGCAGTCGCTTTCCAACCAACCACCATCCCGATCCCCCACAGAATCCCACTCCTACAAGAGCCGGCCCACACAGCCCGCAGCCGAGGCAAGTCTCGGGTTAAAGACCCGCTGCTATAGGAGCATGACCCTGCGGTTTCGATTCCGCTAAATCGTTAGTTAGAAGTACCTGCACTCACACATACAACAACCAAACCCAGTACTTTTTTTTATTTGAGCGTACTGTAGCGGGATTCGAACCCGCTCGACTCGAGCAGCGCGAAAGCAGGCTCACGCCGTTTCCGACGCTTTACCCACTTCGGCCACCGAGGCGGTTGTGTAATAACGATAATAACTTTGCAGCAAATATCATTTTCTCCGATGAAGCTACCAGATAGACACAATTATCGTTATTGGTCTGCTGAGAATACTTACTGATTCCAGGAAGGTCATACTCAGAGGCCAGAAAAAGTTAATGTTTGGGCGGGCATAGTTGTCAGACATATTATGGGACCTTTTTTCATAGATCGTAATTTGAATGGCGAAAAATATCTGGACATCCTCAGGAATCACATAATTTCTTCTTGCAGAACGGTTTTACCGGATGTAAATGAAGGCACAGACGAACAGATGGAGCACCTGCGCATTATGCGGCAAATGTTAGACAAATACATGAGCGAACAATTTCCAGGACGTTGGATAGGCAAAAAAGGTGTTATTGATTGGCCAGCGCGATCGCCGAACCTAACCTCGCTCGACTTCTTTCTGTGGGGAGACTTAAAGAAGAAAATAAACGTTAACCGTCCAAATGACTTAGAATCTTTAAAAGTCAAAATTAGTGCTGAAATTCGGGTCATTCCAGAGGACTTCCTTTTAAACGTTGTAGACGGGTTTAGGGATCGACTGGGCTTCTGCTTAGCAGAAAATGGTGGTCATTGTGAGCACCTGATCCACTAAAATGGTTTCACTTGTTTATTATTCCGATGTTAAGTTGTTCAATTTTCTAGGCTATTTATTTTGTTATTATAAAGTTTGTCACAATTTTAAGTAAATAAAAATTTGAAATACAAAAAACTCAGAGTTTTCCCAATAGAATCCAAAAATGTAATGATATGAAGGGTGTTCTATTTAAAAAAAGTAAGTTAGTCTCTTTGGCAACCAAACCAGAAATGACAGAAAAGTTCATGCAGGTAGAAATATGGGGAATAATTTGCTAAACAACTTTCAAACAGGTCACTTATCGTATACGAGGTAGTTCAAAAGTTACAGGCATTATGCGCGACTTTTTGCCACTCTGTATATTGATTATATTATAATTTTTATAAAGCTAAAGTTGCTATATTCAACCATTTTAATTTTTTTTCTAATATTCATTAAGAAAGTAGTATTTAAGGTTATGTGCTGTTGTGCACTTTGGGGTAAAAAGTGGACATGGGCACAGGGTAAAATGATCACAGGGATTATTTTGCCCCCGAACATTGAACGTGCGTATAAAAAACAATTGAACCTTCGATTAAGCCCTCGAATCAACCCAAGATTTAACCCGACGGCGACAATTTTTACGCAAAACCGGTACTAGGGCCCAATTTTCATCATGTTGAGTTGACACCCGGATAAGATAAACTTATCCTACCATGTTACATCTCGAGAGTGCCATCGCCGTTCAATAATATATTATTAGTATCATCATTTCGGAATACATCTAGTATATTTGCTATGAACATAGTAATACACCTTTCCTCAAATAAATTCTCTTTTATTTACAAATATACGTGAGCGGTGCCATGATTGCAATTAGTATTTTTTAGTTTATGTCAGTGCCAATGCCTCGAATTTTTTAAATAACTACGCTAAAAGCATTTAATCTAATGCCACAATTCATGGAATGGGTAAACAACGGCGCATTAGAATTCAGATGAAAGACAATGTTTAGTAAACACTTTCTTGACTAGTTACAAATTTGTGAAAAGCAAGGTCTGATGCATCAGTATAATTTAACCAACCCCAATTGAAATCTAAATATTCGATCACTCTGTTCACATTTTAATGAATTTTGCGGGTTTGTTGCGGCCGAGGGATATGATATAGTCGGATTCACGGCTCGTCTCGTCGTTCGACATTTGACAATAGACAAATGACAGTAACTAGCTGGACTAGTAACTTTGAAATATCCCCAACCCATCATAGAGCCGTAATTAGCCCAAAGCCCACTGACACTGACACTGACATCAGTGACATCGCCACGTGCTTTTTTCTCGTTAAGTGTTTTGCTGTGTTTTTAATTGTTCTCGTGTGTTTTGTATTTAAATAAGTTTATTAAAGACTTCTATTTTGGACGTACCTACCACCTACGTGTTTTGGTGTTTATTTGTTACGGAACGGTAAGTTAAATACATTAACCGCAAACTACTTTTATACGGTATTTATCTTTTTTAGGCGTAAAATGATAATGGATCATAATTATTGTCTTCCAAGTACCTCAATGGATAATATTCCTAAAGAAAACAGGGTAACGTTTATGCCCTGCAACTTTTTGACTCTTCCAAGGGCGTTATCTTTTACCCTATTATTTATTAATAAATAAAAATTTTAAAAAAATCATTATCTTGATAGGATTAGGGAGGAGAGTTTTCCATAAACAATTAATGAATATATTTTGTTGCATGCTACTCCACCATATATGTATATATAACTATATAAACCCAATATGCTTACCCTATGGCCATGGCAAAGTCAAAAAGTTTTAAATACCTATTCGTAAAATGATGTATAATTATTATTATAATTTCTAGAAAAAGGCGTTTTCTGTTTTACATTGCAATGAGTTGGCCCAAAAATTTGTGCAAAATGTTTATAATTATTTTATTTTTTAGTATTTTATTTTATAGTATTTTTTCCAATTTTTTTTCCAATTTTTTTTCCACATTCTATTTCTTAGTCCATTTATTTGCAAAAATGATATATGTGCGCATACCATTAAGTACTAAGCATAAATTGGTGTATCTATTTCTACCAGTGTGTCATGCGTTAGGATGAAACACGTCTGTTTTTCTGTAATTTTAATATAACGCCATATTGTTCGTAGGAAAACCAGTTACAATAAAGAAACTGCAAGACCAACTCCATCGCAAGAAAATGTATCTTGGAAGCATAAGCAGTCTCCTAAGGTTGGTAAAAAGCTTAGGCTTTTTCTATAAGAAGGAAGATAATCGCCGTGCGCTTATGGAAAAGCCATGTATTGCGGATAAACGGCGAAGATTTCTGTCTACGTACATGGAAAACGCTGAGCTTGGTCCCGATAGAAAACCATGTGTTTTTCTGGACGAGACTTGGATTTTTTCTAATGGAACATTTAGAAAATCTTGGCAGGATGATAACATTAAATCTGTCAGGAAAGAATCTGGAGAAGGATACAGGTCAATATATACGAATTAATAAATATAAGTTAACCTAAGTAAAGGTACAAAAAACCATAGTCTTTACTCTACAAGACCAAAATGAAGGCCCCCCTTCTGGAAATAAATTCTCTTAGTGAACACTAATCGTCATTTAATTTATATTTTTAGATACATGCGAATATGGATTTATCGAAAATGCCAGGCTTATTTTTAAATCCAAATGCAAAACTGGTGACTACCATGGAGAGATGAACTCTGACAATTTTGAAAAATGGCTGTGCGAAACCCTGCCAAACTTAGAAGAGCCCTCCATGATAATTTTAGATAATGCTAGTTAGCAGGCAAACGGCGAAGTGGCCCACAAAAAAATTATTGTTAAAGGCGGATTTACAAAGATGGTTAGAACAGAAAAATATTTTATTTTCACCGTACGATACCGTCCAGGTTTTATGGCAACTCATCAATACAGTACAGTAATAATGTATAGTAACATTGCATAATATTTTTGCATTGGGCTTAAACTCACTGAAGTTCTTTTCTCGCCTTTTTCAAAAAATGCCGACAAAAAGTATAAATCGATTTTATGTTTCAAGAAAAACAATATAGAATGAACTAATATTATTTCCTTATATAAATGAATAGTAATATACTGCACTGAAAATATATATCAGCTCTTAAAATATAACAAGTTCTATGCCATTGCAGCCTATATTAATTTAATTTATAAAATTACAAAATAGCCTTGGTAGTACTAGTATTTTTTACTTGTAGATTGTAGATTTTTTATAAATAGAAATAAAAAAGTACTACATACACCTTTTTTCTTTCCCTTTGCTCCTACGCTGATTTCACCAAACTATATATTCCAATCCTCCAAAAAAAAATGCACATTTAATGTGGTTTACGTGCTTAACAAATTTACCTTAGTCCAATCCTGATAAATCTGAAATTTAGTACAAGTAACCTACCAACCTACAAAACCAAAATAGACTAGAAGTCGACAGGGTGCCATTAGTGACACGTGACTCGTCCACCATCTTGCGAGACGGTTCAAGAATCCGACTATATTATCGGTTTGTCTGAGACTTGGTTGCACGAGGGCTTGCCGAGTAGTCAATTGGCTATACCTAACTATAATTCAGTACGAAAAGATAGGAATGGCCGCGGAGGTGGTGTCGCTTTATATATTAATAAATCGTATCAATTTACAATATTGAAGACACCTACCCAGGAGAGCGCTTTAAAGCAACTTTGGATTAGCATTAAAATCAAGAGCAAAACAATATATTTCGGGTCTCTTTATCGCCCCCCTCATATAAACTTAAACAGTTGCCTGGACGACCTGGAACATTCTTTAATAAGTTTCATACATTCCTCGAATCACATTTTATTTGGAGGTGATCTTAATGTAGATGTATCAGATGCGGCCAACCCTGGAAATATTCATATTGGTAGATTACTTAATAAGTATAAACTTTCTCAATTGGTAACTTCACCTACTAGAATTACTCAGAACAGTAGTTAATATGGACAATATTTCAGATCATTGCTTAGTATATTATACAAAATTACATAACCAAAAAACAACTGTGCCCATATCATATCGCACTTATAGGGATTATTCTACATTCTCGTTTGTTGACTTTCTCAATGACTTGTTCCATGTCAATTGGAATTTATTATTCACTATGACTGATGTTGATGATACGATCAGTTTTTTTAATGAAAATATCAAAAAAGTATTTGATCTGCATGCTCCTCTAAAGACTTCTAGGTTTGCGAAGGCTCCTGCCCCTTGGATTACGGATAATATTAAGTTCATGATGAATTTACGTCGAAAAGCATTAACAAAGTACAAAAAACTTATGACTGAACCGGCCTTGTTAGAGTATAAACAAATTCGTAATTTATTAGGCATAACTTCCTCAGCTAATAGTCAGTTGGGCGATGTTGTGACGGCTCCTCAATTAAATGCATTCTTCATTGATAGTGTTCCGAATGTAACGGTGAACTCTAGCACTTTTATAAATGATAATTATAGTAACCGACGAGACCCCAATGTTATCAATGAATTTAAGTTTTCTAAGGTTAGTGAAGAGTACATAGAAAAAATTATTTTAAATATAAAAAGTACTGCTATGGGTACTGACGGTATTGATCTTAAAATGCTCTCTATAATTGTACCTTATCTGACACCATATTTAAGTTTCATAATTAATCATTCTTTACAAACGGCTAAGTTTCCAACTGAATGGAAAAGTGGCAATATTATTCCGATACTGAAAATCAATTCTCCAATGGAAATGTCACATTATCGTCCAATCAGTACTTTGCCTACTCTGTCCAAGGTGCTTGAAAGCTTAGTACCTCGACAGCACTACTGCATGTTTGTGATGATATATTTGGAGCTTTGGATCAAAATAGGATTACTGCCCTAGTGCTGTTGGACTATAGCAGGGCATTTAATACCCTGGATCACTTAATTCTTTCCTCCAAACTTAAATATTTTGGCTTGCATGTTACATCTCTTGACCTTATAAATAATTACTTAATGGGCAGAAGGCAAAGGGTCTCACTAGGTTCGGCTGTCTCAGAATGTTTGCAGACTAACAGGGGAGTTCCGCAAGGTAGTATTTTGGGGCCCCTTTTATTTTCCTTGTATACCTGCGGTTTCTCTAATTTTCTTAAAGTATACTCCTCTCATCAATATGCGGATGATATGCAGGTTAATTCTTCATTTTCGCGTTCGGAAGCATTCCTGTATAAGGAGGCAATTAATGCTGATTTGGCAATTATATCTGAGATATCGGGTTTTCATAGACTGGTACTGAACAGTTCGAAGTCTAAATTCTTGATTTTTGGTTCGCCTTTATTAGATAACTTTGAGATCAAAATTAAAGGTTCTGCCATGGTACCTACAGTCTGTGAAAAAAATTTAGGAATATTCTTGGATACTCAACTTAGATTTGAGACTCACATCTCGAAATTATTGCAAAGAGCTTATTATAAATTAAAATTACTTTACATGCATAAAGACATTTTGACAACTGAGGTAAAGCTTTGACTTAGCGAGTCTTTAATATTGTCTCTAATTTCATATGGTGATGTTCTCTACTGGTCGGCTCTTACCCAGAGGTTTACAAAAACTTCAAAATTCTTGCCTAAGATTTTGTTTCAGTGCTAGAAAATTTGATTATGTGACTCCTCTATATCAGGCTTCTGGATGGTTGAAACTGGATGAGAGATTTTTTCTTCATTCATCTACACTTGCCCATAAAATTATAAACAGCAGAGTCCCTGCATATTTTTGTGATAAACTGATCATTGGTGCTAGTATACACGGACGAACAACGACGGCACAGTAACAACTAAAGCAATATTTTAGGGATTTCAAATAAATTGTCCAAACTGTCTGCAGTCTCAGAACATGTCGGAGAGAAACGAGAAAAACTCTAAAAAAATTAAAATTTTAACACCCTGTATATCAAAAATGAAGCATTTTTCACCGCATGTTGATAACTATTTTTTTTTTCTATTTTGATGAGCACTATAACTCTCTTAAATATATACGTGACATTCATTAACAACTTGTATATTTTAGTGCTGATAATGCTCTTTAAATATATCCAAGAAAGGTTGCTAAATGGAAGCACCAAAAACTTTCACATAATCATAAAAACCTTTGCGAAAACGAATAAAGCTCCTAATCTGGTGATAAATAAAAACGAAATGAATTTCTTGCCAAATATTGACACCAAAACTTTAGTATCTTATCAAAGGGATAATTCTGTGATATTGCCAGGTTACTATCAAATATAGCGTATTTATTATTTATTATTTATAGTCAACCCCAATTTTTTGTCTGGCTGGCGCAATATTTAATCCAGGTTAACAATATAAAAATATTCCAGTGACGGGAAACCTCATTATAAAAACAAATTGATGATATAAAGTTTCGTGCAGACAGCAGTTTTTATATATTGTAGAGTTGTAAAGTTTATAGGAGCTACTAAAGAGAACTAAATAAGTCGAGGTGTACCTGGATACACAATTACTAGGTTACCTATCTTTATAACTTTTTCCCTATGGAATTTTAGGTCTGATCATGCTATTTAAGAGCGAAACATGTAACCTTGGTTATTTTTAGTGTTTGCTTCTCTATAGTCTATCCTTAAATAATGCGAAGTAATGAATTAATCAAAGCCGTCTTCTCCATGGGCGTGCAAGATTGGCCGGATAAATAGAACTGAATTTTTAAATTTGTGCAGAGTTAAAATTATGTACAGCCGCACCATTTATCTGAAATTTTGGAAAGAAATTTTATCAAAACTAATTAGAGTCTAGGTAATTAGAGTCTATGTACAGGGTCTTCCAACGAGGACTGAACAGGGGCTCATTTTTGAGCTTCCTTGTATTTAAAGAAAAATCCAAAATAGCCAATTGATGTACTTTTTCCTGCAGAATTCAAAAATGAAACCAAAAATTTATTTGAACCAGAAACAAAAGAGTTACGCTATGGATAAGGTGTTTTTTAAATGGAACATAGCTTTTTTTATACGATTTTTGGAACGAGTGATTTTTTTTTGTCCGTTCTGATTAAAATATTTAATATTGTGACAGCTATTTTTATTAAATTTTAATGTTTTATCCAGTATAATTTAACTTTAACCTGTTTGAAACATACACTAGGTAATAAAGGTATAATCACCTTTGAATCCTTCAAAGTCAAAAAATTTGACAAATTTACTATAATATTGCCGAAATGAAATATTCATTAGATGAGAGATTGCAGATTATTATCTTGTTCTACAAATGCCAAGAAAATGCAAGGGAAGCAAGGAGAAGATTTATTGCAAATTTTCAACAGTTATATATCCTATAGAGGAGGCGTCTTATCGGTAATACCGATGTTTTTAACAAGAAATCGATTTTCTGACAAATTTTTACGAAATGTAATTTTTACTTATAATCTGATATGATCCCGAGAGCTTTAGCTCGAGGGTCTTATCTTTGATTATAAGTAAAAATTACATTGAGTGAAAATTTTCTTGGAAAATCGAGTTTCGAGTGAAAAACGAAGGTATGAAGATAAGAAACCGCCTCTAGATGTGTATTTTATTGGATAATTTACTGAACATAAAAATGAAGGCCGTCTGATAAAGGTAAATATACAAGTTAGAGGTGTTACTAATTTTTTATTTAAGTAAAAAAGCTACAAGCGTCTTTTCGAAAGCGTCTTTTCGAGCTAGCGGTAGTCTTATCGGGTAAGACGACCGTTACCAAGGTGGTTGCTATGAAAATGAGCGTTTTGATTGGTTCAATAAAAGTGAGGTGAATTATCAACGGTAATATACCGATAGAGGAGGCGTCTTATCGGTAATACCGATGTTTTAAACAAGAAATCGATTTTCTGACAAATTTTTACGAAATGTAATTTTTACTTATAATCTGATATGATCCCGAGAGCTTTAGCTCGAGGGTCTTATCTTTGATTATAAGTAAAAATTACATTGAGTGAAAATTTTCTTGGAAAATCGAGTTTCGAGTGAAAAACGAAGGTATGAAGATAAGAAACCGCCTCTAGAGGTGTATTTTATTGGATAATTTACTGAACATAAAAATGAAGGCCTTCTGATAAACGTAAATATACAAGTTAGAGGTGTTACTAATTTTTTATTTAAGTAAAAAAGCTACAAGCGTCTTTTCGAAAGCGTCTTTTCGAACTAGCGGTAGTCTTATCGGATAAGACGACCGTTACCAAGGTGGTTGCTATGAAAATGAGCGTTTTGATTGGTTCATTAAAAGTGAGGTGAATTATCACAGAAATATATCCGTCAATACTATTCTAAGGATAAAGAACCTATTTGAGGAAAATAAAACATTACATGACAGAAAAAGAAATCCAACTCTATACTAATTTAAAAAAAAAAACATTAATAATTTAATTGTTCAATGTGCCCTGCGTTGTTCTCGCAACATGTGCGATAACCTCTTTGTAGCCTTTTCAAACTTGCTGTTATACTGTGATTTTCCTGGTTAAGGCGATTTATTTCATTCACAATTTTCTGCATGATCTCTTCAATATCGTGGTTTCGCTGCTTGTATACCACGTTCTTTAAATGGCCTCAAAGAAATGTGTCTAATATTGACAAATCGGGACTATTGGGTGGCCAAGCATAGGTTCCATTTCTACCAATCCATTCTTCATGGCGTCCGTTTAAATATTGAGTAACCTCACGCACGGTATGCGGAGGGGCCCCATCATGTTGCCAAATTAAATTTTGATATTCTTCCAATGGTAAATCTTCCAAAAAGTTCTCAATTTCGTTTTCTAAGAACTCGTAGTATCTCTGTCCATTTAAAGTCCCGTTAAAAAATATTGGTCCCAAAATTCTATTATTTTTTATGCCACACCAAACATGGATTGAAGTCCTTCCTTGAAATTTAATTGTCTGAAATTTTCTTGGATTTCCAACGGCCCAGTGATGATTATTATGTCTATTGAAAACCCCCGATGTTGTGAATGTGGCTTCGTCAGTCCATAAGATATTTCTGAATAAATTAGGGTCTTCGTTTTCTTTCCGAATCACAATTTGGGAAACAAATTGGAAGCGAAATTCTTTTTGTGCCGGTGTTAGATGTTGAAGTGGAAGGATATGATAAGACTTAAATTTATGATTTCTTAAAGTCCTGTGAACAGTTCCTTGGGTAACTCTTCTGCGTCTTACACCGCCGCCGTATTGAACGTCCCGAACTGCGTCCGAAATTGATTTGGTTGGATTCAGTCGAAAATAGTTCACAATGGCACGGTCTCGATTTCTATTCCTTTCTGGATTTCTTTTTCTGTCATGTAATGTTTTATTTTCCTCAAATAGGTTCTTTATCCTTAGAATAGTATTGACGGATATATTTCTGTGAAAATTTGCAATAAATCTTCTCCTTGCTTCTCTTGCATTTTCTTGGCATTTGTAGAACAAGATAACAATCTGCAATCTCTCATCTAATGAATATTTCATTTCGGCAATATTACAGTAAATTTGTCAAATTTTTTGACTTTGAAGGATTCAAAGGTGATTATACCTTTATTACCGAGTGTATGTTTCAAACAGGTTAAAAAAAAAATAGCTGTCACAATATTAAACATTCTAATCAGAACGGACAAAAAAAAAATCACTCGTTCCACAAATCGTATAATAAAAGCTATGTTCCATTTAAAAAACAACTTATCCATAGCGTAACTCTTTTGTTTCTGGTTCAAATAAATTTTTGGTTTCATTTTTGAATTCTGCAGGAAAAAGTACATCGATTGGCTATTTTGGATTTTTCTTTAAATACAAGGAAGCTCAAAAATGAGCCCCTGTTCAGTCCTCGTTGGAAGACCCTGTACTTATTCCGTTTCTGCTCTAATAATTTTATTTCTTTTTTTTACCTAATCCTGGGTAGGGCGATTGTAAACTCTGCCGCTTAAGAGAACATGTACTAATCCCACAGGTAAACTCGGCCTGCTAAAATTGTTCTGCCTTAATCTTCATAGGTAAACTCGGCCGGTAGATATACACCTGCTATTTTGACCCTAATTAGAGACCCTGATTAGAGATTAATTAAATTAATTATTTAAAATTAAAATTACCTTACTCAAGTAATGGGATTTTTCTCTTAAAATTTCCTAGAAAAATTATGAAGGCGTGGCGTATAACTTTCTTTCTTTTTTTTCTTCAAAAAAATTATTATTTACAAAACTGCCGCTAAAGTTTCATTACGTACGTACAATGCAAAGTGTTAAAGAAATGGATAGTCAACGAGGCAAAGTTATGCTCTTGGTAGATAACTATAAGTAGTATTCTTTTAACGAAGAACTCAAAAGTGGCGAGAAAAAGTGGAGGTATAAGATTGCCAAGTGTCTAGCAAATATTTATACAGTGGGCCCGGAGAACACAATATCGAAATCGAATTTAATTCATAACGATTCGGCATGTGACATTCGCAACATTCAAAGAAAAGTGATTACAAGTGCAGCAAAACGTAAAGCTGTAGAGGATATTGGCAGTCAACCAAGTAAAAGTGTGCGATCCCTTATTGCCAAAGAAGATTTAACAAGTATTACAGCAACGGATCTGTTGTATATAAGAAAGAATATATATAACGCAAGAAGAAAATTACAACCTGTACTTCCCAAAACAAAACTAGAAGTTCACAGTTCGCTTAAACCAGAGACGCAATTTTTGACCAGCCATAAGGAAGAATTTCTTTTAGTAAACAGCGAAGATTCCAATGTATTAGTGTTTAGCTGTGTTACAAATTTGAAACATCTTTGCTTAAGCGAGAAAATTTATGTGGATGGTACTTTTGACTATTGTACAAAATTTTTCGAATTATTATAGTTCTACTATGTAATATTAAAATATATTTTGAATCGGTGCATTTCTATGTGTATTGTTTTAGGGTTAGATTTAATAAATTTTTATGATGTAATATGCATTTGTAATTTTATTTAGCAAAATTAGTACAGTTATTGAAGTAATATCGGCCGCTTTAGATACGTCTGCTAATCGCCTCAAATTATATGCTTGGACTACCAGGCCGAGTTTACCTATACAGCTTAAGACTTATTTTGACCGCGACGATTAAAATATCTTAAGTGGCCGCGTTTACCTGTGCCCCCTGGGTACCTGTTTGCTAATTATGTAGTTATTATGCCTTTATGGGTGCCTCTATTGGAATAATATGCCTATTTATATCTATACATACCTACCTTGGGTGTTTGTTTGTCAGTGAAACTAGTCAAAGTGTGAAGTGTCAGTGTTTTTTAATTAAATATGGAGACTTCTCAACAATTGCCTAAACGCCCTAGAGTCGGTCCATGTACAGTAAATGAAAAAATATTAATTCTATACTGTTGCGATTCTATTAAAAGGAAGAATGCGGATTTGGGTGTTGGCAATGCAATATATAAACTTTTAAAAGAAAAAACTGTTGGCGTCGAACCTACAAAAACTTCTGCAGGACGACCAAAACTTGAGCTGAATGACGTTTTAATGCAGAGAATAAGGCGACAAGTTCATAGTTTCTTTTTAACGAAAGAAATTCCCACGATGGACAAAATTTTGTCTTTAATCCGCGAAGACCAGGACTACCCATTTATGTGTAGAAATACGCTTTGGAAATTATTAGAAAAAATGGGTTTTCGGTGGAAAAAACATAATAGGCAATCGATCTTAATAGACAGAAGCGATATCGTCTGTTAAAGAAGAAATTACTTAAAAAGCATGCACAAAGCCAGAGAAGAAAACAAAAAAATATTTAACCTAGACGAAACATGGCTAAATGAAAGCCACACTGTGACTACATTTTGGCGGGATGAAAATATTAAAAGTTCAAGGCAAGCTTTTTTGAAAGGATTGTCCACAGGATTAAGACCACCATTTGAAAAAGAAAATCGACTTATCATAACCCATATTGAGTGTTCTGAAGGCTTCGTTAAAGATGGTCTTCTGATGTTCCAATCTAAAAATACAGGAGAGTATCACGAAGATAGGAATGCCGATGTCTTTGAAGAATGGTTCGAGCAAAGGTTTGATCTTATACCAAAAGATGCAATAATTGTATTGGATAATGCAAGTTATCACTCTAGGCTGACGGAAAAATTACCGACAAGTGCGTGGCGTAAAAAAGAAATAACAAAATGGCTAAGTTTAAGACAAATAGAATTTCCATTAGATTCCTTAAAAAAAGAACTATTGGTACTAGCCAATTTATATAAAAATGCATTCATAAAATATGTAGTCGATGAAATGGCAAAGTTACGATGAATATCTGTGCTCAGACTCCCTCCTCACCACTGCGAATTAAACCTTATCGAACTTATATGGGCTCAAATAAAGAAAGATGTCGCCAGAAAAAACACGACTTATAAAATGATGAATTTAAAAAGACTCTATAATAAAGCTATGGCTAAAATCAGTGCGGAAAAGTGAAAAAGGTGTGGCAGGTAGATATAATAATCGAATAGGCGGTTGAACCGCTTATAATTAACGACACCGTTAATAGAAGTTCATCTTCCAAATCGGACTATGATTAAGCCATAACGACAAAGTATTATTCGATTTTTAAAAATGCCTTGTTTGTAAGATTCTGTATTATATCTGGTTCTTGTATTTATATTATGTAAAATAGTACCACCCATTGTTATTTATTAGTTCATACGATTTTTTAAATGTTTTCATATTATGTTATAAATACCTAGAAATATAATATAATACAATTTTAGGAGAATAGGCATGTAAGATTTTTAATTTAAAAAATTTCCGCAATACACTCTCTTGGCTAAGGAATTTTACCAATAACAATGGTAAGTAAAAATATAACAGAAGCTTGCGATAAATTCAGGGTGGACCTACCTTAAGAATGCTCATTATTTGGACCCTTTAATGTAAATACAATAGGTTTTAAGGGATGCTTTTTAAATTGTCCTTGATACCCGATATGCATTTTGCATATTTAATGGGTATCTATTACTTCGCGCCATTTAAAAATAGACTGCAATTAGTTTATTCTGGTCTTTTTGGAGTCAATGGTCAATTTTTTCGTTTTCGAATAAACTAATAGTTTTCAGAAATTAAATTTTTAATTTTCAAAATAAGAGAGCCAAAACTTCTACATTTTAGTAATTTTGCTTTTGAATTCGTCCTAAAAATAAATATAGTTTTTATTCATTAGAAAGGTATTTTTAGAACTTAATGTAAAGAAAAATATTTTTTTGCGAAATAAATTTAATTTTAACAAAGTGTTATTGTTCCCTTCTTAAGGCTCTGTTTTGTAGGTAAAATGAGGTCAACTCTTAGAAATTATCAGCAAACCATTCTGAAATTCACTCATTTCTTACTGTTTAATTATCGAAAAAATTTGTTTTTCATTATATTGGAACATGAGTGGGTAGATATGATCATTAATATGGCACAACAACATTTTACTTGAATAACACAATCATATTATAGTCACTATTATTATTGTAAATAAAACAATTAAGTCTTTTTGTCAAGGAATATTTACTTAATTGTTTCATTTACATTACATCGACTCCACTGCAGTATAAGTCTTCGTTCAAGTCTGTATCTATCAAAACTATTTAAGGAATGTGTATGAATGCTGTCAAATTGCTTTACGAAATGTAATAATATTTATAAAAATTATGCTTCATACCCCCTATGAGAAAGTAAAGTAGTGATTAGAAAGTTAGAAAACAATATTACTCAAACTTAAAAAGTGTCCTGTATTTTAATTTTATTTAATCTATTTTACACCAATAAATTTTAATTAACCCACGAATATTAATTCAATTATCAATTTACTATCAAATCTGACAACATGTGAATATGCATTATTCTGATTGGTGGAATTATTTTCCGGTGAAATTTCAGGTCTTTCTGTAAACTCTTACCCGATTAGTAGGACCTGACTATCTTTATCTGTTTGACAGCGTTAGACAGAGACAAAACATATAATTCAATTTCGAACATGTGATTGACATGGACACGCATCCGCAGTCTCCTTCTGATAATCAGTGGTGAAGTTAAAAGGCTACGTGTATTATAAATAGAGTGAATTTTTCTAACGTTTCTCTTTTTGTTGAAAATTTTTGAAATATCACATAGAGGGTGTCCCACCGGGAACCGGTTCGATCCATATATGGAAAACTATACATAGAATATTTTTGAAAATTTGACATTATGCTAATGCTGCTGGGGGCAACCCGGCTAAAATATTTTCAATAGGGTGACTCCTCCGGTTATACCAGAAGTAGGTGTCAACTTGCTTATTTTAAATGAAACATTCTATATATTATTACATTTTTTAATTCTATGTAAGATTCTAGGCAGACTTTGTATATCATATACCCGTCTAAGCGTTTTTGACATATTTAATGTTCTATGCCAAAAAATGAATCTTTATTATTTAATTTGGGTTCGAAAGAACCTGCTTCAATATATTTTTTTATAATATCTTGATAACTATTAATACAGGGTGTTCAAACAATAAGATTAAAAATGAAATTAAGAAAACTGCAAAATATCTACATTTCAAATGGGAACCCCTGAATTTTACAATTATTTTTTATTTTGCGTTAAAAATAAGGGTAAGCTTGTATAAGGTTGTCCTTTCGGAAAATATGTAGTTCTCGATATATTGCCAATTTAATATTTCTATATGGCAATTTTGCTGCGGATATTAAGTTTGATTATTCCCAGTTTGCTATGAGTTTAATTACTCCTTGTTGGCTATGACGGCGTTGAAAACAGTCAAATGTTCAGCTTAAAAAGGTTATCGCGATATATAGCTACCCTAAACATTCCAGGAAGCATTCATCTTCTGACGCCAAAGTGATCGTGAAAAATGTATGTGAATCGTTATTAAAGAGCGGCCACCCTAAAGTTTAGTAATTGACATTAAAAATACCAGTGAAATGACGAAAGTTCCATTATCGACGGTATACGAGATATTATGCTAAAAGGACATTTTAAGAGAAAAGTTCGCAAAGATATCGGAAAAATGAAGTGCGTAGATGATTGTGACAAAGATGTTATTCGCAGGAAAATATACCAAGCTGTATCGAGAAAATGTTGTGCATACGTTAAATTCTTTAAAAACACGGTTAACAACTGACGATACAACGATATTATGTAGCAGGATAAGTCTTCACCGCGCTTTGCAAGAGATGGGATCTAAGTATAAGACAATAAAAAGAGACCAATTATTATGGAGTCCGAAAGATTAAGAAAAATGAGATTTCTGTACCTTAGGGAAATAAAAAAAGTTTAGATCCGAAAAACGTTCAATAGTTTATCTGGATGAAACGTGGTTTGACACTCATGAGACTGTCAAAAAGGGATGGGTTGATTTAACTGAAAAATGCCAAAATAAAGCCCCTTCAAATAAATAAAAACAAATAACAATAATTCATGCAGGTTGGGAGAATGGATGAATCCCTAATTGTTTATTACTGTCGGCAAAAAATATAGAGGATTCAAGTCTGGACTATCATAAAGATACCCACACCGCTCTTTTTAAAAGCTGGTTTAAAGTTAGTTTGCTTTCAAATGTATCAGAACACAGTGTTATTGTGATCGACACAGCCGGCAACTGCAAAAAGTACCGAATGCATCGAGCACAAATTCCGCAATAAAAAAGTTCATGTTAAAAAATGACTTGTACTTCGAGGAAACGTATAGTAAAAAACAGCTGCTAGAAGTGTTAAAGGCATTTGGTATTGGAAAAGGGTATGTCTGTGATAAAATGGCGGAAGAAATGGGTCACACTTTTTAACCCTTTGAACACATGTGGCATCACAATAAATCAAAAATGAAAACTGAAAATAGCACACCTACTCTTAGTGGCAGTGTAATAAAACTAATAAAGAAAGTTTTTGGTGAAATTCCAAATGAAAGTTGGAAAAATTCGGTTAACCAAATTGAAGACTTTTATATAACTACACAACAAAACGAAAAACATCTTCTCATAAATGTGGATGATAGTGATAGCGAGACTGAATTAGGAATAGATAAAAAACGTTTTATGATTACAATTAAACCTTCTGTGTATATATGTTAATATATTTTTTTTTAAGTAAGTATATTAATTTTTATTATTACTTTTACCTAAATGCGTTCGAAAAGTATAAACTAATATACAAATAATACAAGTAATGGTAAAAATAAGCATGATAAACATTGATACTATAAGGTATTACTATGGCTTTTCATTTAACTACAAAATCCGTTCCTGTGCAAAGCAGTACCCCTTATTTTAGTCCATTTTAGTAACATAAACAGTGATGCCAGCCAGGTAGATTTCGCTGGTTGGCACGATCATCGAGAGTTTTGTATGGGTTAGTTTACCCAAGAAATTCTTTAAAAACGTAGGTTTGGCAATCGAACAGGTAACGGGATTTCTTTGGGTGTTTACAATATAATAATTAAACTATTATTGCAGTTATTAGGTCAAACGAAATATGTTCGGATGGACTTTACGCAATATCGGACAAAAGACCCTAACAGTTTGTAAGTGTTTTGTTTTCAATTTATCGATCAACCAGATTTAAATCACTGAAACTAAAACAAAAGTAATTGTATTTCTTTTATTGGTGTTAAAACATAATTGGTTTGCGTCAAATCAATTTTTACCCTCACGTAAGTCACTATTACCAATCCAACCTTATTATTTCGATCTTAAATACATGAACGAAAAACCTATTGTTGATGCATTTAGCAACTTGTAGCAAACGCAATAAAACCTCCTTTCATAAGACAGAAATACAAATATCAGAATGTCAAATTGTATAATAAGAGAAGGAACTCTTTAGCGAGAGCATTCCAACAAACTTGGGAAACTTACATTTTACATTAACCGTTACAGCGCGTATAATTTCCTACAAAAGAAATTATTCCAACAGAGAGAAGAGCTTTGTTAGGGAACTCTCAACAGAACCACAAATGGAAATGGTCTTAGATTTCGGGCATGAAAATAAATGTGAAAAGTCTATTAATAAACTTTTTCGTTTTGGAATAATCACTCGGTTTCCTTCACACAAGAGCTTAGCGAGAAATAATGATTATGGGACTTTTAACTTTTGGCGCAAAGCTTGAGATTAGCTTGGCCTTGCAAAGATTTATCTTATACAACTATTATTCAAGATTCAAAGAGAAGAAAGCTTTGTGTAAAAGTCTGAATATTTTAAATTGGCCAATAAAGTATTTTTAATCCTTTTAAGTGGCGTAAATATACAGGTGTAATGCGCGTTCCTCCTTGAAATTACTAAACCAACAATTACGAAACTGATTCAGTAAATAAGACTTGTCGACGTGAAATATTTTATTTACTTTTGTCTAAAATACCAGCGTATGCTAGGAAAATCACAAAATCAGGTGTAGAGTATTTTACATATCGTCGGCTTAATCTGCTAAACCCGTAAGTCCACATTTGATCTTTTGTAAAAAAAAATAATCTTTTTATCAAAGAAATTTAAGTTAATCCAAAGAAATCCTTAATGTGTGGCTCTCGTATTAACTTAACCCGTAAGTCCAACCCTGGCTAAACTCATAAGAGAACGCCATAAGTTCGCCAGTATGCATTAGGAAATAGGCAGGTGTTGCACTGTTTCTTAAAAAAGATCTGTTTATTAGTGGTTTATAGCAGTTTTAAAAGTGCCTGTAATTAGAGGTAAGTACACTAATCATGTTCAGATTATTTGAGAGGTATTTTTTGTATTGTTTATTCATCTATTTATCTTTAAAATGTAGGGGTGGAGTTATGGGATTTTCCTAGAATCTAAATTTTAGGTATCGTCCGCATAAAACGGACTTACAGGATATTCCTATTGTATGATTTTTATTAGAGTTTTAACATATAAAACCAAATTTAGATTGGAAAAATAAGCTAAATTATAGAAATTACACTTAGTAATTATTTTATAAGAATTTATTAAGAAATTACTTAATTATGCAGTGGCGGCGCGACTGCGTGAATAAAAACGCCAGTGAAAATAAAAGTGTACGTTAAATAAAAATAATAATCCCGTATGGGCGGTTGAACGGTAGTTATTAGTTAAACAATAAAATAAATTAAAGATATTATCTACTACTAAAATAGTAAAGTAAAAAAAATTAAAATCTATTTGAACTCCTTGTACTTTTGCTTTACCGTTACAAATTACCACGAGAGGCGCCATTGTGATTCTGGTAGGTAATTGATTTTTAAGATTGAGGAAACATTTTTTTGGTTCACAGGACAATGGACAGATTTAAAGGCAGAACAAAAAAGATTATGAACATGCTACCACGCAGAAATAGAATAATTTTGGATACTGATGAAGAAAGTAAAGAAAATATTCACGTTAACACACAAGAACAAAGAAAATACGAAGACGATGGTAAAAATGTTGAGATTTGTAGGAGTGCACGTAAAAATCCAAGGCCCTACACAGTTTATTACCTAGAGCATGGATTTTTTAAAGACTTCAGCAAACTTCCGTTTATAACATCTTTGCGTCCAGGTAAAAGAGTTGGTGATCCTCACGTCACAGACATACGAGCTCTAAAATATTCATCAGATGGAAAAATAGATTACAAACAAGTTGAGGCATTTCGAAGATTACCACAAGCTCCCTTTAAGCCGCGTTTCAAAAAATACAAGACAAGATTTATGCTGTCCCTTTGGTGAACTTCCAACCTTATAAAATAATTATTTACCGATTAAGAGGGAAAATTTTTACTTATCTAAGCTCTAAAAATCAGTATTCCGGGTGATTATCACTCATCTTATGGCAACTTGTCTTACCATTAAATTTCTGTTAGTTAGTTTTTTGTTAGTTTAAGTTGTGTTCATTAATGATAAATAATAAATAAATTAAAGTATCTTTCTATTTTTCGCACATTTAGTAATGAAATCCCTTAAGTCCTAAAAATTCTAAAAAGAGAAAAGAAAAAACTGTAAGTTCAATAAAATTATGATACAATTACCTCACTTTTTAAAACGTATTTAAAAATCACATACTTTTAATATCTAGATAAACATGTATCTCGGTTTTTCTTATTTGATTTGTAAATTAATTATAAAGCGTTTTTGGTCTCCCCTGTAAAATTTTGATTTCTGGACTTACTGGTTTAGCAGATTAAGCCGACGATATGACAAGCGAACTTTTATAGCCGTAAAAATGCTCAATTTGATCACGGATATCCCTCACACCCCATTTTTTCATATTAATTTAATAGTTTAAACTATAATTTAGTTGAGGTTAG
The DNA here is from genome assembly GCA_963920685.1 of Polydrusus tereticollis. NCBI lineage: Eukaryota > Metazoa > Arthropoda > Insecta > Coleoptera > Curculionidae > Polydrusus > Polydrusus tereticollis. The sequence continues at coordinate 37,179,429 of OY987330.1, read as the reverse complement.
TTAATTTTATGTCATAATAATGAGTTCAATGTACCATAAAATGTTTGAAAATAACTCCCGATCTTGTTCTAGTCTGGCTAAAATATCCTACAGAAATTAAACCTTCTTTCTTTATCGTTTTCACTTAATTTTTGGTGTCTATGGAATTTATATGGATACATGTTATAATTTTTTTAAAGTTTTAGAGACTTTCCAATATGATTTGTCTAAATCCGCCATGGCTTTGCGTATATAATTCAGTGGATTTTCTAGAAACAGTGAAATCTGAGTTACACAATCAACTAGCAACAACTAACGATTCTATGTTACCTTGAAAATAGAGAAGAATTTCCAATTCTTCCTCCGCATTTATAATTACCGTTCTTTTTTTCTTTTTAATGATTTTGTGGTGTGCACCAAATTGTATATATTTCTAAAAGTATTTAGACTTGGTATTCTATTTAGATTCTCACAATATAAATTAATATACTCTTGGCGCGCCTTGTATTTATTTTTATTATTTTTTAAGTAAATCTAAAAGATTTTAAACTTTTTTTCTTTCGAATACCCCACTTTTGTGAAGAAATGTAAATGATTTGACAGATGCGTAAAATATAAACAATCGCAGCATATTCAATAGGCCATTATTATTTTCTCTAGGCCTCATTATGTTATTTATTAAACTTGTAATTATTAACACAACCTTTTAAAATAGACCATACAAGCCATATTATATATTTGAAATCAGAATAAAATTTTCCACCAGAAGTGCGTATAATATACAGCGTGTTCCATTTAAGAAAACATTAAATTGTAAAATGTTTGCCACTTTTGATATTCATTTGTCTTATATCATTTCCTAAAAATTCATGGCAGATCCCACAACTTTAGTGCTTTAAGTTCTTTTGATATCTATTCAAATGAGTGAGTTAGGTGGGTGGTCAAAAAAATATAACAGATCACCCGGTACCTATATACCAGAACCGACATTCAATATGTTCGACTACCTATATTTTCTTTTACAAAGCAGTCCATCTTTTACAAAAGTAATAGTATATTATAAAGAAAGGTGGGAAGTGTTTCATTTCCGCAGAGAGATTCGGAATTTATTGAGGCGCGAAGCCTCTAGGTAAACTTTTATCTCGAGACAGAAGGAAACTTTTTACCGTGATTTGTATGATATTTTGTTTACAAGCTTCATTTCAACAAACTCGTAACGTACAAGTTAGCAGGTTGATATGATGCACACCTTCAAAAATATACGAAAATTGTTTTTTTTTTACTATTTAAAATTTTGTTGAAAAGTAGAAACAAGGTTATTAAATTAAAAATTCAGAAAATTTCTATTTTTGTATTCACGTTTTGTAAATAAAGAATAAATTGTGGGATTTATTTACTTCTCATTCCTTTAGAAATTTCAAATATAATCTATACTGCGAGTCTAATAAATAAATGAAAAAAAAATTAGACAAGAAAGTAAAGCCATAGGTGAAAGAATGTGATTTCCTCCCGTTAGCATGTTTTAATTCCGTCATCTATTTCGGCACCATATCAGAAATAACACGTTCTGATTGGCTGTGCCGCCGCTTTCATTCTACTGTTACTAGATTAACTTGATATTATTAGTGAATGTGTGGTGTAGTGTATATAGCGTTTAGGTGCTATGCTGTAGGTCACTTTGAAATTTGAAAGCCTAAAATTGTACCTAGGCCATTCCAACGGCCGCCGGGCTCCTGGCCCGGTCCTTTGGGCGTATTTCGGGCCGTATGGTCCGTATACGCCCAAAACTGTTTAATAAATTATCTTAGGAAACTTGTGTAACTGTGCAATTTTTCTTAGTTGTGTAGGGGCACTAAGCCCTAGGGTAGTTGTAAATACAAAATTGGCTTTATAAGATTATAGGAAAATAAACAAGTTTAAAACGGATCGATTCCTACTTTGGGCACTCTTTTTTTATAATGACTTTTTTAGTATTTTCATGACTTTTTTTAGTTTTTTTATGACTCTTAATTTTTTTTACAGTAGATCGAATCAAAAAGGGGTGGTAAATAATTGGCCGGTGGACTTGCAAAAGGCGAATTGGAACCAAAAAGGTGGAGTAGATGCCGTGTTAGCGCCTGTTTAACAATATAAGTCTATAATTGCCATATTTTTCATACAATTCATATTTTATTTATATAAATAATAAAAATACTTTTCATTTCCTATGCAACGCGCAAAATAAATAGTTAATTCTGTCTACGATCTCGGCACTTCGCAGTTATTTTCGACACCCATCTCGGCACCCAGCCAATAAGAACGTGTTATTTCTTATATGGTGCAGTGACGGAATTAAAACAAGCCTCCCGTTACAGGAGAGTAAGTCAGAAAAGAGTTATCCTCAAAATTTAAAAAGTCAAGTGAAATGTCAACTAAGTAATAAACTAATAGTTATTTATGATATAAGTGTATGTATAAATATACATTTTTAAGGCACGCATGTGGAAAATAAAAACCACAAGAGTGCCTTAAAAATATACTTTTAACAATAATATCATACAATATTTTTTCTACAAACGACAATAAAAAGCATACAAAAATTGAAAATTAAATGTTTAGAATCTCTTCAAATCACCAGGTAATCATCCAGGTAGTTTCTAATAGCATCGTATATTTATAATAAATTAGTTCACATTTGTCAATAAAACCTAGCAACCATTATTGTTGGCTGATTTGTTTACAGAAAAATTGAAAATTTGAAAGGTCCTGTCAGTTTTATTAAAACGCTAGCGCTGGCTGTTGTGATTTGCCAAAAATGCAAGAAATACAAAAAATCGATCCACTTAAAGACATAGAAGAAGCTGCTAACAGAGCTACCTTGGATTTACTGCCACGAAAATCAAGAATTCAATATGAGATTGCTCATAATAGATTTATAAAATGGTGTGAAAACAAAGGCGTTTCTGGAAAGTATTCCGAAAACATATTTCTTGTCTATTTTGAGGAAAAGGTAAAGGTATGGAAGTCATCTTCTCTTTGGTCCCATTATTCAATGATCAAAGCTATGCTACGTGTAAATAACGACGTAGATATCAGCAAATATTTTAAATTGATTGCCTACTTGAAGCGTCAAGGAAAGGGTTACCAGGCCAAAAAATCAAAAATTTTTACTAGAGACCAAATGAAACAGTTTCTGAAGTGCGCACCAGATGATGAGTACCTTGTGATGAAATTAGCTACGATTGTACGAGTATTTGGTGCCTGCCGCAGGGAAGAGCTTTGTCAGTTGACTCTTGACAACGTGGAAGATATGGAAACTTCATTAGTTATTAAAATATCTGATACCAAAACCACGAAACTTCACTATCGTTGAAAAATTTTATTTGAATTTTTATCGAAAATATACTGATCTTTGTCCAGCAGATGTCATACATCGGCGGCTCATCTTAAAATATGTAAAAGGTTAATGTACCAGAAATCCGGTCGGAAATAATACGTTCGGAAAATTTCCTGCTGCTATAGCAATATTTCTGCAACTTCCAAATTCAACACTCTATACGGGGCATTGCTTTCGCCGTTCCTCCGCGAGCTTACTTGCCGATGCTTGAGCAAATTTGACGACCATTAAGCGGCATGGGGGATGGAAATCCTCAACCGTTGCGGACATACATCGTGGATTCCTTGTAAAATAAAAATTCTATTGTTCGAAAATTGCTTACAGTACAAACGACATCAGCCGATGATGCTTCAACATCAACTGGACATGCTACTGTTTTTGTTCAATCCTCCTCAACCGCGAAGAACAGCAGAACTGAGGAAAGAATTCATTTTTCAAATTTTTCAAATTGTACTATTAATGTAAGTGTAAATAAACAAAATAGAAATGTTTTTTGACGTTTTGTTGAAAAAATTGACATTTTACTTTTAACACTAGTGCCTTAAAGTAAGTATTTTAGGGCATTAGTGCCTTAAAGTAACATTTTTAAGGCTCGTAGACAGGGACTTTTAACACCTTTGTAGAAAAAGTCAATTATTGGAAACTTTAGAAAATTAACTTAATTAATAACTTATCGATATGTGCGCCCTTATAACATCTAGGATTTTTGGTTTTGCCTATTATAAGTGGTTCTTCCTGCTCACCATCTATATTTGCACAGAACAGAATTGTAAATCGTTGTTTTTCTATTTTTTTTTCTAGTACACTTGTCATCTTTCAATGCATATGTTTTTATTGGCAATGCACTATAGTAGAGACATGTCTCATCTGCATTAAATACGTCCCTTGGGATCCAATCCTTTAAAATAGTCGATAGCTTTTCTTTCCAAGCAGTTAGGTCTTCAATATTGCTATCGGCTGATTCGCCACATATTTTTTTGAAGGTAATATCGTGCCGACGACGAAATTTTTCTAACCATCCATTTAATGCCTTAAAGTTATCTAGTCCTGGACGTTAAGCAGATTCGAGGGCTGTTGCTTGAATTATGGGCCCGGATGTTGGTAAGTGCTTGTTTCACGCCTTAAAAACAACTTGTTCCACTGCCAGTCCTTCGGTTTTGGGAAATTTTCTTTTTTGTTCACTGTTTCCACTTTTTTGAAACAAATTTCTAATTTCTTTTTTACTTTGAAGCAACATTGCCACTTGGGTCTTGCCCACTTTAAATTTTTCAGTCAATTTCCTGACAGTTAAACAAGTTGTTTCAGTTTCCTCGATTATTTCAATTTTTTTGCTTAAGGAAAGACATTTCCTTTCTCCAGCCGTCTTCAAATATTCACGTTAGTCCCAAAACACACAAAAACTGTTCAAAACAAAAGTAATGTTAACAACCGATTTATCAGCCTCTAAACCAAATTTAATGGATTCGCTTGCAATAAAGTATTATATTAGTGTATGTACAGGGGCGGATGGGCCCGCCGGGCAACCGGGCCAATGCCCGGTGGGCCGGTCCATCTCTAAATGTTAAGACTGACATTTTTTTTCTCAAAAAGAAGTCAAAGATAGTTCTGGAAAATATAAATGGAGAAATGCATAAATTCAGTTTATAGTCGTTACCATGTTGTTTAGTGCAGTGAAAGCCTAATCACTATTTTCTTTGCTTAATTCAGTCGCCACCTTCTTTCGTGAATCGTATAAGAGGATTGATGTTTGGTCATCTATTTCTTGTGACAAAAAAAGGAGAAAATTAGGAGTACTTGAACAAACTAGATGGTGGTCTAAAGAAAAAGATTTTTGGAGATAGCCCATTATACTTAGATGTTCTTGAATCATTGTCAAGTATTTCACAGAACTTTGACCTAAATCCTGATATCCGATCTACGGCAGAAAACTTAAAACAGCAATTCCTTAAATACGAAAATATCTTTCTTTCCCAGGTGTCTTTAAAACTGTTTTCTATCACTGGCCCACTTTCAAGATATCTACAGACTAGAGGTTTGGATTTATTAAAAGCAAATGCCATCACTAAAACGTCAACGGCCGAGTTAAAAAGAATTCAACGAGATTTTGAGGCTTTTAAAAAGTCAACACCAATTTTTCTAACTGGGGCTAATAGTGAAATGAAGAAAAGAGATATTAGTTTTGACATCGAAGATGAGTTTCCAGTTACGAAAATACGAAAATTGCAGTGATGAAGTTGTTAGTAATTCGAAAGACAAATTTAAAATAGAAATGTTCAATATTATAATGGATACCGCCATTATGTTAATGGAAAACCGATATAACAGAAATATAAACTTATGTGCTGATATGTCCATTTTCAATCCTATAAATTTTAATGAAATCAAAACCAATGGTATTTCTGAAAGTAGCTTGCAGAGCATTTTAAAGAAAATTTTACAATTTAGAGAAGATGCCCAAGTGTCAAATATTAAGGAAGAATTGTGCCATTTTGTATTGAATTGGGATATTTTTTATAAGATGACTTTAAGTGAATCCTTCCAAAAGATACTTTGGCAGATTATGAGGAGATAACTGACGAAGATGACCCAGATGTTATAGATTTACAAACAACCTATAAATGTCAAGAAAAAAGTCCTAGTAGTCTCTGTACAAGCTGTGTACATTGTTGCTATCTAGCAATAATGAAATACAATATGTATCAGAATGCCTACCCATGCTTTTATCTGTAGTCTACCAATGTATTTTAACTTTGCCTGTTACCCAAGTGTCATACGAGAGAAGTTTCTCTATTTTAAAATACATCAAGAACCGACTACGCAATTCTTTAAGCGATGAACATTTGGAATCATTTATGATAATGAATATTGAAAAAGAAATCTTATGGACAATCGACAATGAGGAGGTCATTAATGAGCTAGCAGGATCATCTAGTTTCTTAGGTAAATTGTTAATCTTATAATTTAAAATATCCTTTATTTTTAATTGTCTATTTTGATAAAATGTTGACTGCTATTACACAAATACTATTTTATCTCAGTTGTTAAATTTAGATTTAGATTTAGATTTTGTAGTAAAAAAGTTATAATAGAAGGAGTTAATTCTATTAGAAATATTTTTAGTTTTGTTTACTATTTTATTAGGTTAGTAATAAACATCGCAAAATAAAGAATGGTATTATTTTTTATTGTAATTTGTGGGCCGGTTTTAGCAAGTGATTGCCCGGGCTGGTCTTGGGTAGCCCATCCGCCCCTGTGTATGTACTTATATTTCTTAAGAATTGTCGGGTCGGGTTTATAAAATTTTTTTCGCTTATTAAATTGAGAAGGCACGCTGCATTGTATTATTTACATTACTTTGACTCCACTGAAAGTATGGACTATTTTTTCAACTTTTTTACTTCAGTTGAGCGTGCTACAGCAATACTAACTACCACAACCACAATGATAGTGATAAACTGATTATGAAAAACAAAATATTTATAGGAGAAATTAAATGAGGATTAGCTATACAGGGTGTTTCATTAAGGTCGAAGAGCGGCCATATCTCGGAAACTATTGGGCATAGAAATTCAGGAAAAAAAAATTAATGACTAAAGTGGCCATGAGAAAATCCTGGAAATAACTTTTAAATTCCGCATTTTGCCGCAAGGGGGCGCAATTGAAAAGTAAATTTTTAAATTTTAGATATCTCCGAAAATTGCACGTTAAGGTATATTTTTGATAACACCATTAAAAAGCTTGGTCAATTTTGCATAATTTTGGTCCCATGCTTATTGGCGTACCGACTTTAGTAAGAGTGGGGGAAGCTGTTGAATGTGTAATAATTTAAATCGCTGTAACTTATCAACGACTTATCCGATTTTAGCAAACTAAAACTTGTTTGGAAGAGAAATGTAAGTACTTTTAACTATCGTCTTGAGTGGTCCATGATACTTCTCAATAAAAATACAAGAGGGAGCAATTTGCAATAATAACACATTTCTTAACTTTATTCATTTATTTCAAATCATACGGTATAATTATGATACCATAATCGAAAAGTAGATGAAATTTGCTCCAAAAAATGTCAAAACCGCAGTTCGATATCTCCATCCGTTTCAGAGTTATTGCCAATAGAATAATTTTTAAAACTTTAAATGAAGAAGCGGTTGTTTTCATAGTTTTGTGATCAAGCATTCCATGACAAAAAATATTTTTAAACTTTATGGTTAGGTAGGTTTGTTTCTCATTATTCCAATGGCCCAGAAACCATTCTAGAATTAATGGCAATCATGGAAAATGTGTCATTTAGACGTAACTCTAACAATATGATGTGTTTTAAAAAATAAATCTAGATAGCTGTGAAATAAAATCTGAAAGTTTCCATGGAGATAAGACAAATAATGCAAATAGTTGTCAACTAGTTTCATTTTGAAAGGTGTTGACAAAAGTTTATCCGTAATTCATCTTAAACTTCTTGATAGAAAATTGTGATACGTACCTTTCAAAAATGGCTTATACCAATGCCGAAGCTTACGATATGCTGGCCGTATATTTTGAATGTTTTCAAAATGCGCCTATAGCGGAACGCGAATATGCTCTCAGATATCCTGAACGAAGGCACTATGGCAGAGCAGTATTTCAGCGACTGGCAATATGCGTAAGGCAAACGGGAAGTGTACGACGCATTTCAGTTGCTTTTAGAAGACGTCCAGTAAGAAATGAAGTCAACATTACAAACGTTCTTGCGTACGTAGAGGCCGATCCGCATTTAAGCATAAGAGCAATTTCTTTAGACCTAGGTATAAGTTGTACTGCAGTGTTCCGAATTCTAAGGGATTTTAAGCTGCATCCCTATCATATAGTTTTACATCAGGCGCTATCAGAAAGTGATTATGACAGACGGCTCGACTATTGCTATTGGCTAAGAGAGATGTGTAACGAGAATTCTCAATTCCTCTCCCACGTGTTATGGACTGATGAAGCCACTTTCAGTAGCTGTGGCAAAGTTAATTTACACAATATGCACTATTGGTCACAGACAAATCCTCACTGGATGCGCGAAGTGGATCACCAAAACAGATGGAGTGTTAACGTGTGGTGCGGAGTATTAGGACACAGAATTATCGGACCGTTTATTTTTAATGATTATCTAAATGGTGAATCTTATTTAAACTTTTTACAAAATGACTTGCCTATCCTTTTAGAAGATGTTCCTATTGGCCTAAGAACATCCATGTGGTATCAACATGATGGATGCCCGGCACACTTTTCGCATATGGTCCGTGATTTTTTAGATATTGGATACCCAAATCGCTGGATTGGAAGGGGTAGTTTGTTTGCTTGGCCACCTAGATCCCCGGATTTAACTGTGTTAGATTTTTACCTGTGGGGGCGAATAAAAGACATTGCATATAAAACGCGACCAACCACACGAGACAACATGATTGAGCGAATTGAAAATGCACTAAATTCGATTTCACGAGCTGAAATTGAAACAGCTGTCTCTAGTTCTAGAAAAAGAATTAATCGTTGTATTTTGCACAACGGAGGTCATTTTGAACATTTATAAAGTCTCTCAATTGTTTTCCTAAGAAGCTTTCCATGAATATTGTTTCCTTCAATAGTTTCCGATAATTATTTCAATACTGTTTTATGGCCCGTTGGCCTTGAAACACGCTCCAAATTTTGTATTTTACATGATTTGGACTAGTCCTAAGCCTAGATAAAGTGTGAAGGAAGGCACGGAGTTTGACATTGGAATAATGAGAAACAAACCTACCTAACCATAAAGTTTAAAAATATTTTTTGTCATGGAATGCTTGATCACAAAACTATGAAAACAACCGCTTCTTCATTTAAAGTTTTAAAAATTATTCTATTGGCAATAACTCTGAAACGGATGGAGATATCGGACTGCGGTTTTGACATTTTTTGGAGCAAATTTCATCTACTTTTCGATTATGGTATCATAATTATACCGTATGATTTGAAATAAATGAATAAAGTTAAGAAATGTGTTATTATTGCAAATTGCGCCCTCTTGTATTTTTATTGAGAAGTATCATGGACCACTCAAGACGATAGTTAAAAGTACTTACATTTCTCTTCCAAACAAGTTTTAGTTTGCTAAAATCGGATAAGTCGTTGATAAGTTACAGCGATTTAAATTATTACACATTCAACAGCTTCCCCCACTCTTACTAAAGTCGGTACGCCAATAAGCATGGGACCAAAATTATGCAAAATTGACCAAGCTTTTTAATGGTGTTATCAAAAACATACCTTAACGTGCAATTTTCGGAGATATCTAAAATTTAAAAATTTACTTTTCAATTGCGCCCCCTTGCGGCAAAATGCGGAACTTAAAAATTATTTCCAGGATTTTCCCATGGCCACTTTAGTTATAAATTTTTTTTTCCTGAATTTCTATGCCCAATAGTTTCCGAGATATGGCCGCTCTTCGACCTTAATGAAACACCCTGTATACAGGGTGTTATGGAAATGACTTATTATATTTTAAGGGGCCACTCCTGAGGTGGTCTAGAGTTACACTTGATAGTTTTTTTTTCTAAAATCGGAAGTATTTTGAATTTTGTAAAATACCCTTAAACCGGACTATGTGCGCCTTCCATGATAGTTCAATGCCCCTGAACACATGTGTTTTTGACAAGACAAACTGCTGGAATGGTAATTGTTTAGTTTAGTGCAATTAATGTTGAATTTTGTGCTAAAATTTCGTATATAGACTAATTGAGGGTAGCTGATCATAATTTTCCTTTTGCGTTTTTACGGCAAATGCACTGGTTTTGAGAAAAAAATGTTAAAGTTTTTCACTTACAGGTTAGGGTATTCTTTCCTTTCAATTTCCTAGATTTTATGGTTTTCCCTTCAAAATATGTGATAAAACTTTCACCAAACTATCTGTTCATAAAATAAGAGCAACATTTTAGCAAAAAAACAATGGAAAAGGCACAAATTTAATTAAATTCGTTGTTAATACGCCGACAAAGTAGAACCGTCTCTTTTCAAATTCATTGCACTCACGTTGCCAGATTGTTCTTCTTTTTCTTGTAATTATCAGTGGCTTCCATCCAGGAGAATGATATGCTAGCTCGAGCCAATAGGATTCATTCAATTAATAAAAATGAATTGACAAGTATAGGCAATTTATAATACACTAACAATCTGACAACATGGGTGGCCAGCTGTCAGTGAGCCCCCGTCTTTTTCCAGATAACGTAGAGTTTTCTGTTCGCTTACAAGTTATCCCGTTTTTCAGAGTTTCCTTGTGGCATATTTCGTTTATTTCAACTCAGAAGTGTATACTATGACTCCGACAAGTAATATTTTATTGGAAATAAGCAACATTTTAGGATTACATGCAAAATAACATACCGGTGAGTTAGAAAAACTTTAACATTTTTTTTCTCAAAACCAGTGCATTTGCCGCCTAAACGCAAAAGGAAAATTGTGATCAGCTACCCTTAATTAGCCTATATACGAAATTTTAGCGAAAAATTCAACATTTCCACTAAAGTAAACAATTACCCAAATCAGCTGTTTGGGTCATTGGCGTGTAGGTGTTTTGGACCTAAATTTTTGAAGGCATTTTTCTCGAATTTCTAGCTTCGAGCGCCATTTATAGCAATTTTTCCCCAATTCGTCTCGACCTATATATTTACGGGTTAAAAAATAATAAGTCATTTCCATAACACCCTGTATATATATTGAAGATATATATAGATTGAAGTTAAATTTTGTAGTTAAATTATTATATGATCTGTAGGCACTAAAACATCCATATAATGATATTGTAAAGAATATACAAATGATGTACTTAAATAGTAATATATCGCCAAATTGTCAAATTGTTATTTTATTATGGGGATAATGGTTGGGTAATAAAATAAATGCGCCCTTTAATAATATAATCATTAAACAGGTAACGTCCATCCGAACATATTTCGTTTGACCTAATAACTGCAATAATAGTTTTATTATATTGTAAACACCCAAAGAAACCCCGTTATCTATTTGTAAAATTACCCATACAAAACTGTCGATAAGCGTGCCAACCAGCGAAATCTACCTGGCCCCAGCTGGCATCACTGTTTATATTACTGAAATGAAATGAAATAAGGGGTACTGCCTTGCACAGGAACGGATTTTGTAGTTAAATAAAAAGTCATAGTAATACCTTATAGTAGCAATGTTTATTATGTTTATTTTTACTATTACTTGTATTATATGTGTATTAATTTATTATAAGCACGAAACAAGTGTGAAAAGTTTGCGTGCGGAAAAGGGCAACTTTTCGCACGCATTTAGGTAAAAGTAATAATAACAATTAATATACCTACTTAAAAAAATATATTTACATATATACACAGAAAGTTTAATTGTAGTTATAAAACGTTTTAATCTATTCCTAATTCAGTCTCGCTATCACTATCATCCACATTTATGATAAGAATAATATGTATTTCGTTTTGTTGTGTAATTATATAAGTCTTCAACTTTTAAGACATGGTTAACCGAATTTTTTCAACTTTCATCTGGAATTTCACCGAAAACTTTCTTTATTAACTCTATTACACTGCCACTAAGAGTAGGTGTGCTATTTTCAGTTCTCATTTTCGATTTAATTTGATGCCACATGTGTTCAACAGGGTTAAAACTACAATTATAGGGTTGCAGTCGGTACTAACCGATTTCGAATATTATGTTTACTATTTAGATAAGCTAAATTTAGTTTGGGTCAAGGCGCATATAGGTATAAAACAAAATGAAATTGTAGATCGGCTCGCCAAAGAAGCGACCGGGGATGGACAAACGATCCCATCATTTAAAATACCGGCTTCAGATATAAATCGAATTATTAAAAATCAATTGGTACTAGATTGGCAAAATCATTTCCAGAACGCTTCCACGGGGGATGATTATAAATTAATAAAACCAAATGTAAATACAAGACCATGGTTTTGTAAAGAACACAACAAAAATTTTATAAAAACAATTAGTAGAATTAGAAGTTCACACACCCTCCGTCCTGTATATTTACATAGAATAGGATTAAAAGATAGTAGTTTGTGCACTTGTGGAGAGATAGGAGACATCCAACATTGTATTTTTAATTGTCAAGATCAGGTTCAAGCCAATAACGATTTCTTTGAAAGTATCGGTAAACTTGTGACCCTTCCTGTAAATCTAAATTATTTGGTCAGTATTGAGAAGGTAGAAATTTATAAGATTCTTTATTCCCATATTAATAAAATTAATTTAAAACTCTAGACCCATTATTCAGATAGGGCGAAAAGGTCCAGCTGTAAAATAATAGTAATAGTAATATTAAAATAAAAAAAAAGAAAAAGAAAAAGAAAAAGAAAAAGAAAAAGAAAAAGAAAAAGAAAAAGAAAAAGAAAAAGAAAAAGAAAAAGAAAAAGAAAAAGAAAAAGAAAAAAAAAAGGAGAAGAAAAAAGGAATTACTTTTTGGAAAAAAATAAAATAAAATAAAAAAAGGTTTTAGGAATAAGTCCAGTATGAATAAAAGAAGATCTGAATATGATTACAATATGTAGGGGTAATTTGTAAAAATAAGCTAAAGATAGAAAGAATAAATAAAATATAAGCTGGCCAGTTGGTTAAATCCAGAGCCAAATAAACGTATCACACACACACACACACATTTAGAGAAGCTATAATATAAACAGGTACCTGTAACTAAAAGTTTTGAGAAATATCCTAATAATTAAGTTGTTTCTAGAAGACCTTAATAATTAGATAGTTTATTAATTTTGATAACAAATCAAGTAATGTACCTATCTATTGTTATAATAAACTAGTATTAAAAATAAATGTGGGTTAATACGTCTCTGCGAAAGCGAAAGCCGTGTTTATGAAGGGTTTTATTGCAGTCATTAAGCCAAACGAAATATGTTGGGAAGTACTTTAAATACGTATCTAAGATAATCTGTAAATAAATGAAAATTTAATTTCTTGAGCTGATTTTGATCAATTTGGTACCTTTCAAAATAAGAAAATATGCAAATTATGGCCAAATATCCTAAATATGCAATCAATGGCCTACTTTCCAGATATATGCAAAATATGCATTTGAATAAAATCCTGTCTCTAGTTACCACTTATGCCCATTTTCATTAACTAAACAAGTAACGAGTGGAGGCTAGTTCTTGCTGCTTTAACCAAGTAAAGTTCTTTAGTTGTCGATCAATTTTTTTGAAAGGAGGATCCACTGGGAAATTCCCCAAACCTCGTTTTCAATAAATCGTAATCTGCTTCGTATACCGAAAAAGAAAATTTGGCAAACCAAAAAATAAGCTTCTTGGGGAAAGAAAAGCAGTTAATGCAGTTTTTGTGTCAATCTCTTGAGACGACAATTTTATCACTTTCAACTTTTTAGAGCTATTATAGATTTTCTAATACGGATTCTAATAGAGTACATCATACATCATTTTTTTCAATATATTTCTATACGTTTTAAAAGTAACATATTTTTGGGATTTTTGTAAAAAGATCTTTAGAAAAATCGAATTAACCACTCTGGCGCCAGACAAAGTAATAAATTTTATGTTTAAATATTTCATTTATTTTGCTAAATTATATAGAAGTCATTCGTCACACCAGCAATTACATTCTAATTGAAGACCCAACTGTCCGTTAATATCTTCTTTTTACTTAACTTTCATTCAATTTTGTTTACTTGAAAAACCTTTTAATTTATTGGAAACGATTCAAACTAACTCAATACGCGATTTATAAAGGGAGGAATATATACACTTAAAATCAGCCAAAATATGCGCATATACAGGGTGTCTGTGAAAGGTCTTTACAAAAACCTACCACATATTCCTCAGACCAAAATTATTAGCTGATTTAGGTAAACTGACTTTAGTACAAAGTTGCTTAGTTTGTGCGCTAGACGGCCCGGAAGTGATAATTTTTAAATGGTTTTTCTGGATTAATTCAAAAACTGCTCATACTATTTTGCCGAAATTTGGTACATTGGCATAGCTTTATGGGGCAAAAAGAGCCGTCACAATTCTGATTAATATCAGTTCATGGGCGTAGAACCTGACTTTTTTACTAATTGCTTGTTTCAGATTTCTATGCCAAGGGAACAAGAGGGGATTGGGAACAAAATTCAGATGAGCCAACTCATTTGCTACAAAAAAGGTACTCTTGATAAGACTCGATTCCTCTAACGGTTTTCGAGAAACTTGCATTTTATTACTTAATACGTAGTAGTTTTTACCACGTAGTACTTGGGTTTTATAGAATTTTTCTGTTTTTGATTACTACGCCAATGGAAGATAAGGGGTTTCAGTTTAAAATTTAGATTCAACCAATTTATTTACTACAAAAAACCTCTTGAACAGTTTTCTTATCATCTGCTTTTTGATCGCACGGTATTTTTCAGGTATGTACAATACGACCTTACACCTCACCAACGATTGTCATTGTTGGTTATTATTAGTTTCATCTGACAACATAAGATTATTGTCAAATTTGTAACATTTAAATATTGTTGCTAACGTTCAATCATTTTATCTGCTTGCATTAATTATTAGAAAACTTTAATTGTCGTGAATTATTACGCTCAATCCCCTCTTGTTCCGTTGGCATAGAAATCTGAAACAAGCATTTAGTAAAAAACCCAGGTTCTACGCCCATGGATTAATCAGACAGTCTCACGAATAATATTGACAAAAGAAATGTACGCCACTGACTTTTTAAAAATTTTATATTTTTCTCGGGTTAAGCAGTTAAACGTACAGCTTTTTTGTCTCTAGACATTTTTTCGTATCTTCGTTTTCGAGAAAAAGAATTCTTCGACATGCAATGAAGTAGTTTTTATTTTCTTTCTCGAAAACGAAGTAAGATACGAAAAAATATCAATACACATGAAAGTTGTATTATTAGCTGCTTAACTCGAAAACAATATAAAGTTTTTAAACAAGTCGGTGGCGTACATTTTCCTTGTCAATATTAATCGTGAGACTGCCCCTCGGGACGCCACTGGAACTCATAACTATCATCTAAATTTTTTTGTTAAACTTTGACACCCTGTATCTTGAAAAGCAGACTTTTTGGGACACATATTTATATGAACTTTTCTACTTGAATCTAGGTCAGTAATGCACCTTTGGAATAACGGCATATAATTAAGTAACACCCCTGACTAAAAATTGTCGTTACGCGTTTTAAAGTTCCAGCAGTATAGTTGACAGGAAAGGGCTAAGGTTTGTCCTACTAGTGACCTTTTTTTCAAAAGCTTATATTTGACCACCTGCAGATATCCATGGGATTTCTTTCTTCCTTGGATTTATGCAACATTCTGTATATTTTCCACTACTCTATTCATCCATATTTAATACCTTGCACAGACACTAAATTAAGCTAAGAAACCAAAGGATAAATTTCATAGTGGCGTGTCTCAAGATATTTGTAAACTTGTGCCCAAAACCCTTATTAGTAAGAATTTGCTAGATTGCATGAGGTTTGTCACAGAGCCTAATTTCGCAAAAGTGGGTGGTAACTTTGGTTTGTTCAAACGCAAATTAAGGTAGGTAGAGCTTGTTTAAATATGACTGCGCACCGGTACAAAAACGCAAAGCAATATTAAATTGAAACTTTTCGGAAACTCTAAACAAATAATAAATAATGCAGCCGACATTGTTTATTGTAACACAAAAGTCTATTCAAGGTGTCCGGGAAAATGTGGGAAATCTCTCGGATTCAGATAGAACATAAAAAAATAAGATGACAAGTTCAAATAAAACATTTCCTTACAGGCCCTCCCTACGGAGATATGTGCCCTGAATCCTTATCATATCACAATAAAACGTGATTCTCTGTAGAAGTTCCTCCCTAGTGCCGACCGGAGTGGAATACACCAAGTTTTTAAGGCGTCCCCTCAGGTAAAAATTCAACGGCGTTAGGTCGGGAGATCGAGGAGGCCAGGCTGTGTAGGTCCTCCTCTACCTATCCAACGGTTTGGATAGACGTGATTCAGGTGCTCCCGAACACCCATCGTGCATGAAGTACATATTTCGGGGGGTTTCAAGTGTTACTTGCTCTAATAAATCCTGAAAAGCGTTCCGGAGGAACTCCAAATAAATTTGTCCATTGAAGCGTTCCGGCAATGCGAATGGTCCAATCAAGAAATTGCCAATGATTACTGCCCAGATATTAATTAATTGGAACTGATGTAGATCATGCGAAACAATAGTGGCATGAGGATTTTCATCAGCCATTACAAGTGTGTTGTGTAAATTGGTGATACCATTTTTGGTAAACATTGCTTCGTCCGTGAAAAGAATAATGCTAATGAAGTATACGTTATTTCGTTGCAAATCCAATAGCCAGTTTTAAAACTGCATTCTACAAGAAAAATCTTCAGGAATTAGTTAATGTACTTTTTGCAAATGATTTGGATTTAACAGCTGTTCTTGACGAACTTAATGTACTATTGTTTTCGATGAATTAAACTGTGCTGATAATTTTCGAGTGCTCGTTGATGGATTGTACAGCATTTAAAATATTTTCTCCAATGGCGGCGTACGTACCTTTCTTCTCAGACCAGCATCAGTACTATTTTTTCCAAACTTTTCTACAATTATGAAGAAATTCAATAATTTCTATTACCTTATTAACCGGAATCACCCACTATTCTCCCTTAGACGTTGGTCAACTGGTTAAAATGTGTTCTGGTTTGGCATAGCACGATTAGGAAATCTTTCCTGATATAACCTTATTGCTTCTAATGCATTGCAAGACGCAAAACCATACATCAGATGCATATCTGCATACTCAATAAATGTGTATTCCATAGTTCGAATTAGTTCACAATAAAATTTACCACGAAATCCAAAAATCAGTAAAGTAATATCGAAGTAAAGGATCACTGTGTCAGCGATGAGAAAGATTACAAGTTCTAAAATGCAGGAAGTTTTATTTATTTCATACCATAGTAATGTTTGCGACAACAATACGCTTTTTTGGTGCCGATAAATAAATAAAACGCACATTTTTTGCGAACATATGTCTTCTACAAGTATTCGTTTTTTATTCTTTTTCTCGAAAACGGTAAATTTTGTCGACAATAAACAAGAAAAACCAATGTCCAGCGGCGCCCAACAGGGGTACATATCTCATGTATCATATGTCATCTCATTTTTTCATTTTCTCTCTGCTCCTAAACATACCCCGAGATTGCTATATTCCATTCAATAGCCATTTGCTTGATCGGTGACCATGATCTGACAAACAACCTGGAAAGCTTTGAACATCAAAGGCAGGTTAGCGAATCGAGTCCATTTTACAAATATTTTCATGGTAAGTGCTTAACTGAAGTTGCCGGCTTGATTCCATTCAGAGCGGTGCATTGTAGAAATAGACGACGAGCCACGGCAGCCTACCCGTACGTGGTCCAGCTTAGTGTCCTTCTAACGACACTGTTTAACCATTCTTTCATCTCTAGAACGTCATCACTCTGGAACGACTTACCTGAGGCCGTGTTCCCCAACGAGTATAATCTCCAAAGATTCAAGACAAACGTGAACCGTTTCCTGCGTATGCTTCATTCCACAATAATTCGTTGTTTTCTCGACAGCAATAAAATTTAAATGAGAACCCTCAGTCGTAATCCCAACTATAAATCAGTTGACTGACAAATATCTATTGTCTAGGCACCGGACCATTTAAAAGGGTACAGGTCCTGATTACCTACTAATTTCAATAGTTTAGGTTAGCTATTTTCAACAAAACAACAAATATAAAATAATAGGTAAGTATCTTTATTTTAATCATGTAATTAAATAGCTATTAATATTTATACAAAAACACTAATCTACAATATTATAATAATACAATATTTAACTTAACCTACTCTATATTTAGCTCTGTTTCGCTATCACTATCGTCTTCATCTATGCCTAAACTAATTATTAAGGGCCTTACGTTACTAATAATTATGTTATAGGAATCTTCGACTTGGATCACCTGTCTCACAGGATTTTTCCAACTTTCTACTGGGATATTATTTACCATTTTTTAATTCATTCTATAACAGAACTACTTAGTGTAGGGGTTGTGATAAATGTTTTTTCTTCGTTACACCATAACTTCCGGAAGCAATATTATCTGAAGTTTCACACAGATCTGACATATTTTGGATGCTCGATAACACACACGAAAATACCTTTAACGCACAGCTTGCAAACACCAAACGACTGATGAACTAAGATGAAAAGACTCTGCTTTATATTGAACACCTGTAATTTGCCATTAACCTACCTAATATACCAATATAATAACATAATTAATAGTAACGTAAGGCCCTTAATAATTAGTTTAGGCATAGATGATATTATAAAATTGTAGATTAGTATTTTTGTACAAATATTAATAGCCATTTAATTACATGATTAAAATAAAGATACTTACCTATTATTTTATATTTGTTGTTTTGTTGAAAATAGCTAATCTAAACTATTGAAATTAGTAGGTAATCAGGACCTGAAACCTTTCAAAAGGCACTTATTTATGGCTGGGTTTAAATTTTATTGCGGTCGGGAAATCAACGAATTATTGTGGAATGAAGCATACACGCACCGCTCACAGAGCGCCATAAAGGATTAATCCTGCAGGGCTCTTCCTTAGCATAAAAAAATGTTAGATGTTCTCACTGTATAATTAGTTAATAGAAATTTCCAGAGTTTAGGTATACTAATAGATAGGACTTTTCGTTTCCCTTAAACAATAAAACAATATTAAGTACATTGAGTGGCTAAAAAACTCTGTAATTTAAAACCAAATTAAACCAGTGATCGGCGCAATTTCGATGTACTTGTCGCCAAGCAAGTTTTTTCTTAAAATTGGATTTAAGCCATCAGACGGCTCCATTATCTATAGAGAAGATTAAATGTTTGAGATAAAATATTCCTAAATACTCGATATTGACAAATCAGTCTGGCCGCACAAAAAAACGACAAAATTTAAATAAGGAGATTAAACCATTTTATGGAAAGTACAAAAGTAGGAGAAAAACTAGATAACAAAAAAATGGAGAACTATTGGCCTATGTCGCTGCCAAAGACCTTCCAATTAGAGAGACCCAATTGTTTACATTTTTGACCGATCACTCATCGTCCGTCCTTTTCTTCTATTTCATTGCGTCATAGCCAGATTTACATATTTGTCGATAATACCTTGTGAAAACCCCAAAAAGATATGCCAATTTGGCCATTTAAATTTCCCATAGCTCTAGGAGCTGTATAATAAAAGAGTAATCACTAATTATTTCTCTCATACTCATAATACATTTATTTATCAATACTACGTTCCAAGACATCAAGAATTTTAAAAAATATTTCTATTGTAATCGTATCCGGCACTCTGGCAACATCGCTTATTACTCCAAATTCTAAAGAATGGGTAGTAGTGCGACGTTGCTGATTTAAATTAAAACAACTCGATTAAGTTTGTTTTGGTTTGTTTAGTGGCTATTTGTGGTGATTTTTGTGTATTTTTTGCGATTTTTGTGAAAAATTTTGTTAGGAATAAACAATCATGGTGCATCCATGTGTAGTATGCAAAGTGGACCGATTGAATACGGATAATTTATCTTTTCATCGGTAAGTATGGTTATGTTTCAATATTTATGTCTGAAATGAGCAGTGGTGTACGAATTGAAGCAATAACTATTATTTATTGTTATTATTTTATTATGTCGTTAAAGAAAATAATTAAGGTAACAGTTATATCTACGCAAAAAACACGTAATGATGTAGGTACATAACATTTATATCTTTTTAATAGCATTGGTAGGTAGGTACCTACACCTATTTGATATTTTCGTCAACCGTAAAATTCTAATTATTGTATTTTAATGGCAGGTGCAAAAATACCTGAGGCCCATAAATAATAAGCATAGTCCTTATGGGATGTTATTAAACACCTTCTGTTTATGGCAATAACTTGTTATGTAGAAATATGAGATTTTGTTTTGAAAATGCACCTATTAAAGAAGTCTGTAGCAGCATATTATGTTAATATGCCCATTTTTTTCCCAATGATCTTATGTTTATGTCGAATGGAAGAACATATAATGTAAGGAAGGGTGCAAATCCACGTCGATGTGTAGGCCTAATATTCTTGGACGATTTATCCAACAGGTATATGTATAGATATTTTTGATTAGCATGTATTAAAAAATTTTATAACAATTTTCTAATAATTGAACTAATTCTGCCGTTACTTGGTGGAATTCCATACCTAAATTTTATTAGAAAGTAAACACACTTTTTTTACTTTAATTCCACTGTATTTTTATTGTTATACTAATATTAACCATTAAAATTTTTCTTTTCGTTTTAGTTCTGATTCCACTGTTATCAGTTCAGTCACCCATTCACCTCCTTTCCCGAGAAAAACATTGCTGTAAGTAAATTACCATAATTTACCCTTTAGGTAATCAGAGGTTTCATAGCTTATTGTTTTATCTTGTTTTTTTTCCTTTTTACAAAATAATAGAACACATAATTAATTTTAGAAGATCAGAGTTGTGCTTTAATGATGAGATTGTTGATTCCCCTGATGAAGCCAGAAATATTAGTCCCAAAATCCAAAATTAAATTTTATTCTTAATTGTGTCGTATGATGCGCCACTGGCAAGTCTGACGCCAAACGTAAAGCCTTTAACAGTGTTGCCATTCAGAGAGAACTCAAGAAGTTCTCTCTCCCACCCATTACTGATATTCAATAACATTGCAAACAATAACAGATCGGCCTTTTAGACGTTTTATGAATGAAACATTGGGTCTAGAGTTTCTAAGGTCTTTGGTCGCTGCTTACTTGTTTTTCCAAAATATTCGAAATAATAGTATGTGATCAATTAGCTTATAAATATAACCAAATAGTGGTCGATACACAGCTGCAGTATTCTTTGATCTGTCTACGGCGTTTGGTACTGTGGATCTGAGTTTTGTTGCTAACAAGATGTATAACCGGAGCATTAGGGTACCATTAAGTAAGTGAATTGTATCCTTTTTCAAAAGTTATCAAATCTGGATCGAAACTTTCGGAGACACAGGGACTTGCGCTGGGGACACAGCAGGGAAGTATTTTTGGTTCCCTGACATTTTTATTGCAAGTGAATTGCCGCAACATGTACCTACCAGCAGGTGAAATTCTTTAAAGGTAATAGGTAAGGTTTCGTCCGAATTCGTCCATACGCACCGATACCGCAAACGGAAGAGCGGAACCTGGGTAGCCAAGTCCGGACTTATACTTTTTTGGGAGATTATGTGATATTATTAGTATCTAAATACATATATCACGAATACAAGAAAAATACATCATTAATCGAATTAAGCATACGTGAAAGGCCCAAATTCGTGAAAATTATAATTATTACATTTTAAAGTACGAATAGTTGATGACAGAACAAAGATGCTTATCCTACTTTAAATATATTCGAAAATATGAATTTCTACTACGTATTATTTATCAATTATTTATATATTTTTTTTTAACTAACTCACCCGGTATATTTTAACTTAAAATGATGTGGTCGCTAGTCCCTATTCACTTCCTGTGCGCCAAATTTGGTTTTCATACATTTAGTAGTTTTTAAAATATGATTTTTTTCAAATATTTTTATTTTTCTCGCTCGCCCCGTGTACCTTTAACTCAAAATATTATGGTCGGGAGCCCTTATGCAGCTCTACCTGTATGTCATATTGGGTTTTCCTACGTAAAGCGGTGCGGACGCTAGATCGCCAATAGACAGACAGACAAACCGTTGGATTTGAGTGACAGTGATCGTGGCGATCTAAAGACTACACAACGTTAGATAATAAAAAAATTAGAAAGCTGATTTTTTACGATTATCTATCTACAATTAAAAAACCACAAACTTAAAATAAGTTCATGTACAGATCTTATCCTTCCGTCAGATCCAATCCTTGGACGCATTTCGCCGTCTACGGCTCATCGGCAAGGCACCGGGTCTGACGAAAAGGTAAGGAACCTCAAAGTGCTTTTGACATAGAAATGCAATTAAACAGACGAGAATTGCAGTACGTGGCTACATCTCGTGGCAACCACACGCATCAACCCAACCAGGACAGCGAGAATTCATATAGGTTCAAACGCTGGCAAGGCGGCCCATCGCGGGCAACACATCCAAGGATTGAGTGTGACGAAAGGATAAGGGACAACTCTGTACAGGAATTTATTTTAAGTTTGTTGTTTGTTAATGTTTAGACTTCGGTTGTTAAACCGACGTATTGGCTTCCAGCGTCACTCAACGGAGTTTGCCCACGATGGGCCGCCTTGCCAAGGTTTGAACCTTTATGGATTCTCGCTGTCCTGGTTGGGTTCATGCATGTGGTTGTAATGAGATGTAGCTACGCACTGCAACCCTAGTCTGTTTAATCTATCTACAATGCCTGTCTCTTGTGAATTTTTCTACGCTCGTTATAAAAACTCGACTCTCTTTTCAACATTATAAATGCATGAAGCACGTCTCTTTTTAATATGTTAGAAAAAAGTAGATCAGAGTGAAAAAATGAACCGTTATGGAATATTGTTCCACTCACACCAAATGCAATATGGGCGCGCAACGAGATAAAACTACCCCTCTGCTAACCAAAAATCTAAGAATATATATGGTCGGTCGATAGCTATGGCAGAAACCGATTAGGTATACGTTGTATTTTTTATAATACAACATTGTACCCATTCTAAAACTTATCTATTACTTCTGAAGTATAATTTTCGAATTATTTTTTTCCATTCATATTAACTATTAGGAAATCCCCCTGCTTGTAGTCAAGAGCTTTTAAAACTGTTGCTTTTTCGATTTTGTCTTCTCCCTCCGTAATCAGATTCTTCGCTTGATTCAGATGAGGATGATTCTATACCCTTACGCACAAAGTTATCTTCTTCTCTCCTTTATTTTCTTTCTTTTACTTTTTCTTCAAGTTCTCTTTTTACATCAGTACTAGTTAAAATCAACCATTTTATTTTAAACCGTCAGTTTCCTGGGCGGTGCTTTCAAAAATGGTCTTATACCTGCAGGAAGAACAATTTGGATTTCTAAAATACTACTGTTACTGTCTAAAGTATAGTTTGCTTCTCCAATAATGGGTTAGGAAATGAGAGGGTCTCAAGAACGATAGAGATGTACAGAACCAGTACAGGCCTTTCCCCAAGTCACCTTGAACGAGGTTAAGTCCCTAATAAACGTCTTCATTGTTAAAAAAGTCCCCGCTTTTGATGGTGCGAATTGTGCCAGACCGAACTTTGGCGAACATGATAAGCTTATCTTATGGCTTATTTTAATAAAGACATTTATAATTATTATTATTATTATTATCCCAGGAGATAATTGGAGAAAGCGCAAGTGCCTGGAAATGCGCTAAAGTCATTATCATTTTATAGGTGAAGACCTGCGCTGTCTAGCGCAAGGGGAAAATTGTCGAAAGTTAATCTTGAGTAGGCTCAACGACTTGTTTTTATGTGCAATGTTCTGCTTGCCGAACGGTTTGGGTCCCGGTGGTGGGAGTTCAGTGGTTCCAGTTTAAACATTGCACAGTCAGGCAGACCACGCGACTCACTGCGAACATTATCGATGGCTTTTAACGCGCACACACACGGAAGCGGTCTTCTTTGACGTAAGCAAAGCAATAGACAAGATCTGACATAACGATCTCTTGATAGAATTGATAAGCCTCGGTGCTCCAAACTGCCTAATCACCGTGGTAGCCCCCTTTTTGGGGAATAGAAGTTTCGCGCATCTTCTTTGAATAAACACATAAGGGCGGGAGTGCCGCAAGGCTCACATCTCTATCTTTCTCCGATGTTGTATAACATTTATAGTCACGATATTCCGTAAGACAGATTTACGCAGATCTATCTTCTTGCTGACGATACAACAATTAAATAATCGAGCTGGAAAAATGGCTTTCGGCTTGGAAGACTCTATTGAATCCCGCCAAGATGGAGGTATCTTCTTTTCGAAAATCACCGTTCGCAGGCCTAAAGCAAGGCTGCGGGTCAATGGAGTCCAAGTGAACTGGTGCCTGGGTTTATTTACCAAAGGCTGAATTGGAAGCAAAAAAGACATGGTAATATAAAAGCTCAACCTCTATAAGGTATTGGTCAGGCCGGTTGGCCAACTTATGGTGCACCTACGTAATGCAACATAAGCAGGCTTCAGGTGATTCAGAACAAGGCGCAGAAAATCATCGCGAACGTGCCCAGATACATTATAAATGTAGTCTTGCATAATTACTTTAATATGTTGACAATTAATGAGATTTTCTTGATTATTTACCTCATCCATTATAAAAGCGGGTTGATTTTCACCTGATTATTCAGCGATAATCTCCCGCTCTCCGGTGAAAATCACCCTTGTCAAAAGTGAAAATCTCACCCGTCAGAAATCGTTAGTTTTTTATTTGGTAAATAATCTTCAAAATACATTTCGGGATTGGGAAATAATCAGAAAATCATTCTCAGATTTTTTGCCATTAGGAAATCGCTCTCGGGCAAGCCCTCGAGCGATTTCCACGGCAAAAAATCTTCGGAATGATTTTCGATAATTTCCCTATCCCTTAATATGTTACTACAGATTATTTACCTCATCCATTATAAAAGCGGGTTGATTTTCACCTGATTATTCAGCGATAATCTCCCGCTCTCCGGTGAAAATCACCCTTGTCAAAAGTGAAAATCTCACCCGTCAGAAATCGTTAGTTTTTTATTTGGTAAATAATCTTCAAAATACATTTCGGGATTGGGAAATAATCAGAAAATCATTCTCAGATTTTTTACCATTAGGAAATCGCTCTCGGGCAAGCCCTCGAGCGATTTCCACGGCAAAAAATCTTCGGAATGATTTTCGATAATTTCCCTATCCCTTAATATATTACTACAGAAAATTATTACAAATTATTACGGAGGTACAGACGTATCGGCAAGCCAACTTATTACCGACTCACATACAATATCAAGACAAATTGGGACGTAAAAGTTATCAAAAGTCTGGCAGGAAGTCAGGCTGGTCCAAATCCCATCGCGCAATACTAGAGGGGCACTAAAATTGACATGCACAAATATTAGAAATTTAACAAAAGGGCGCCAATATTTTTGCAACATAACTTCTAAATTAAGTGCGTAAGAATCACAAACATTTAAGCAAAGAGCTATTTACAAATTTCTGCAAACGCTGTAACAAAATAGTTAGAACGATTAATCAATGTCAAAGGAGTTTCTCCTGACGTAAAGAAACATTGAAGATCCTAGTTTACTTTTAGATTTTGAGGAGATCCAGGTTAATCTTCAGTATTTTGATTTAGGAGAGTATCTGCGGCAATTTCCGTTTCATTAATAATTTTATCGGAACCATTTAAGCTTCCAGGGTTTGGCTGTGTGAGAAGAATGGGTTGTTCGTTAACAGGTGAAATAAGTATGTCATCAATTAAGGAGTGGCCTGTGACTTAGAACGGTAAAAAACCATCGTCTGTTAATATTTCATCATTCTGAACTGTAAATTACTTAAGAAGTGCTTTACCTACCAGTTCAGCAATGTCTTAAATTGCCACTATACTCCAAGGATGTTTGGTTATCCATTTATTGCAAGCATCATTATAATACTTTTTAAATGGGCCAAATATTGATATGTTTAATAGCTGCTGTGGAAGGTCCAAGTGACCTGACTATTAGCTGGGCCGACTAACCCCGCTGTTCTTATATTTTTTATGTTGTATCTATACTTTTTACTCTACCTACTAAAAACTACACTAAAATATGTACTTACTTGTTCAGTAAGAAGGTCATTGAAACCAAATACGTGCCAAAGATACGTTGGTAAAATCACAGCAGAAATAATTTCTCAATTTTTAATGACTGACCAACTCACAAACCTAGCGCGTAAGAACGTTTCATGTAGTTCACCATATTTGGTACCTATTGGGGATACTCGACTCTTTGCTAGGTGGATGCAAACTTGCATTTAGAGAGAGATTAGCTTCCCGCGCTAGAATTAGCTGGGACGCACTTAAATTAATTTTTCGATCGAACACTTGAAGCGGTTTCACTTGAAACTTTTTTGCCCAGTGAATAAGGGGAGCAAAGCCCACGTTAAGCTATATGGAGGAGATAAAAAGAGTCTAAAAAAAGGCTTTAAAAAATATGATTTACCTACCTTAATTCAACAAAGTTTTCTTCTCTCGCAGAAACGTAGTGTCATCTTAAAAAGAAATAAAATTAATTAGAAATTTGTCAACGGAAATAACATACAGGGACATTAATTCAAATAAAATTCTTTAAAAAAAAAAAAAATTGTTTTGCACAAAATCCACAGTGGGTTTTCGATGTATAGTTTTTCCAAGACAATTTCCGATGCACGTCATCAATCAGCTGATAATTGTAAAACCGTAAGAAAACGTAAGGAAATTGAATTCGAGCAAAGAATATTAATATTTCATGCGATATTGAAAGTATTAAAAATTTAAAGTATTCTTCTTTGACACGAACCCACTTATAGCAAGCATCTTGTCTATTTAAGCTTGTAAAAGTTAATATAATTTAAATTTTATTGGCCGACAGTTGGCAACAGAACTGTCAACGGCACGGTTGCGCCAGCTCATTCGGTGACGTTTTGTTTACGTTTCGTGAAAAACTAACCTTTAAGCTGGATTTATAAACTCGAAGCCGGCGTCGGCGCTCGCGCTGGCGTGGGCGCTGGGAGTTAAACAAGTGAATCGTAATAGAGTGATTTATAAACTTCGTCGGCGTTCGCGCTGGCGCCGGCTGGCGTTCAACATAAACCATCTTTATTTTTCCAGCGCCGGCGTTCATAGAAAATCCGTAGCGCTGCGTCATAACCAATGGGATTTTAGCATTTCTGTCAAGTCATCGTTGGCATCTGCCAAACTGTCAACGGCCAATCGTCATTTTAATTTTACTACCCCTAAGACACCAAATAACTTCTTCTGCCTTGCTAAATCCATTTATTTAACTCTTTCTTTTTGTTCTAATAACTG
The DNA here is from genome assembly GCA_963920685.1 of Polydrusus tereticollis. Lineage (NCBI taxonomy): Eukaryota > Metazoa > Arthropoda > Insecta > Coleoptera > Curculionidae > Polydrusus > Polydrusus tereticollis. Next base: position 37,152,018 of record OY987330.1, on the reverse strand, counting down.
GCTAGAGAAAACAGAATTGTCAGATTATGTTTTTGTTTGTCAACACTGCGAACGCGAACGCCAAGTTCATAAATGCCCACTATGCGTGTGTAAGACGAGCGCTGGCACCGACGCCGGCGAGAGTTTATAAATCCAGCTTTATTGTTATATGGTTTCGTGTTGTTGTGCGTCTAGCTCCAGATCTTTTCATAAATAGCCTTAAGAACTGCGCTTTTAAGAACAATAAAAGTGCACATATATATTTCTGTCGATTACGTGGTTTACTATTTCTAAAATATGCCGACGCCTTTAAATAGCCGGTGCAAAGAGCTAGTAGCTTCTCTAATAGGATATTTTTAGGAACAACTTAACAACAAAGAACCATTGTTACTCTTGGCAGCAGTTAGATAAGTAACTTTAAAGGGTATGTTAAGGTATACATATTTTATTTCTACTTTACTAACTTTTAGCGTATAGCAGCTGCCCTAAATTTGAATATATTCACTGTAAGCGCAGTTTTAACAATAGTTTAAAATAAATTATGAAAATAACCTAAAAAGAAACTTTCTCGTTTAAAGAGAGTTGTAAATGTGTATAGATTGGTTCGACATGGTTTTGCTTAAGCTATAACTTTTTTTAGAACACCATGTAACTTTGACAACTTTAAGTAAAAAATTAAAAGACAGACAACTGTTTGATGGTTGCCTTAACTCGTTAAGGAAATAGACTTTGAATGGAAAAAGGATGAACCGAAGCGAGGGCTTATAAAACTGTCCCTTGTAGCTTTCAGACGACTTGTTTTTTAAAAGAGTATATGAAAGGAAAAAAAGCATCCTTGTAAAAATCCGTTTTGTTGGATGAAACATGGATTTTTCAGCTAACAAGTCATGGAATAAAGCTGCAGTTTAAGAATGATTAACTACACTGATAAAACTGTGCTCCCTTAATCAAATAATCTGATTTATTTAGTGAATAATTATTGGTAATAAATAAATGTAATTTTAATTAACTAAGTTTTATTTAACTGAAATAAATGAGAGTATTTCGTTTTATTTGCAAAATTATTGGACTGTTGGTGGATTTGTGTCAAATCAAAGAACCCTTCAAACAAATATCTTACCAAAAAACCACTAAAATACCAAAATCTAAATAACTAATTATTTAATCGAACTAATTTTTATTTAGGAACTAGATCCCGTTAATCGCTAGTTAAATCACCCAATAGCAAACTATTTAAATGTCTAGGTCATTTAAACTAAATAATTATGTATTTACATTAAATCCTTAATATAAAACAACCAAATATTTACAAATAACTAATTATTTAATCGAAGTACATTTCAAGTTAAGAACTAAATACCTTTAACTTTAATTTATATCATTTATTGCCGAACTCTTCAAACAATGTGATCATCCAAACTAATAATTAAGTATTTAAATGAACTCCTGTCGCCTACTTTGGGCTTTGAGTAATTTGATTGGTTATACAAAAGTGGCCTGATAAATTATCGTCGCGTTTTTGGTTATTGGTGTTCCATTTTGTCTTGTAGAAATTTGTGAGTGAGAGTGAAATCTTCTTTGTTAGTGGCACAGAAGTTAGTGGTTCCATCAAAAATTAAAACGAAGATATGGGGAATAAACGTAATATGAATAAATATTTAGAAGATTGGGGTATATCGAGGGGTATATCCCATCTGTTAGATACTTTACAAGGTAGGAAACTATATTTGAATATTTTAGTTACGCATGAAACGAGTCAAAAAAGTAAGATAAGAGGCAAAGAAAAGATACTTGTAATACCTAATTTGAAATTTCGAACACAAAATCTTTTTAGAAAAATGTAGCCAGGTATTTATAAATCATGGCTAGGTTACAAATAAGACAGTTTTTCTCAATTTTCACCATAATTCAATACCTATCAAACCTCCTAACGTAAAAAATATAATATAATTAATATAATATTAATAATTATTGTACCTAATATTTGCAAATTTGCCTTTCTTTAATTTTTTATCAAAGTTATTAACTTCTTTATAATGTTTTATTGACGTATATTTTAAGGGGAACAACAACTAATGGTGGGTTTATAACATAAGATAACATAACATAAAAATAAAATAATAATAGTTGAATCTACAGATCTGCCATAAGACGTTTATGGAAACACAAAACATAACATGAAAATAAGAAATAAAAAAGAGATGGTTATCTTTTAAATGTTATGTTATTTTTATGTAAAAACCGTTGTGCGCGTGCGCGTAATTTGTCATAACCTCTATTTTCGGCAAAAATGTGTTTTTTCTGTTGGTTTGCCTTATTATTTGAATACTATAAACCATTTGATTAGGTTTGTGATTAATATGGTATAGGTACTGATTAAACCATATTCAATAGCAATATTTCAATATTTCTTATTTTTATGTGACGTCTGTATAAACACGTCCTTGGATAAAATAAGAACTGATTTGAATAAACATTCTGATCTATTGAAAATTAAAAAAAGGTATTTAAACCAAATAAATTTGTACTTGGTCTAAATAAATATAAAAGACAAGTTAAACAGTTATGTACATGAATAAAAAAACAATCACTTTGATGGAAATTACCGGTATATTTGAATCAAATCACTTAAATTGTTTAATTAAATAACGTTGTTATTACGGCAAATACATGTAAAACAAAAGTAAAATAAATATATACTTGATAAAATATAAATATCAATCAAATAAATATTTTGTTAACTTAACTTTTAACCTATTTACCTTAAGTCAATGAAACGGCTTATTTAGGTTAGGTTAGTGTTAAGGAAATAAATATTTGCTTGAATTTTGTATTTAGTGATTAATTTCAAAGAAAAAGTAACTTCTATCAAATCAAATGATACTAATTGAGGCAAATAATCCCTTGGTATTTTTCAAATACATATATGTTTGGCTAATAGGAAACAAATATTTATTTGAGTTAATGGAAAATTTATTTAACTCAAATAATTAATTTTATCAGTGTACTAATAAAATTGAATTTGATTATAAAATGTTTTTACAAATCGTTAATAGGTTGGTACAAGAGATTTTGTATACCCTTTTTTTACATATTCTTAAGTATTAAAGCTAAATTATTTTCAGACATAAGCCACCAAAAATATATTTAGTTGATGACCTGGCTGAGCAATATGGACATAAAGTTTTACAGCTTCCTCCATGCCACTGTATGTTTAATCAGATTAAACATATTTGGGGATTACTAAAAATTATTATAACAAACATATTGATCTAGATGGCAGTACAGAAGCTGACTGTATGAATATGTGAAAAGGATTATTAGGTACTGCTACTCCTGATGTTTGGGAAAATTTAATTCGGCATACGGGATATTGAAATGGCATGAAAGAAAACATAATATTAGATAGGCTGAACATTCAACCCGTTATTATTGAAGTAAATTTAAGAAGTGATTCAAGCGATTTGGAGGATGATTAATGTATCTTTGTATAATTATTGTTATTATTCTTAGTAGTAAAACCTGTAACCTGAACTACACATAATACATACGACAGTAATTATTTTTTTTATGTGTTCATTATACATATTAAATTGTTCATCGATTTCTGAATCTGACGAATCATTACATTCGGCTTCTTTGTAGCAAATATGTCAAAGAAATAATTAATCTGAATTAAAGGTTGATGTTTTCTTGGAATGCATAGCTTATGAAAGGAATTTTTACAAATATCACAATCTGTCTCATATCTCATCTCTACTGTCTATCTGCCTGTGACATACAAAGCACTTATTACTGTCACTTACTTTTGTTGTACGTTTCGTGTCTTTTTAGATTTATAACTGCCTTCTTTTTTCTTTCTTTATTACGCTTTCCCATTCTTTTAGGATTTTCCGGGGTGGTTACGATCGATTGAAATAATTGTGATTGCACCTTACGCTTGATAACTTTGGACAGGAGCATGAAGTGAAGCTTCAGCTGTTACCTACTTTATTTAAATGTTGTAATAATGGTGTGGTACAAGTAGTAATTTGTTCTAGAATAATTGTCTTTGATATTATTTCGGTGCTTCAATTACTGTTTGAATGCGTGTTGTTCTTATAATGTTTACAAATTTTAAAAAGACTCATGAAATCTGCATTGCAAATAACGGAAAATTCTTGATTTAGATTTTCGAACTCATTGATTCGTTCTTGACCTACAATTTTGACACAATAATTATTTTAGGACATTACAGAATTTTGCAATGAGGGGCATTCGTCAGATTTATTACTGTTTCATTTTTAATTTCCACCAAGACATTTCATATAATTTACAGGCGCGGCTGGTCGATAAGGTCAACTGGTCAATGACCAACACGAAAACTTCCGCCAATAAAGAATCAAGCTAAGCGAAGCAAGAATAAATTAATATTCCTCCGGGCTCGGCAATATTTTAAACCCACCTCATAGGTTTATATGACAATAGAAAACTATATCCAGGGTGTTCATTAGAAAACTTCCCACCACGGATTTATCGAAAACCAGTGGTTAAGAAAAAACGCCGAGACACGTTACAAGATTTGCCAAAGGGGACAACTTTTTAACCAAAAACTACTTCACCTCCTTTTACCCTCTGCCTCCCGGGGTCATCCCCATAAAAATTTTAAACGACAAGGGGTATCAAGTAATAGCTTGTTTGAAAGGTCTTTCAAAGTGCTTTAATTTGACGTTTGATTTTTTAAAATCGGTTGATTCGTTTTCGGGAAAATTAGAAAAATCTTTATTTATCCTAATTTGTTCAGATAGAAAAAAAAACACACGAAAATATCACTTTTTATTTCAATAAGTGTTCCAAAACCAACATAAACAGCAAATCGGAAGATTAGACGTGGCAGCAACCAAAAAACAACCCGACTTTTTTTCAGCCATCTATTTATAAACACAGATAACATGGGCGAACTGTATTTATTCTTATACCTGTTTAGTTTTTTATAGTTGCTAAGGAAAAGAAATAATTTAATTTGCTGTAAGTTACCTTTGTGACAATCTTGGGATAGTGAAAATTAATTTATTGATTCAGATTTTACTTCCAAAATGGTTTACACACTAGCCGAAAGAGTGGAAATTATTCTAATTTATGGTGCCCAAAATCAATGTGCTCGGCAAACTGCCGTCACATTTAACGCCAGACATCCGGAAAAGATAACTTCGCATAGTCATAGGTATGTTTTGGACCTTGTTACTAAATTTACTCAAACTGGATCTGTTGCAAATTAAAAACGTAATCATCGTAGAGTTTTGGATGAAGCCGCTCAAGTTGAAGTTTTGGGTCATTTTGGCATAAATCCTAATACTTCATTACGCAAAATTGTTGATGCGACTGGTATTTCATTAGGCTCTGTACACACAGTTACTCAATTACATAAATTTCATCCATTCAAAATGAAAATATTGCAAGAGTTAACCGAAGATGATTTCGATAGGCGAGTTGAGTTTTGTGAACAAATGACTGCAGCGATTAATGATAATATCATTCACGTAAAGAATATCTGCTTCAGTGATGAATGCACATTTTATCTAAATGGATTTGTTAATAAGCATAACTGCAGGTATTGGAGCAATGAAAATCCTCATGCTTTTGTAGAAGGGCATACTCAGTACCCCAAAAAATTAATGTATGGGCAGGCATTTTAGAAAACAAAGTGATTGGGCCATTGTTTATTAATGGGAATTTAAATGGAGGCATTTATTTAGATATGTTGGAAAATACCATCAATCCGCTTATCACTGAAACCATTGAAAACCAAATCGAAGACGATGGAAACCCTATACTTGATGAGGCTGAAATATATTTCCAGCAAGACGGCGCTCCTCCTCACTATGTTCTTCCGGTTCGGCAATGGCTAGACGACGAGTTTCCAGATAAATGGATAGGGCGAAGAGGGCCTATAGAATGGCCTGCTAGGTCTCCTGACTTGACGGCATTAGACTTTTTTCTATGGGGCCATTTAAAATCTATTGTGTTCACTCCCCAACCTGAAAGTTTCGATGAACTTCGTCAACGCATCATCGAAAGCTGCCATGATCTCCCACAACATGTTTTTGAAAATGTCAGGAATTTGAACATCGCCTATATCATTATTTGGCCAATAACGGGCAACATTTTGAGTACTTATTGAAATAAAAAGTGATATTTTCGTGTGTTTTTTTTTCTATCTGAACAAATTAAGATAAATAAAGATTTTTCTAATTTTCTCGAAAACGAATCGACTGATTTTAAAAAATCAAACGCCAAAATAAAGCACTTTGAAAGACCTTTCAACCAAGCTATTACTTAATACCCCTTGTCATTTAAATTTTTAAGGGGATGACCCCGGGGGGCAGAGGGTAAAAGGGGGTGAAGTAGTTTTTGGTTAAAAAGTTGTCCCCTTTGGCAAATCTATTAACGTGTCTCGGCGTTTTTCTTTTAATCAGTGGTTTTCGATAAATCCGTGGTGGGAAGTTTTCAAATGAACAACCTGTATATAAATGCAATGAAACCAAAACAGGAACAAACAAACTCGCTTTAAAGCGACAAAAAAGATAAAAATATTGGAACGAAATCGTCGACGGTCTACAAATTAAAATCTATTTCGGCGCTCGCGTGTTCCATCCCGTCGCCGGTTCTTGAGTTGATACGTTTTGGATCCCGGCCCTATAGAAATATATTCGAACCGCTGAAAAAAAATTACGCATACGATATGGACACTATGATTACAGTTATTGGGCACCTGTCCAATATCAAGCACTCATTGGCTGACTACCCTGAATAATAAACAAGTGAAACCTTTTCAGTGGATCAAGTGTTCAATATTACCACCATTTTCTGCTAAGCAGAGCGCCAGTCGATCCCTGAACCTGTGTACAACGTTTAAAGTGAAGTCCTCTGGAATGGCCCGAATTTCAGCACTAATTCTGACTTTTAAAGATTCTAAGTCATTTGGACGGTTAACGTAGACTTTGTTCTTTAAGTGTCCTCACAAACGACGATCGCGCTGGCCAGTCAATAGCACCTCTTCTGCCTATTTAACTATGCCCGCCCAAACATTAACTTTTTCGGGCCTCTAAGCATGACGTTCCTGGAACCAGTGGGTATTTTTAGCAGACCAATAACGATAATTGTGTCTACTAACAATGCCATTTAAATGAAAAGTAGCTTCATCCGTGAAAATGATATTTGTTGCGAAGTTATTATCGGTATTCCATCTTTCCATCATCAGCTCACAAAATTCAGCTCTTCTATCAAAATCGTCCTCGACTCGTGCACCAACTTTATCTTGTAGGGATACAACTTCTCCTGTCTAAACAAACTTTTCACTGACTGATGAGACACATTGAAATCCATTGCTATTGGCCTGGATGGTTGTATTGGATTTTCGTGTATTGAGAGCAGGATATCCAAAGCTTTGTCTCCTCCGGTTGCCGTTTTAGGTCGACCTGATCTAGCGGGTTCACTAACACTGCCTGTTTCTCGAAATTTTTTTACCACTTGACACACCGTTGCCTAATTTATTGGAGGCCTATTTGGATATAATTTATTGAAAAGTTGACAAACCTGATCTTGCAATCTCTTCATATTTCCGTAACCGCTCATTATTAAAATTCCAACTCGTTGTTTCTCATTTAGATGAACCATAGTGTAAGCAAATTAGAAATTAGACAACAGAAAATTAAACAGGAACTCAAAATTGACACCTCTTGGGTCGCTGTCATGAAAACACCCTGACTGAACTGCTGGGTATTAGGTAGGAATAATAATTATAATTAGGAAGAAAACAAGGTCTGTCTATACCACCAAACTAAAATTTTTATTTGTCCCTTTAAGGTGAAAAAAGGATTAAAGAGTGTACATAATTTAATGTCATTTTAGGTTGTACCAGTTTCAACTTTAGTCAAAGTCATCATCAGCAAAATAAACGAACTAAAACAAATTAAAAGGGGGGGGGGGGGGGGAACGAAGTGGTTCAACAATACATGGCCATAACGTGCACCTTATGCAGCAAATGGACTCGACAGAAGACAATCACCTACACGATGCTACTTTCAGCAATGAAGGAAATTAGATGCGAAAATTGTAGTAGAGGAAAAATTCCAAATTGAATCATTTATAGTCATGATATGATGTATAGCTGTCTATAATGAAAATTCAATAAAGTAAACGTTTCATGAGTCAACTCCAAAAAAGAACATGATTTATATTTGGTGGGTCAGAATTTTAATAAGAATAGTAATAAAGTAAAGGGGGGGGGGGAGGGAAATTAAAATGTGTGTAAAATTCTTATTAAAATTCTGACCCACCAAATATAAATCATGTTCTTTCTTGGAGTTGACTCATGAAACGTTTACTTTATTGAATTTTCATTATAGACAGCTATACATCATATCATGACTATAAATGATTCCATTTGGAATTTTTCCTCTACTACAATTTTCGCATCTAATTTCCTTCATTGCTGAAAGTAGCATCGTGTAGGTGATTGTCTTCTGTCGAGTCCATTTGCTGCATAAGGTGCACGTTATGGCCATGTATTGTTGAACCACTTCGTTCCCCCCCCCCCCTTTTAATTTGTTTTAGTTCGTTTATTAAGGTACATCCTAAACATAATTCTTAATTGTATGGTTGCTGATGATGACTTTTACTAAAGTTGAAACTGGTACAACCTAAAATGACATTAAATTATGTACACTCTTTAATCCTTTTTTCACCTTAAAGGGACAAGTAAAAATTTTAGTTTGGTGGTATAGACAGACCTTGTTTTCTTTAATAATCTCGCCACAGAAAATGGACTACTTCTTGTATAATTAGGAAGTTTTTCATTTTTAAGCTGTCATTATCTCGGAAACGCTTGCAGATTTGAAAAACAAAAAATTCAGAGTTTTTCCAGTAGAGTCCAAAAAAGCAATCAAATGCAGGGTGTTCTATTTAAAAAACGTAAGTTAGTTTCTTAGCAACCAAACCAGATATGAGAGAAAAAAAATTCAGGCAGGTAGAAATATGGGAAATAATTTACTGAACAACTTTTATAAAGGCCACTTTTTCGTATACGAGGTATTTTAAAAGTTACAGGCATTATGCGCGACTTTTTTGCCACTCTGTGTAATGCTAATTAAAAAAAAAAAAAATAGATCCGTGTAGTTATATGAAAATTATACTGGGAATACATTTTTATATTGCTATATTTTATAAATGCTGCGCCAAAATGCCGACCTTAAATTTTATACTGTTCCCCAATTGGTTTTGTATAAGTAATTTGTATGTATAAATAAAATAAATTAATTCGAGAAAATATTTTCCATTTGCACGCCGCCCATGCTTCAGAAAGAAGTTGCCGGCTATAACTCCGAATTTCAGTTTTTCAGCTATTCCGATTATCTTCGTACTTATATACTTTACAATGATGCATTATCAACTCATCTCAATTCTGACAATATAATTACGTTTTACCGGCAGCTGTTAGACCCCAATCTCTTTACTTTAGTTATTAGTTATACTTCAAAGCAGCTTAAAATTATCAAAATGTGCACTTATGCTATAGACATCTACTCCTCAAAACATGTTTTGAGAATAATTAATTTTCCTAATTTTCTCATTATGCATGATCAAAATTTATTTAGTATAGTGAAGCGTAATTTATCATTCTACAATTCCAATTTATATATTTTATATTAACAGGGAACCAAAGTCAATTTGATTATTTTTAGTACAAGTCAATCAAACTTTGTGTTTAATTAAATATACAGTTTAAGTTTGGGTTAGCATATTTGTTAGTTAAATAAACATTTTAAGAACTTTTCTGATGGTAGAGTAATATTAACCTAATGATGTGTTAATTTTAACGAGTAATCTAATCTGGGTATAGTTTACCACTGAGTGGACTAAAATCGCAGAACTTGCTATTTGCTTCAAAACTAAAAAAAAACGGCTAACCACTGAGTAGTCAAATAATGTATATAGGAACAATTGGCGACACAATTCAAATATTAGCAATTATTCTGAGAATAAAGATATTCGGACCCGAAAGTACCGGGTCTTAGAGTGTTTATTTATTTATTTATCAGTACAATATACGACAGAAGAATTAATTCGAAATGGTACACAAATTATGAATATTGTAATATTACAAGCTACAAACATAACAACAAAATAAAACTTTAGACTAGGATTGTCTTTTTAATGCGGTAAGGCTAATTCTAAATATATCACAATCTGGGAAGTGTTTTTTATAATTATTCAACCGTCTTTAATAAAGGCAGAAAATAATTCTGCTTAGTTCGCCGCACAGGAATACGAAATATTATTGCACTTAATAGACTATTGCAGTTAATCAAACTGTTCAGAGTTTTATGGAGAAATATTAAGAGAGCTTTTCTCCTACGGTGTTGTTGAAGATCCAGACCACATAAGAGTAGTCTAGTTTCGTATTAAACATTTTGATAAGGAAAATTGAATTTATATAATAAATATTTTGCGAATTGGTTTTGTACTCGTTAAAGCCTATTTATAAGACATTGATAATACGGAGTTCAAATTAAGGAGTAATATTCCAAGATACTACGAACCAGGCAGTTGCTTTTAGCGCCTTCGTGCCATGGATGTGCCTAGTATGTTTCTTTATAAAACCTAATAATCTGAAACTCTTCAGAGCAATGCTGTCTATGTGTAGGGAAGAGGATAAACTACAATCAGAAATTACACCGAGATCATTAAAATAAGATACGTTTTCTAAATTCACATTATTGACCGAGTACGGTTGTTCATGAGGATTGGTAGGATTGAGTATTTTAGGGATAATGGAAAGTAGAGAAATTTCACAATATTTTTCAATGTTTCCCTTGTCTCCTGCCTTGAGAACTGGAACCAAGCTTGATTATTTCCAAAAATGTGGAAAAATTCCACTGTCGAAAGATTTATGGAACAATGCACCTAAGGGCGCCGCCAAAGATATACTGCAGCTCTTTAACAATTGGGTGAACTCTATCAGAACCATTCTTTTAAGATGTGCCCAAATTATTTAACTTGTTGAGGATTTCGCCTTCGGTGAAGCGGTGAAAAAATAGCAGGCTCGAAAATTCCACTGGATGTACATTTCTGATTTCAACGCTGTCATGCACGGAATAACACGATTGATAGTGCTTGGTAAAAGCGTTAGCTATAAAACTAGGAACCGTTAATTCTTGATTTTAAAATCTCATAAGACTAGAATCCCCTCTGAGATTATTTATGAAAGTCCAGAAGTGTTTGATATTTCCAGGAATTGGGTGCTCTGTTTGCGTTACATATAGTAAATAACACATATCTATTCTGTATTTAACTTCACGACGAACATCTACACAGAAAAAATATCCACCTGGTAAAAATCATTTCAGGAGTGGTAAAAAAAAATAGTGTTAATGTTAACCCCCGAATCAACATAATTTACCACATTTTTACACGCATATGGGATCAAAGTTTTTGTATTAAATTTGCCTATGAATTTAACTCTCTAAAAGTTAATTTTGTTGAATGGGTGTTATTTATTCCATTTTACACTCTATCAGGAAAATGAAATACAATGACAATTAATAACACCATATTAGGGTATAAGTAAATAAACCCCGCCAGAAGGTTATTTTAACACATTGAGTGTAAAACTTATTCTTTAATCGTTTTTCTATACGGCCCCGGGTAAAAATACCTAAACAGTATTTAATTTTAATACCTTAAACAGATAAGTTATAAAGCGCAGTGATTGATTTGTCTGTTAAGCTAAGATATATCGTTTAAACTTACCTTAAAATTAACCCTAAAAATAATAATTTTTGTGGGATTTTAGACAATTATGTTACCTACATAGTTTAACATAGTTTAGTTACATTTTACCTTTAACCCTTCCTAGTAATAATTAATTTAATAACTAAGTTAGGCAAACTAGACATTAACTAATAAAGTTCTAATCTTTCCATTAATGGAAGTCTTAAGAAAATGCGGGTAAAGTATTTAAATAGCAAAGCAAATTTTACTTCAAACTTAAAATAAATAAATGATTACAGAGCTTTCTCTGTAGTGCTATTAAATCCTCAAAGAAGGTTTAATATTTATGCTGCTTAAGACGCCTCGAGGATACCCCAAATGTGTTTTGGTTTTGTCATTGTTTAGACATGTAATTTTATTTAAAAGTTTTCTAAGCTTTGTCTAAAAAGTTCATAGCCTACTTTTATATTTACCAAATAGCCTACTTTTGTATTTACCAAATTCTGTCGATTATAAGTTAATGATGAATAGAAATTCTTGTTTACTAATACAGTTTTTACGTCAATCTGTTAATGTTAATTCTGCCTTACTGAATACTATATATTCCTGCTTCTTTTGTATTCTACAAAGCCTACACATTGTTTTTCGACTTCCTAATTATTGTTCATGACAACTAACCCTTGTCATATATTTCTTGTCACAAGCAGAGATTAGTGTAATACAATAATTACTGTGAAATTATTTTATATCAAGGGAATTACTAAACACGTTAGTTTTAACATAACAAGTAGTTATAAAGTACCAACAAGGCTTCATACGTATGAGGAATAAAAGCAAAATATTCTGGAGGGTGCCGTTAATTAACAAAGATAAAAGACATGCTGTTGTCGAACGGGGTTTAGTTAAACCTCTGGTGCCATAACAACCCAGTAATAATGATTTTGGAATGTGTAAAATATACAGTTATGTATTGCCAGAGTAATTAACTTCAAAGAGTACGTCATTTAAACGCTTATATTTATACATATGCGAGATGTCCCATGGGGCGACATCTCGTAGCAATCGAGCTATCCACCCAACCAAATTAGCGAGGTCTTAGAAAAGACCAAACACTGGGTTGGAACCAGCATAAGCAGGTATCTAATGTCAGGTGGCGCTGAAAGCCAATCGTCGGTTTCTGTAAACCGAAAACGCGATACAAAAGAAAGATGTTTGTCCCCTTTATTTCCGTCAGACCCAATCCTTGGACGCGTTTCGCCGTATTACGGCTCCTCGGCAAGGCTATAGAGTCTAACGAAAAGGAAAGGGACCTTACAGTGTTTTCAACACATAATGTATATATACGCACGTGGCGACATCTCGTAGCAATCGAGCTACCCACCCAACCCTATATTTATTAAAACGTTTACTTTAAATCTACCCCAAATGTTGAAAGTTGCCCAAAAGGTATTTATTTTCTTCGATAATTCGATTATCCGTCAACAACAACGTAAATGAAATAATTTTATTAGTAACTTGTACTATAAATAACTGTTGAAAACAGCAACCCATAAAATATTTGACTCAGAGAATCGAAATATTAACTATGCTTAGCTGTGGTGAGAAAACTAAAATAGCAACCCGGGAAGACAAAGCTTTGGATATCATGCTCTCAATACATGAAAATCTAACACAATCATCCAGGCCAATGGCAATGGATTTTAATGTGCCTCATGAGTCAGCAAAAAAGTTGTTTAAGCAAAAGAAGTTGCATCCCTACGAGATAAAGTTGGTGCACGAGTTAAACTAGGACAATTTTGATAGAAGAGCTAAATTTTGTGAGCTGATGATGGAAAGATGCAATAACGATAATAACTTCGCAACAAATATCATTTTCTCGGATAAAGCTACTTTCAATTCAAATGGCATTGTTAATAGACACAATTATCGTTATTGGTCTGCTGAGAATACTCACTGGTTCCAGAAAGGTTATACTTAGAAGCCCGAAAAAGTTAATGTTTAGGCGGGCATAGTGGTAGACATATTGTGGGACCTTTTTTCATAGATGGTAATTTCAATGGCGAAAAATATCTGGACCTCCTCAGGAATCATATAATTCCTTCTTGTAGAATGGTTTACCAGGTGTAAATAATGGCATAAACGAACAGGTATGGTTCCAGCAAGATGGAGCACCTGCGCATTATGCGGCAAATGTTAGACAATACATAAGCAAACAATATCCAGGACGTTGGATAGGCAGAAGAGGTGCTATTAGCTGGCCAACGCGATCTCCAGACTTAACCCCGCTCGACTTCTTTTTGTGGGAACACTTAAAGAAGAAAGTCTACGTTAACCGTCCAAATGGTTTAGAGATCGAGTAACGCTCTGCTTAGCAGAAAATGGTGGTCATTTTGATCACCTGATCCACTGAAAAGGTTTCACTTGTTTATTATTCCAATGTTAAGTTGTTCAATTTTCTAGGCTATTTATTTTGTTACAATTCTAAATAAATAAAAATTCGAAATACAAAAAATTCAGGATTTTCCCAGTAGAATCCAAATTTGCAATAATATGCAGGGTGTTCTATTTAAAAAAAGTAAATTGGTCTCTATGGCAACCAAACCAGAAATGACAGAAAAAATTCATGCAGGTAAAAATGTGGGGAATGATTTACTGAACAACTTTCATAAAGGTCACTTTTTTGTATACGAGGTAATTCAAAAGTTACAGGCATTATGCGCGACTTTTTTACCACTTTGTATAACTAATTAGGTTCTGTTAATGTAGTATTTTAACTCATTTGCGATCTGTGACCGTTCACTCGGCGTCATCTTACCATAACACTCTAATGTGCTAGAAATATAGCAATGGAGGCAGACGAAGTGTTAGATGGCGCGACGAAACTCAGAAGTTTGGACGATACAGATCATGACATAAGCGATGTACAGGAACGGCATACATCCAGCAGTGGATTACCAGGGGCTTATTGTGACGTGACCTTTATTCTTCAGAATAATGTGGTAGACGAAAATATTTCCTATTAATTTATTAGAAAGTTTCACAGTATTTTATCTGTGCATGCTTACTATAAGGAATAGCAAGACTGAGTTCACGGCTTTGGCGGAATCGATAATATTTAGAATCAACCTGACATCCCAAGACCTCCAAAATATTATATTATAACTTGTGCGTACATAAAGATTCGCTAAAATTTAATATATAGTAATATAGTTACCCAGTTCATAAAAAGCTTAATGTCGATTTACATTATCAATTCTTTTCAGATAAAGCCACCCACATATACAGTACCGAAATGAACCGAAAAGTATGAATATTTGAAGTCAAGGGCACCTGAAAAGCAGCCACCGTGAAAAATATTACATGTCACAAATTTCTCCCAAAACAAAACGTTGACACACTTCAATTACTATTATTTACCAGGCAATTACTTTTATATCAGAAACTCCTATTGACTGTAACATAAACATGTTTCGTGTCAACGGGATGGTAGGTGCATCAAAAACAGCGTGTCATATTGAGGAAGATTAATTACGAAAATAATTATATAGTCCGGGCGTGACCTTTGCTGCGTAGAGAACTTTTGAAAAGTTTATAGAATATAAATTATTAATATTTTTGTGGGTGGGTCATTTAAGTCATATAAACTAATCATTAGGGAGGTGGTGGCAATATAAGTAGGTATACAGGGTAAAGTCGAAACTAGTACAACAACTTTAAGAAATTTATTTTAATTCTTCATCATTTCATGTATTTTCTATAACCCTTGTTTTCTACCCTAGAGGGGCAAATAAAGTTATTTGGTGGTAAAGACAGACCTTTATTTCTATATACGGTTTAAAATATTTTCTTGAAATTTTAATGAGGCAATAGTAAGATGGGGGGACATATTTAATAGTACATTATTTAACGAGCGTATAATGAAGGCTATATTACACGAGATTTTAAAACACTCGCCTTCGGCTCGTGTTTTAAAATCTCGTGTAATATAGCCATTATACGCGAGTCAAATACTATACTTTATCTACGATTATTCAGTATTCAAGAAAATGGATTCAGAGCAACACATTTTATTACAATAGGATTATTATTAATGGTATTTCTTAACTAAAAAATACAATTCAACGATGTTAACCATAATTAAACAAAATACAATTGCAGCCCGAATTTCTGGAGGGGTACTTTGGATTTCGTTTTCGTCATCCGAAATCATGATATTTTACTTTGAAATCAACAACAAAATGTCACAGCGAAATTACAGAATTTATTCGGTTATATGTGCTGTGAGCGATAAACTAGTTATACAGGGTGAGTTTTTTAAAGTGTTACAAAGCGATATCTCACAAACGGTTTAAAATATTTTCGTCAAACTTGAACGAGGCAATAGTAAGATGGGGGGGGGGACATATTTAAACATACTTTTATCATATACCCCCTATCCCCATTTTGAAGGGTGGGGGGTAACCTTCAAATTTTGAATGGGATTATGTACTTTTGTTTATTAATTTCGAATCTACGTAGAAAACTACGTATGTGTGACATTCACGCCTGCTTAAACTAGATCTGGTGCGTTTTTATCGTAATTCAGGTAACTTTGTTTTGTTGGGACCGTGGAAGATGAAATCTCATATTCCACGGCTGTGGAATATGAGTAACTATGGTAATATGAACCACATTATATATGTACTAACAAACACATTATGCTTCTATTATTAAATAGTCGTAGATAAACATATTTTTATCATATAGCCCCTGTCCCCATTTTAAGGGGTGGGGGGTAACTTTAAAATTTTGAATAGGATTATGTACTTTTGTTTATTAATTTCGAATCTACGTAAGAAACTACGTATGTGTACAAAAAAATAAATTTGATTGGCTCTACTGGTTACGGAACTATGATTTATTAGGTTATAAAAATTAATAGTTATTTATGTATCTAGGGAATTATAATGGTCTTAATTACCGAGGGCAAAGTTTACGTCCCGAGGGCCTTTGGCCCGAGGGACAGCAATTGCCCGAGGTAATTGAGACCCTTATAATTCCAGTGATACATAGATACTTTTATTTTTGACCGATTTTAGTAACATTTTGTTCATTTTTAAAGTGGAATAAATGTTTCAATAGATGACAATCAAATTGACATTAGATGTCAATCGTTTGATTTTATGTCAAATTTTTCTTAATATCCCAAGGGAGTTATAACCCTTATAATTCCCGCGTAACTAAGACGTTATAAGCTAATGATATACCGATCAGAAATAAAAATATTATTTACCATTTAATTTCTACTTATTTATTAAATTTCTATTGGATTTAAAAAGTAACTACATTTCACCAATAAATGAAGTTCACTTATTTCAGAATTATCATTCGTTTACATGGAAATGCGTTGTTTTGACTTCTGTCAGTCGAGAATTTTTACGTATCAACAATTATTTCACAGTTTGGTCAATTAAACATGGAAGTGAATTTTAGTATGCAAGTTGATATGTTGTTAATGTTGGAGGAGTGCAGAAGAAACTACAGACAAGCTTCACTAATGTGGACCGAGAGGTTTCCTAACAACCCGAAATCTCACATGGCATTTAAAAGGCTGGAAACAAGAAGTCGTACTACTGGCAGTCTGAAATCAAACCCACGATTTCGGAAGCGAACTAAAACGGATGAAGATAGGGCAGTTGGAGTTTTAGGAATGGTAGCTATTAACCCGCATGTAGGTTCCAGGCGGCTTGCTGCAAATGCTGGAATGAGCGAAAAATCGGTTGTGACCATATTGCATATGTACAACAAGTTTCATCCATACCACATTACACTCCACCAAGAGCTTTATAGGCAAAACTTTAAAAATCGCGTTACATTTTGCATTTGTGTACAAAGGCAAATGCAAGGAAATAACAGGTTCCTAAAGAATGTTATTTTTTCTGATGAAGCTACTTTCCATAATTGTGGCCAGGTAGGATTTTTTTTGTTTGTTTCCTTAAAGGTAAATAGACACAATATGCACTACTGGGCATCGGAAAATCCCCACTGGATGAGAACGGTGCCAAATCAACATCCTTGGTCAGTTAATGTTTGGTGTGGTATAATTGGAGATGGAGTTATTGGTCCGCATTTCTTTGAACGCCATTTAAATGAAGAAATGTATACAGATTTTTTAAGGAACCAATTACCCCAATTATTAAACCAAAACATAAATCCTGAGATGTGGTTTCAACAGGACGGAGCTCCACCGCATTATGCAATACAGGCCCGTAATCAATTGAACGAATTGTTTGAAAACAGGTGGATTGGTCGAGCTGGTCCGGTCAATTGGACTGCTAGGTCCTCGGATTTGACTCCCTATTGACTTTTTCTTCTGGGGATTTATAAAAGACAAAGTGATGGCGACTGCACCTACAACTGTAGACGATATGGAATACCAAATCCGCTTTGCCTGCTTATTAGTGACACCTGAAATGTTAGAGCGGGTACGAAATTCATTTAAAAAAAGAGTGAGAAAATGTTTGAAAGTTGAAGGGAGACATTTCGAACATCTCCTAATTCTTATAACCTAATAGATCATTAGTTCGTAACCAGTGGAGCAAATCAATTTTTTTTCCTACACATACGTAGTTTTCTACGTAGATTCGAAATTAATAAACAAAAGTACATAATCCCATTCAAAATTTGAAGGTTACCCCCCACCCTTCAAAATGGGGATAGGGGGTATATGATAAAAGTATGTTTAAATATGTCCCCCCCCCCCATCTTACTATTGCCTCGTTAAAGTTTGACGAAAATATTTTAAACCGTTTGTGAGATATCGCTTTGTAACACTTTAAAAAACTCACCCTGTATAACTAGTTTATCGCTCACAGCACATATAACCGAATAAATTCTGTAATCTGTGGCTGAGAGCGACATGAACTAAAGCTTGAAAGAAGTCGTATTGATGAAAATAGACTGTAAGCTTGGAGGGTGCTGATTTTTTTCAAAAGATAAATTTCGCCTTTTCTGCAACGAGGGTATTAAAAAGTTTAAATAACATATTTCTGATAACAAAGCGTTAATATCCACTTGGTAACTAGACTAAGTTTATACAGACAGTTCTAACAATAGAGACATGAAAGAAGCACACGTATTTTATTGCTAATAGATAATTCCCTTTAGGGCCCCGCATCATATGGCGATCCTGCGGCACGGCGTGAAAGTACGCAAGGGTGCGAGTGCAATAACTTTATCCTGCGTGACGTTCGGGCGTAAATGTCAAGTGCGCCGTAATTGAAGTTTTCGTTTTAGTTTGTGCTAAAATGGGCGAGTCGAGCTCTAAGCACGCTGAGTTAACCGATACGGGGGTGGTTAACTCCAACTTAATCGTGGAGCAGGAATTAGAGGCAGTCCCTACCGACCGACGTTTGAGTAGTGCTATACGTGCTAGTGGTAGCCATTCTCATTCTATTGCTGATCAAACTCCACATGTAAGGACATGAACACGTAAGGACATGAAAAAGGATTTTTCAAAGAGCATGATCCTGAGAGTCCAGTCGGCAGAGCCTTAGGTTCTGGACCAGCCCAGTCCAGAGTCACTCGCGTCCCGACCAGGGCTCCTAAACGAAGTGTTGCCAGGCTAGTAAGCGATAAAAGTATTTTATTTGTTGTTCAAAGTCTTTTTTTTTTAAGGAAATATATCAGTGAATACCTAGAGTACCAAGTCATATTATTAAAGGTCCTAATGTACGTATATTTTCGCATATTTCAGATTGCCTAAATACGTGTAATATGTGCATAACCAGACTTACATTAGGCTTATACTTTAAATTTTATTATTAGAGGTTCCAATTATTTTTCTTTGAGGTATCGTAGCCAGTTATAAAACATTATACATTTTATCTTAATCTTTTTCTCCCGTAGATGCCCGTTTTATGGGAAAACGTTTTGACCAAACTTCAAAGCATTAATATTTCTACAATAACTGAGTTAAAACGTGTTCTAAAAAAGAAGGTACCTAAGACAGACTCTGTCAGAAGTGAGGTTAAAGATAATCTTTTAAATAATTTTAATCAATTTATTAAAAAAGTTACTACAGTATATAGCTCTTTAGACCAAGATCAAATAAAATCGGTTAAAGAACCTTTTACTTCTCTACGGGATAAGGTAATTAGATCATACAAAGTTCCTATATGTCCTTATAAGGTACCTACCTCGTGTTCAGAATATATTGATACAAAGATATTAGATGACAACTCTCTGGAGAGTGAAGATGAACAAGATTCAAGTAGCTCAGAAAACTCTCTTCCAGACGTTAAAGAAATAAGGGAAATAAAAATAAATTCAGATACAATGGCTATGACGAAAATGGATTTTTTTGTAATTTCGTTAGTAGGGTTCTTCTGAACCAGTTTGATGGCTCATCTGATAAGCTACAATCTATGTTAGATGCACTTAATTTAATACAAGCCAATGTGGAAAACCACGAAAACGATGCGGCAGCCTATGTAAGAACACGCCTAACCGGGCGAGCACGAGATTTAATCTCAGAAACAGACACACTTGCAGATATAATTCACAAGCTTAAAAATGAAATTAACTCAGAGAACTCTAAGACGGTGATGACGAAACTCTTCTCACATAAGCAGTTGAACAAAGATGCCAATAAGTATGCTGCAGAAATCCAAGAATTAGCTCAAAGCTTAAGGAAAGCAGGAGAGCCTACACAACGGAAGGAGTTCCAGTACCGCTGGCAGAAACATATGCCACGAATACCTACTACCGTTAGATCATTGAAAAATAATTCAACATCTTAAAAAATAAAACTAGTTATGGAAGCCAGAACTTTTAAGAGTTCTTATGAGGCAGTATCGAAATTCGTAAGCGTTAGTGCTAACGACGAAGAAGTAACGCAGTGTTTTATGCAAGAAATAGAAACCAAAGAGGTATATTTACAAATAATTTTAGAGGCAGAAGCTATACAAGGTCGAGCTGTCAGCCAAATCAAAGTTTAAGAAATAGTCCGAGGAAACAAAACAATTTCCGTGGAAATGCGGAGCAAAATTATAGAGGCCGTGACTTCAACAGACAAAGTCAAAGAGGAAGATATACGAGATATGTAAGGCAATATGCGGCAGAAGATGATCAGGAAAAGTAGCTAATCTTTTGAAAGCCGATTTTAGGAAGAGGCATAACTGCGGAACTCTGAAATCGTTCCAATTTCACGTACTAGTCGTTACAAATGTCGCTTTCTGATTAATTCTGTACTCTTCTGATAACGACTAATCTTAGAAAGAGCGACAGTTCCTGGTCGATAAAGATAAGATTTCTTAAATCCTCTTGTTGCTGGTGCGCTCTTTCTTGCAGCCTTTGAAGCCAACTATTTCCTGGGCGCCTTCCCGCCGGTTGATTATCGAGCAGTTTGCTTTGTACAAGCCATTTTCTTTAATAGTCACTGATTCAACAACACACGACACAAGATTAGAATAAGATAATTTCTTTACCTCGAAACGAACTGATTAATCGTGGTAAAGAAGGGCCTCCGAGAAAAGCAAGAAACCCTCAGTAAGAGGAAGAAATTCTGGATGGGATTGCTGAAAATCCCTCCAATAATGTAAGAAAAGTATCGGTCCCAAGATATATGGAGATAAATGGGTTGTTCATAAGACCTTTCGAGAACAACCGCTACATCCTTATCATGTCCAAAAGCTGCAAGCTGCATCTGACAGGAGCTAACCACGGAAATTGGTTTTAGCAACGATTTAGGCAAAATCATAATTTTGCTAATATTGTTTTACTCACGGACGAAACCGGTTTCACAGGAGCAAGAGTAACAAATTGACATAATTTCCGTATCTGGCATAATGATAATCTCCATGCAATAGTACACCAACAAAGATTCATTGTTAACATGTGGGTGGAGATTATTGAGAATCATCTCATTGAACCGTTCTTTATTGGAGGCAGATTAAGTGTTGTCATGTATTTGCAATTCTTGCAACACATTTTAAACGGTTTATTAGAAAATGTGCCCTTAGACAAAAGAAATCAAATGTGGTATATGCATGATAGTGCACCGCCAGTGCCGCAATTTAGTTCGCCAACACTAATCAAATAGTTTTGGCCTATTTTACAGCCACCGAGGGCCGACATGACTCCATTGGATTCCTTTTTATGGTAACATGTAAAAAGTTTTACCCCTCACAACCCCCGCAAACGGGCAAGAACCACCCTTCTTGCCCCGCCTTCCAGTGGATATGAGTGTTTGGAGGGGTATGATTGGGATTGTTAAGAGGGTTTAGAGACATGGAAGGGGTTATGAGAGGTTAGTTTCCTTAGCCCTTGACCCAAGGGTTGTTATACCCTAACCCTGTCATTGCCCTTTCCTTGCCTCTAAACTCTCATGAAAATCTCTATCATACCATCTGAACACGCATGACCACGAAAAAATTGCGAAAAAGGGTGTTTTGGGGGTAAAGAAGGCACTTCTTAATAGTTTATAAGCTGTGAAGAAGGTTTTAACTATTTTTTTTTGGTTTTCTCCGCCCTCGAAAACAAGGGAAGGGGGGGAAATAAGTTTCATAGCTGCAGCTAATATTCATCAAAATGCGGCAAGATCCCAACTCATTTACAGTTGTATTGCTTAAATGTCCAATTAAACCTATGTTGGTAAAAGTGTCCACCATTTCGAAATGAATCGATAAAATCTTTTCAAACTTGGGGACCGTTCATAGATTGAAAATACCTTCCCAACGAGGTATCACTCGACGCCATCTGTTATTTAAAAATTTTATTTTATATGGCACCATGCGGCCATCTTTGAAAACTGAGTCCAGAATTTATACTAAAAAAGTAGTATCTTAGTTATTATTAAACGTACCAAAAATTTAATTATTCTCACATTTGTTAATCAGCAGTTACTCACCTAACCAGGGGGGGGGGGGGATTTAGACGCGCTCTCTCTATATACCTAATAGTTAAAAAAAAAATAACACCATTTTTCAGTTACAACTATTACCGCAATGAAAACAAAACATGGTTAAATTAAACTTAATTAAAACTATATAAATATGTCTAAATCGTTTGTTCAATAGGAACGCTTAAACTAAATTTGAAAACCTATATCCTAGAAAAATATTTCGATAAATGATCAGTCAATTTTCACCCATTGTAGTTTATTCAACAGAAAATAAATAAACATTTTTCATTCTCCATTGCTCCCCAAAGTAACTCGTTGAGAAACTGCCAAGAACTCCACCCCATTCACCCAACACAGCTTTTTTTGTTAGACTTAATGCTAAACTATGCCAAAAAACTTATTTTAATTTTCTTATCGATAACAAATCGTTTCTTTTACACAGCCGCGGCAAAACTTTTTTTTTATTTGATTGCTACTTTTCGTCGTCTGTTCTCTCAAGAAATAAATCACTGTAATATTTTGAGCAAACTACGAATAAATATCACTTTCTGATAAATTAGTCAGCGTCGCTTTTATAGAAAACTATTACTTAAATGTGTTTTTGATGAATAAGGGACCGAAATGAAGGAGTTTATGCAGAAATACAGAAATATACACTGTGTTCAAAGAAATCGTTCAAAGAGGCCCTAATTCTAGTTCAAGAGAAGTACAAAAAGTCGACAGCATCAATTTAATAACAAAAACCAAGAGACTACACGTTTTTTGTCCGTACAGGCATTATAAGGCCTTCTAACTCCTCATTTACCCACATATTTTTAATTTTAAATTTATTATTTTACAGACATTTTTAAATACCGCTCTCCAAAGAAGCTTTTTTTAGGGAACTCAACATAATTAAAAAATTGCTTAAAATAATGGTTTTACAGTACGGTTAACTCGATAAACATGGTCAAATAATATTGGACAACATTACCAACACTGCACATTAACACACAACAGACACACTCGGACGTACATGACTATAATACCCGGAACAAGGACAGCCTTCTTATTCCAAGACACAGACTATCTAAGCACAACTACCTGGGAATTGAGTTGTTTAATAAATTACCTACATCAATAAAGTCACTGAATAATAGAGCTTTTAAGAGAAGACTGAAAAAATATCTGATTTGTATAGGTCCTTATAGTATAGCGGAATTTACGGTGACTTTAAGACTAAACCCAATTGAAGGCGGTAATAACAACAACAATAATAATAAGAGTAATAATAATAGTAATGTTGTCTAGTATGTACTGCTTGGCTAGTGTATTGTATTGTGTTCATTTAAATATTCTATTAATTGTATGGTGTGTCCAAGCCATTTACACATTGTTTGTCTCACTTTGTTTCATTTAATTTTATATTTTATTTTCTATATATTTTGTCCTAGTTATTAGTTAGACGTATCTATAAAAGTGTACTTTTGAGAGATAAATATTGAATAAATAAATAAATAAACGAAACACTAGATATAAAACTAAATCGAATCAAAGTCTTGCCCCTCCTGGATGTAGATTGTTTTGGGACAGTACGTGTGATGCATTAAACTAGTTTTGGAACTATAGACCAGGTTATTATGCAATTATTAATGAAATCTAAGAAGTCTTAATAAATCATATTTTAGACATAGATAAATGTCATTTAAAAAAAAGCAGCGCCACCGCTAACTCATTTATTCTTTTTTATGGATTAAAGCACTTTTCGAATTGGTTGCCTTAAATAGAATAATTTAAAATAAAATAAAATTATACTTTACTTTTCAGTTCACTTTTCATTTCCGACTGTTTATTTGACTGAGCTAAAGGTGGCGTAAGTAGAGGAAAACGGAGAGAGCGAGGCCAGGTGGTGCTGGTGGTGCTGGTGGTGCAACTAACCCAGGTGGTGCAGGTGGTGCGTTTTACGATCTAACCCGGGTGGTTCGGTGGTGCGTTTTATGATCTAACCCGGGTGGTGCAGGTGGTGCGTTTTACGATCTAACCCAGGTGGTGCAGGTGGTGCGTTTTATGATCTAACCCGGGTGGTTCGGTGGTGCGTTTTATGATCTAACCCGGGTGGTTCGGTGGTGCGTTTTATGACCTAACCCGGGTGGTTCGGTGGTGCTGTTTACAAAATAACCCGAAATTAAACCCGACTTTTTACGACCTAAGCCGGATGCTTTCGCGAGGCGGCTTCTCATCTAACCCTAACTTGAACCTGAATATTTATGAACTGACCCGAGATAAAACCCGACTTTTTACGACCTAACCCGGATGCTTTCATGAGGCGGCTTCTTATCTAACCCTAATTTGAACCTGAATATTTATGAACTGACCCGAGATAAAACCCGACTTTTTACGACCTAACCCGGATGCTTTCGCGAGGCGGCTTCTCATCTAACCATAATTTGAACCTGAATATTTATGATCTGACCCAAGATAAAACCCGACTTTTTATGATTTAACCTTAGTGCAAACGCCGCTGTTAAAGCGATATAGTAAAAAAAACTCGATTAAAATTTTATCTTGTTCGCTAGACCAATTAATTTCCAAATATTATAATTAAAACATACAATCACTACACTGGCGCACCGTCAAAAATCGTGCTTGCACTATCCCAACGTACAGAGCGTCCGCTTCAGAAAATACGGTGCCGTATTTTTTGCGCCGAACGCTCTGGAGGAACACACTCCGATTTGCAAGTACATACACGCTTTGTCGCGGCAAAGCTCGCCGTCAAATTACGGTCACTCTTTTGCGGTACCGCTTTGTAGGAAACCAAAGCTTTAGTGAAACGCCGCTGCCCCAGAACTCTGTCCATATTCCTCTACTGTGTTAATTTATGCGGGTAATAAAACCGACAAGGGTCGGATCGGCCTGCATACTTATAGAGGTAAAAAACCGCTTTAGAATGTTTTTGGTATATCTTTTTTAGATAATTTTGGGGGAAATAATTTGCCTGAGATGCCAATTAAAAAAAGCCTACATTTAATTGTATTTTAGATTCTTGAATTTTGTACATGGATTAAAAATCTACTATTTCTTGAAATTGTATACATTATGTTAGATAATTATTAATATAATGTTATTAAGACTTTGTAAATATCTGTAAAAACTGTTCTAAATCGTGTCATTTCTGAAAATTGTATACTGAGTGATTAGAATTTAGTAAAAAATTAAAAAAATGTTTTAATGTTATTAAGACCTGTGAAAATTTGTAAAACTGTACAGAATTGTATTATTTTCTGAAAATGATATACTGAGTGTTTAGAATTTAGTAAAAATTAAAAAAATGTTTTAAATTTGTTAAATCATGTGAAATCTTGTATAAAATGACTAGAACCGTTCTTAATCATGTCATTTCTGAAAATTGTATACTGAGTGTTTAGAATTTAGTAAAAAATTAAAAAAAATGTTTTAACGTTATTAAGCCCTGTGAAACTTTGTAAAAAATGACTAAAACAGTCGCAAATCGTCCTATTTTCTTAAAAGTGTATACTGAGTGTTTAGAATTTAGTAAAAATTAAAAAAAATGTTTTAAATTTGTTAAATCATGCGAAATCTTGTATAAAATGACTAGAACCGTTCTTAATCATGGCATTTCTGAAAATTGTATACTGAGTGTTTAGAATTTAGTAAAAAATTAAAAAAAAATGTTTTAACGTTATTAAGCCCTGTGAAACTTTGTAAAAAATGACTAAAACAGTCGCAAATCGTCCTATTTTCTTAAAAGTGTATACTGAGTGTTTAGAATTTAGTAAAAATTAAAAAAAATGTTTTAAATTTGTTAAATCATGTGAAATCTTGTATAAAATGACCAGAACCGTTCTTAATCATGGCATTTCTGAAAATTGTATACTGAGTGTTTAGAATTTAGTAAAAAATTAAAAAAAAATGTTTTAACGTTATTAAGCCCTGTGAAACTTTGTAAAAAATGACTAAAACAGTCGCAAATCGTCCTATTTTCTTAAAAGTGTATACTGAGTGTTTAGAATTTAGTAAAAATTAAAAAAAATGTTTTAAATTTGTTAAATCATGTGAAATCTTGTATAAAATGACTAGAACCGTTCTTAATCATGACATTTCTGAAAATTGTATACTGAGTGTTAAGTATTTAGTGAAATGGTGGCTATTTAGTTAATTCGTGACTTGTTTTGTACAGATTCTTTAGCATTTCTTAAGAACCGAAAAAGAAAACAGAAAAGAAAAAAATAAAAGAAAAAAACAACTCCAAGTGTCTTTGCGAACAATCGGCAATAAAATAGAGTATTTCAGTTTTTAATTTTTCGTAAATAAAAGTTGGTTAGATTAATAGTCTCTGTGAATATAATAACATAAACAAAGTGATATGCCGTAAATTTAGGAGTACAGTATAAATTATGCCTCTATTAAAATATACCGCAATAACTAACTGCCAAAGGATTTTTGATATTTTGAATATATTTGATGCTCATAGCATTATCACATTTCCAAAGGCTCTAAATTTTAGAAAAATGTTCTAATAGAATATGTCTATCAATATAAAGTAAAGGTATTGTTAGGTTTTTTTAAAAAAATACGACCTACAACAGTCTCTGCTACAGCATGGCTGACTCTGTAGAAACTTCTGTGAAACCATAATAATTATATCAATAATCGAGTTGTCGTTATGATAATATTTTCTTCCAATATCCGACTCCACTATCCATAAAAGTTATGTTAGGAAATTCATAATTGAGCGCATTGTAATTTTTTAAAAAGAAATTCACTTCACACACAAAGATGTAGCCATTCAATCCATGAAAATAATGCAAGTCAGTATGCGTATGTTATGGCTAACTGTTTAAATGTCTATTCCTTCCACGTTTATCGGAAGAAATACTTTTTTTATACTAGCATTTTAGTTGAAAATAAGATCATAAATCATCTATACAAAACAAGCGTCCCTTATGGATTTGAACGAAAATCATAGATTCGACTATTTTCATGAAAAATAAATCTAAGTACGGAATAATGCAGGAAGATTATCTATTTTCTTGGTTTAGAAAGTGATGTAGTTAAGATTTATAACTTAGGAATAAATAAATTATTATTAATCTTTTCGACCTATTTCTCTTGCATATTTAATTTCTTTGATAGTAAGAACTAATCTTTTTATTTTACAAAGTAAAAAAAAAAGCTAAAGATCGGCGTTGTCAGTCAGGTATAAGAACTGATTTAACACGATGGTTTTTGTACAAACGTTCACATACAATTGTATGCTTTTTAACCGATTATGTCGGAAAAAATGACGATTTATAGATTAGATATTTAGACGAAGAGCTAACCTTCTCAATAAAGTATTGATTATTGCCCTGCTAGCTAGACAACACTTTTTATGTTAGTCAAAAAAAAATTTTTTTTTTTCGGACGCTATTACAGATTTCATCGTTAACTAACAAACATTAAGACCAAAAAATTAGCGTGCAAGATGAAATGTATAGGTTCACTTCATTTCTACATTATTTTACAACTCTCAATCGCATTAAAACAAGATCGAATAAAAAATAACTTATGACATATGGACGAAAAATGTTTTCGGGCTATTTAGCTTAGCGACCGCATTACGTCTGAAATACTACATTTTTCGAGCTTATAACATAATTTACTATTTTAACGTTAAAATAGGGGAAATGATGTATCAAAATGGATACTTTTTTTGTCGGTCACGAGATTATAGTTTCTTTTAAAATGAACTCTAATATTTACAACACAAATTATCCTTTAAACCACATTAGTTTAAAACTCGTCTGTCGCTTTCCCTCTATTGTGAGTTTGATTAAAGTATAGCGTAGTATATATTTAGATGAATTTCGCAAATGTTGAATACTTTCAAAACTGAAAAAGCCGCCCGTTACAATAAATATCTCCGTAGAGTTAGGTACCCTGCAGATTAAGGGTATTTCAGCGGATAATCATATACAAATTCAAAGATTTTGTCTATTTTAATGGATTAACAAACAATATCTATAGGATGACTTTACTGATAAAAAAAAAAAATAACAAAAATCCATAAAGTCTAGGCTCACATGAAATTCCATAAAGAGCAGCTGCATAGCCTTATCACATCAAACTATATTTTTATTTCGTTCTATTGTCAAAAGTCTGTGTTTAGGAGATTATCGTTCATTTTAAAATGAACTCTAATATGTACATCACCATAAACTACCTCTTAAGCCGTCGTAAAAATACACTTTTCGATTTACCTATATATTGATTTTCTAATATTAAATATCTACAATAGTCGAAATTCGCTCGCTAATACCTATGTATGCAAGGTTTCTTCAAAAAATGACAATTTTGTTGTTTAATGGCTTGAAAAAATGGAAAAAGGAGGTTTTTGCATCCATTTATTTCCAGATGAGTGTTAAAAATACTTATAAAACTCGGTATACCGAAGATCAAGCATTAATGAGAGGGTTGAGTCCTGTTTGCCAAATCCTGATTTTTAATTTGACGCTGGCAACGATACAATTTTTTAACATTTATCATAAGAGGCGTATATTTTTGGAGCTTAGATCTACCAGTTTATCCACGCCCCATTTATTGTTAGTGCTTTAGTAATTTTACTTTCCAATTATTTTTTACCAAAACGCGTAGTTGAAACAGTGTCTATATCAGACGATATAATAAATTTTAAGGATTAATTTGCTTACAAATGCACTTTAATTTATTTAGGCTAAAGCAGCCAGACATATACTGGAACTACGAAAACCCTATTACAATTTGGTTGCCTAGAGAAAATTTTGTAAAAAACATAGCTTTCTACACAAATGCTTGCACATTATGTACCTATCATTTCAAGATACCTGGCGACATCAATGTAAGCATTGACATAATGACGCAAGATATAGGTAGGTACTAGAATATTCAAGATTTCTATTAACGATACACTTCAGCATACATGCGAGATGTCATTAATGTCTACGGAAGGCAACAGACATACCAGCTATTTTTACATGGGATTCCATAGACTTGGACGCTTCTTGTTTAGAAATATTTGATGTCATCTTGAGGAGTTCCGTATTGAAGCATCAAACCTACCTGCCAAATAATTGACGAAATATGGGATATCATAAAATATGCCCCCCATCGAACTAAATGATCCTATAAACCAGCTTCACAGACCGTAATTTGTGATGCTAACACGATTAATACGCAATAGAACAAGATTAAGAAACAAAATTTAAAGTAGCTCTTTATCACACGAAAATAATTAAATAATTTACGGTTACAGAACAATAATTATTTTAAAAAGCTGTATAACTAAATATATTATGTTATTAGGAATATTCTGTCTAAAGTAACAGCTGATCTTAGTCGAAAATGAGATCGTATTATTGATTGTTGAATTCGTTAGGTATGAAATAAAATTAGAGATTTCGTCTATTTTTTCACGATTAAAAAAGAATACCTCTATTTAGCTAAAAATGAAACGATTACAGTGGTAGATTAATTCACTTTACCAAGCATGTAAACTACTAATTTTGCAATAAATATCTTCTATATTTCTAGGTAGGTTTACTCGAAAATGTGGGGCTATTTTCATCAAAAATCCCGATACGAAATTGAAAAATTTGCCTATTTTTGTCGGTTTACAAAGTGATAGTGGAATATTGGTTTGATCAAAGAACAATAATTATTTTAAAAATGTTGTATAATTAACTAAATGTCGGTGTTATCAGGCAGGCAAGAAGTTATTTATCTGAATCTTATTTGTACCATTAGCGTTTATATACAAATGTTAGTGGTTTTCAAAAATTGATATCTCGGAAATTATTAGGTTTAGACTTATAATACGCTTATTAAAAAATAATGACTACTTTATGCAAAATTCAAAAATATTATAAGATGTAGGGTATCCCAGTAACTTAACCAAAGATTTTCGGTCTTCGTAAAGCTTTACACGTTTCTTCAGCGTACCAAACATTCACTTTTTTTAAATATTGACATCGGGTTAGGATTCTGAACATAGGATTAACATCACTCCAATAGTGAACATGTTGCGTTGTCACAGTTCCATTCGTTGAAAAGTAAACAAAACCGTTTGAGCTACGTGGGGAATAAATAAAGTTGGCTTGTTGAAAAATTTTAATATTTATTAAGGTAAAAGACTATAAATATATCGATACAACACTTTGGCATTTCTAATACTACAAACATGAATATCTAAAATGTGATATTTACAACCGTCAACTCTCTCTCCCTTCTCTAATTTTGGTACACCAATGCTGTCTTCTAAGTTTATAATATATGGCGTCCTGCAGTTTAATTCCGAAAATGTTTTAACTAAAAATTCCTCTTTAACACATCCTTTAACGTAAATAATGTCTGCGTCTATCAGATTGTTGGATATGATATTATGTAGTTCCTTGTAATCGGTATCACCATAATTATAAAGGATACCATGATGATTTCCAAATAGATATTTGACTTGTTTCTTGCAAGCCTTACTTAAGGTGTCGAATGGTTTAACTGGTTTAAAAAAGTAACTTTTCATACTATTCCCATCATAAATAGCCAATTCTTTCGCGCAAAATTCAGGTATGTTAAATCCTTGAATATCGACTACAACGAACTTCATTGTCTGAAGACTCAAATCAAACAAGTATATTTTCATATTTTTATCGCTCTTAAGTTCGATTTCAAAAGCACACCCCCACTTTTCGATAATTTCACAGTCTTAGCACATAGATCTTATATTTTTATTTACGATCAATTCATCTTTATTCGCCAATCGTCTCAAACGAGTCTGCTTTTGAAAGTAATATAGCCTTAGTATTCAGAAAATATTAATGATATCGGAGCCTAAAACATCCTTGACACTAAAAAATCATTGTGTTTCCTAACAAAACCCATCATCTTGTCTATTTAGCTTGCTTTCCTATTGTTTAGCAGGTTAAATAAAATTATTATTTCGCTCTTTTTGTCTGTACTGAATCGTTAGGGGAATACGTTTCTAGTTCTATAAGAGAGACAGTTAAAATTTATATAAGCAATCAAAAATCCTACACTATGAGCTACTTAGTTAAAATTTCATATTTCCTTCCTGGTTCAGGCAAAATTTGTTATGTGTCGGACAAAATTTATAAAAATACGAAAAAAAAAAATGCTGGATGCATTTTAGCGTGACTTTCTATTTAATACCATCTTATTTCAAGCTATAATTCGGTTGTCAAAATGAGAATAAAATAATTTTCCCATGGTTTATGTCATCTTAAAAAAGTCAAAAGGTTATATTCTGTAGAGGGTCAGATACATTCAAATTTAAATATTTTCTCCAAGAAGAATTTTAAGATAGTATTATAGTAAATAAAAATTCTATACCTCCAATATTTCATGGAAACATATCGTGTTCTAGCGACATAACCCAAAAGTACCTCTATTCAGAAACGCATCGTACTTTTCTTGTCAATAATTGTCTCATTGTCCCATCCATTACATTATTATAATCTTAAAGCACCTGTTACCAGCATTATCTGTTTTTATGGTTTTCATAAAACATAGCGATTACCGATGAAAATTAAACGAAAACTTAATAAATAACTTTTTTTTCAACTGAAATAGACTGATTTTCGATGGAAAAATGTTACTTATAACTAAAAAATGAATATAAGACATATACGCAATGATATTTAGAATAAATCAATCTTTTCTAAAATTACTATGAAATATTCACAAAATCGTTTCGTTATAACCAAAGTAGCAAGGCTTGCAGATTTCGTATAGAGTTCAAACGCGATACTGAGATGATCTTTTTTTTTTTTTATATTTTTGTAGGATAATGCACCACTACGTTGTAAGTACTTGAGAGAGGACTTTCTTGAAAAATCCTCAAATTTCTCTGCAATTTTGTTCCTTTTAGAGTTAAATTCACACAGAAAACCCCGTATTCTTATCTTTCAGGTTGGTATATTAAAAAGGGCTTATTAGTATGGTTTAGAAAACAAGCAATATTAATTAACGGATGTTTTTTCGTCGTATGAAGAGTTGAAAAATTTTTTTTTCCACTCCAATGGTTACGATGCAGAGAGTCGGGTTTCATCATAATCTTTCAGGGTAGCTCAGGTTTGATTACATGTACTAAGGTTAGTGCTCCTTGCAATCGGTTTCAGGTTTGACGCGCCCCCCTCAGGTTTGTTCAGGTTTCTCAAACGTTTGAGAAACCTGAACAAACCTGAGGGGGGCGCGTCAAACCTGAAACCGATTGCAAGGAGCACTAACCTTAGTACATGTAATCAAACCTGAGCTACCCTGAAAGATTATGATGAAACCCGACTCTCTACATGCAATCAAACCTGAGCTACCCTGAAAGATTATGATGAAACCCGACTCTCTGCATCGTAACCATTGGAGTGGAAAAAAAATTTTTTCAACTCTTCATACGACGAAAAAACATCCGTTAATTAATATTGCTTGTTTTCTAAACCATACTAATAAGCCCTTTTTAATATACCAACCTGAAAGATAAGAATACGGGGTTTTCTGTGTGAATTTAACTCTAAAAGGAACAAAATTGCAGAGAAATTTGAGGATTTTTCAAGAAAGTCCTCTCTCAAGTACTTACAACGTAGTGGTGCATTATCCTACAAAAATATAAAAAAAAAAAAAGATCATCTCAGTATCGCGTTTGAACTCTATACGAAATCTGCAAGCCTTGCTACTTTGGTTATAACGAAACGATTTTGTGAATATTTCATAGTAATTTTAGAAAAGATTGATTTATTCTAAATATCATTGCGTATATGTCTTATATTCATTTTTTAGTTATAAGTAACATTTTTCCATCGAAAATCAGTCTATTTCAGTTGAAAAAAAAGTTATTTATTAAGTTTTCGTTTAATTTTCATCGGTAATCGCTATGTTTTATGAAAACCATAAAAACAGATAATGCTGGTAACAGGTGCTTTAAGATTATAATAATGTAATGGATGGGACAATGAGACAATTATTGACAAGAAAAGTACGATGCGTTTCTGAATAGAGGTACTTTTGGGTTATGTCGCTAGAACACGATATGTTTCCATGAAATATTGGAGGTATAGAATTTTTATTTACTATAATACTATCTTAAAATTCTTCTTGGAGAAAATATTTAAATTTGAATGTATCTGACCCTCTACAGAATATAACCTTTTGACTTTTTTAAGATGACATAAACCATGGGAAAATTATTTTATTCTCATTTTGACAACCGAATTATAGCTTGAAATAAGATGGTATTAAATAGAAAGTCACGCTAAAATGCATCCAGCATTTTTTTTTTTCGTATTTTTATAAATTTTGTCCGACACATAACAAATTTTGCCTGAACCAGGAAGGAAATATGAAATTTTAACTAAGTAGCTCATAGTGTAGGATTTTTGATTGCTTATATAAATTTTAACTGTCTCTCTTATAGAACTAGAAACGTATTCCCCTAACGATTCAGTACAGACAAAAAGAGCGAAATAATAATTTTATTTAACCTGCTAAACAATAGGAAAGCAAGCTAAATAGACAAGATGATGGGTTTTGTTAGGAAACACAATGATTTTTTAGTGTCAAGGATGTTTTAGGCTCCGATATCATTAATATTTTCTGAATACTAAGGCTATATTACTTTCAAAAGCAGACTCGTTTGAGACGATTGGCGAATAAAGATGAATTGATCGTAAATAAAAATATAAGATCTATGTGCTAAGACTGTGAAATTATCGAAAAGTGGGGGTGTGCTTTTGAAATCGAACTTAAGAGCGATAAAAATATGAAAATATACTTGTTTGATTTGAGTCTTCAGACAATGAAGTTCGTTGTAGTCGATATTCAAGGATTTAACATACCTGAATTTTGCGCGAAAGAATTGGCTATTTATGATGGGAATAGTATGAAAAGTTACTTTTTTAAACCAGTTAAACCATTCGACACCTTAAGTAAGGCTTGCAAGAAACAAGTCAAATATCTATTTGGAAATCATCATGGTATCCTTTATAATTATGGTGATACCGATTACAAGGAACTACATAATATCATATCCAACAATCTGATAGACGCAGACATTATTTACGTTAAAGGATGTGTTAAAGAGGAATTTTTAGTTAAAACATTTTCGGAATTAAACTGCAGGACGCCATATATTATAAACTTAGAAGACAGCATTGGTGTACCAAAATTAGAGAAGGGAGAGAGAGTTGACGGTTGTAAATATCACATTTTAGATATTCATGTTTGTAGTATTAGAAATGCCAAAGTGTTGTATCGATATATTTATAGTCTTTTACCTTAATAAATATTAAAATTTTTCAACAAGCCAACTTTATTTATTCCCCACGTAGCTCAAACGGTTTTGTTTACTTTTCAACGAATGGAACTGTGACAACGCAACATGTTCACTATTGGAGTGATGTTAATCCTATGTTCAGAATCCTAACCCGATGTCAATATTTAAAAAAAGTGAATGTTTGGTACGCTGAAGAAACGTGTAAAGCTTTACGAAGACCGAAAATCTTTGGTTAAGTTACTGGGATACCCTACATCTTATAATATTTTTGAATTTTGCATAAAGTAGTCATTATTTTTTAATAAGCGTATTATAAGTCTAAACCTAATAATTTCCGAGATATCAATTTTTGAAAACCACTAACATTTGTATATAAACGCTAATGGTACAAATAAGATTCAGATAAATAACTTCTTGCCTGCCTGATAACACCGACATTTAGTTAATTATACAACATTTTTAAAATAATTATTGTTCTTTGATCAAACCAATATTCCACTATCACTTTGTAAACCGACAAAAATAGGCAAATTTTTCAATTTCGTATCGGGATTTTTGATGAAAATAGCCCCACATTTTCGAGTAAACCTACCTAGAAATATAGAAGATATTTATTGCAAAATTAGTAGTTTACATGCTTGGTAAAGTGAATTAATCTACCACTGTAATCGTTTCATTTTTAGCTAAATAGAGGTATTCTTTTTTAATCGTGAAAAAATAGACGAAATCTCTAATTTTATTTCATACCTAACGAATTCAACAATCAATAATACGATCTCATTTTCGACTAAGATCAGCTGTTACTTTAGACAGAATATTCCTAATAACATAATATATTTAGTTATACAGCTTTTTAAAATAATTATTGTTCTGTAACCGTAAATTATTTAATTATTTTCGTGTGATAAAGAGCTACTTTAAATTTTGTTTCTTAATCTTGTTCTATTGCGTATTAATCGTGTTAGCATCACAAATTACGGTCTGTGAAGCTGGTTTATAGGATCATTTAGTTCGATGGGGGGCATATTTTATGATATCCCATATTTCGTCAATTATTTGGCAGGTAGGTTTGATGCTTCAATACGGAACTCCTCAAGATGACATCAAATATTTCTAAACAAGAAGCGTCCAAGTCTATGGAATCCCATGTAAAAATAGCTGGTATGTCTGTTGCCTTCCGTAGACATTAATGACATCTCGCATGTATGCTGAAGTGTATCGTTAATAGAAATCTTGAATATTCTAGTACCTACCTATATCTTGCGTCATTATGTCAATGCTTACATTGATGTCGCCAGGTATCTTGAAATGATAGGTACATAATGTGCAAGCATTTGTGTAGAAAGCTATGTTTTTTACAAAATTTTCTCTAGGCAACCAAATTGTAATAGGGTTTTCGTAGTTCCAGTATATGTCTGGCTGCTTTAGCCTAAATAAATTAAAGTGCATTTGTAAGCAAATTAATCCTTAAAATTTATTATATCGTCTGATATAGACACTGTTTCAACTACGCGTTTTGGTAAAAAATAATTGGAAAGTAAAATTACTAAAGCACTAACAATAAATGGGGCGTGGATAAACTGGTAGATCTAAGCTCCAAAAATATACGCCTCTTATGATAAATGTTAAAAAATTGTATCGTTGCCAGCGTCAAATTAAAAATCAGGATTTGGCAAACAGGACTCAACCCTCTCATTAATGCTTGATCTTCGGTATACCGAGTTTTATAAGTATTTTTAACACTCATCTGGAAATAAATGGATGCAAAAACCTCCTTTTTCCATTTTTTCAAGCCATTAAACAACAAAATTGTCATTTTTTGAAGAAACCTTGCATACATAGGTATTAGCGAGCGAATTTCGACTATTGTAGATATTTAATATTAGAAAATCAATATATAGGTAAATCGAAAAGTGTATTTTTACGACGGCTTAAGAGGTAGTTTATGGTGATGTACATATTAGAGTTCATTTTAAAATGAACGATAATCTCCTAAACACAGACTTTTGACAATAGAACGAAATAAAAATATAGTTTGATGTGATAAGGCTATGCAGCTGCTCTTTATGGAATTTCATGTGAGCCTAGACTTTATGGATTTTTGTTATTTTTTTTTTTTATCAGTAAAGTCATCCTATAGATATTGTTTGTTAATCCATTAAAATAGACAAAATCTTTGAATTTGTATATGATTATCCGCTGAAATACCCTTAATCTGCAGGGTACCTAACTCTACGGAGATATTTATTGTAACGGGCGGCTTTTTCAGTTTTGAAAGTATTCAACATTTGCGAAATTCATCTAAATATATACTACGCTATACTTTAATCAAACTCACAATAGAGGGAAAGCGACAGACGAGTTTTAAACTAATGTGGTTTAAAGGATAATTTGTGTTGTAAATATTAGAGTTCATTTTAAAAGAAACTATAATCTCGTGACCGACAAAAAAAGTATCCATTTTGATACATCATTTCCCCTATTTTAACGTTAAAATAGTAAATTATGTTATAAGCTCGAAAAATGTAGTATTTCAGACGTAATGCGGTCGCTAAGCTAAATAGCCCGAAAAACATTTTTCGTCCATATGTCATAAGTTATTTTTTATTCGATCTTGTTTTAATGCGATTGAGAGTTGTAAAATAATGTAGAAATGAAGTGAACCTATACATTTCATCTTGCACGCTAATTTTTTGGTCTTAATGTTTGTTAGTTAACGATGAAATCTGTAATAGCGTCCGAAAAAAAAAAATTTTTTTTTGACTAACATAAAAAGTGTTGTCTAGCTAGCAGGGCAATAATCAATACTTTATTGAGAAGGTTAGCTCTTCGTCTAAATATCTAATCTATAAATCGTCATTTTTTCCGACATAATCGGTTAAAAAGCATACAATTGTATGTGAACGTTTGTACAAAAACCATCGTGTTAAATCAGTTCTTATACCTGACTGACAACGCCGATCTTTAGCTTTTTTTTTACTTTGTAAAATAAAAAGATTAGTTCTTACTATCAAAGAAATTAAATATGCAAGAGAAATAGGTCGAAAAGATTAATAATAATTTATTTATTCCTAAGTTATAAATCTTAACTACATCACTTTCTAAACCAAGAAAATAGATAATTTTCCTGCATTATTCCGTACTTAGATTTATTTTTCATGAAAATAGTCGAATCTATGATTTTCGTTCAAATCCATAAGGGACGCTTGTTTTGTATAGATGATTTATGATCTTATTTTCAACTAAAATGCTAGTATAAAAAAAGTATTTCTTCCGATAAACGTGGAAGGAATAGACATTTAAACAGTTAGCCATAACATACGCATACTGACTTGCATTATTTTCATGGATTGAATGGCTACATCTTTGTGTGTGAAGTGAATTTCTTTTTAAAAAATTACAATGCGCTCAATTATGAATTTCCTAACATAACTTTTATGGATAGTGGAGTCGGATATTGGAAGAAAATATTATCATAACGACAACTCGATTATTGATATAATTATTATGGTTTCACAGAAGTTTCTACAGAGTCAGCCATGCTGTAGCAGAGACTGTTGTAGGTCGTATTTTTTTAAAAAAACCTAACAATACCTTTACTTTATATTGATAGACATATTCTATTAGAACATTTTTCTAAAATTTAGAGCCTTTGGAAATGTGATAATGCTATGAGCATCAAATATATTCAAAATATCAAAAATCCTTTGGCAGTTAGTTATTGCGGTATATTTTAATAGAGGCATAATTTATACTGTACTCCTAAATTTACGGCATATCACTTTGTTTATGTTATTATATTCACAGAGACTATTAATCTAACCAACTTTTATTTACGAAAAATTAAAAACTGAAATACTCTATTTTATTGCCGATTGTTCGCAAAGACACTTGGAGTTGTTTTTTTCTTTTATTTTTTTCTTTTCTGTTTTCTTTTTCGGTTCTTAAGAAATGCTAAAGAATCTGTACAAAACAAGTCACGAATTAACTAAATAGCCACCATTTCACTAAATACTTAACACTCAGTATACAATTTTCAGAAATGTCATGATTAAGAACGGTTCTAGTCATTTTATACAAGATTTCACATGATTTAACAAATTTAAAACATTTTTTTTAATTTTTACTAAATTCTAAACACTCAGTATACACTTTTAAGAAAATAGGACGATTTGCGACTGTTTTAGTCATTTTTTACAAAGTTTCACAGGGCTTAATAACGTTAAAACATTTTTTTTTAATTTTTTACTAAATTCTAAACACTCAGTATACAATTTTCAGAAATGCCATGATTAAGAACGGTTCTGGTCATTTTATACAAGATTTCACATGATTTAACAAATTTAAAACATTTTTTTTAATTTTTACTAAATTCTAAACACTCAGTATACACTTTTAAGAAAATAGGACGATTTGCGACTGTTTTAGTCATTTTTTACAAAGTTTCACAGGGCTTAATAACGTTAAAACATTTTTTTTTAATTTTTTACTAAATTCTAAACACTCAGTATACAATTTTCAGAAATGCCATGATTAAGAACGGTTCTAGTCATTTTATACAAGATTTTGCATGATTTAACAAATTTAAAACATTTTTTTTAATTTTTACTAAATTCTAAACACTCAGTATACACTTTTAAGAAAATAGGACGATTTGCGACTGTTTTAGTCATTTTTTACAAAGTTTCACAGGGCTTAATAACGTTAAAACATTTTTTTTAATTTTTTACTAAATTCTAAACACTCAGTATACAATTTTCAGAAATGACATGATTAAGAACGGTTCTAGTCATTTTATACAAGATTTCACATGATTTAACAAATTTAAAACATTTTTTTAATTTTTACTAAATTCTAAACACTCAGTATATCATTTTCAGAAAATAATACAATTCTGTACAGTTTTACAAATTTTCACAGGTCTTAATAACATTAAAACATTTTTTTAATTTTTTACTAAATTCTAATCACTCAGTATACAATTTTCAGAAATGACACGATTTAGAACAGTTTTTACAGATATTTACAAAGTCTTAATAACATTATATTAATAATTATCTAACATAATGTATACAATTTCAAGAAATAGTAGATTTTTAATCCATGTACAAAATTCAAGAATCTAAAATACAATTAAATGTAGGCTTTTTTTAATTGGCATCTCAGGCAAATTATTTCCCCCAAAATTATCTAAAAAAGATATACCAAAAACATTCTAAAGCGGTTTTTTACCTCTATAAGTATGCAGGCCGATCCGACCCTTGTCGGTTTTATTACCCGCATAAATTAACACAGTAGAGGAATATGGACAGAGTTCTGGGGCAGCGGCGTTTCACTAAAGCTTTGGTTTCCTACAAAGCGGTACCGCAAAAGAGTGACCGTAATTTGACGGCGAGCTTTGCCGCGACAAAGCGTGTATGTACTTGCAAATCGGAGTGTGTTCCTCCAGAGCGTTCGGCGCAAAAAATACGGCACCGTATTTTCTGAAGCGGACGCTCTGTACGTTGGGATAGTGCAAGCACGATTTTTGACGGTGCGCCAGTGTAGTGATTGTATGTTTTAATTATAATATTTGGAAATTAATTGGTCTAGCGAACAAGATAAAATTTTAATCGAGTTTTTTTTACTATATCGCTTTAACAGCGGCGTTTGCACTAAGGTTAAATCATAAAAAGTCGGGTTTTATCTTGGGTCAGATCATAAATATTCAGGTTCAAATTATGGTTAGATGAGAAGCCGCCTCGCGAAAGCATCCGGGTTAGGTCGTAAAAAGTCGGGTTTTATCTCGGGTCAGTTCATAAATATTCAGGTTCAAATTAGGGTTAGATAAGAAGCCGCCTCATGAAAGCATCCGGGTTAGGTCGTAAAAAGTCGGGTTTTATCTCGGGTCAGTTCATAAATATTCAGGTTCAAGTTAGGGTTAGATGAGAAGCCGCCTCGCGAAAGCATCCGGCTTAGGTCGTAAAAAGTCGGGTTTAATTTCGGGTTATTTTGTAAACAGCACCACCGAACCACCCGGGTTAGGTCATAAAACGCACCACCGAACCACCCGGGTTAGATCATAAAACGCACCACCGAACCACCCGGGTTAGATCATAAAACGCACCACCTGCACCACCTGGGTTAGATCGTAAAACGCACCACCTGCACCACCCGGGTTAGATCATAAAACGCACCACCGAACCACCCGGGTTAGATCGTAAAACGCACCACCTGCACCACCTGGGTTAGTTGCACCACCAGCACCACCAGCACCACCTGGCCTCGCTCTCTCCGTTTTCCTCTACTGGCGTACGAGAAAAACTACGAATAAATATCACTTTCTGATAAATTAGTCAGCGTCGCTTTTATAGAAAACTATTACTTAAATGTGTTTTTGATGAATAAGGGACCGGAATGAAGGAGTTTATGCAGAAATACAGAAATATACACTGTGTTCAAAGAAATCGTTCAAAGAGGCCCTAATTCTAGTTCAAGAGAAGTACAAAAAGTCGACAGCATCAATTTAATAACAAAAACCAAGAGACTACACGTTTTTTGTCCGTACAGGCATTATAAGGCCTTCTAACTCCTCATTTACCCACATATTTTTAATTTTAAATTTATTATTTTACAGACATTTTTAAATACCGCTCTCCAAAGAAGCTTTTTTTAAGGAACTTAATATAATTAAAAGATTGCTTAAAATAATGGTTTTACAGTACGGTTAACTCGATAAACAGAGTAATAATTAAGTTCGTAAATAAATATAAATTTTCTTACTATACCATACCCATATAGTCCCAAATTAAACAAAAACAGTTTTAAATGCTAAACATTTTTTTGGTACCATGTCCTTACAATTGGCCAAGTTATTTTTTAACTTAAACATTTCAATTGCATTGAATATTTCCCTCATATGTTAAAGTTCCCATAAGAGAAATGCAATTTTCGCAAAATTACAGCGAAAACAGCACTGCCAGAAATCGAAAATTGCATCGCAAGTTTATATTGTTGACGAAACGTCAAAGCGGGATTTTATTTTTAACAAACGTCAAAAAATGTAATATTCTGACAATTAACGTCATCTTGTAATTTTTAAGCATTTTAATTTTAAGGCCGATTCATAAAACTTTTCGTCGCTGTTCCCGCTCGTCGCCGCCGTTCCCGTCGCAATTTAACCTAAGGGGAAACAGTGTATACGTTCAGAAAAGCCGCCACCGCTCCCGTTGGTAGTTCTGAATTGCCCAATTTTCAAATCGCGTCGTTCCCACTGACCTCGGTCGTTCGTCGTTCCCACTTCTGGCCAATGAGAAGAAAGAAATTTTCGATCATATGGTTTGAAGTATTGAAAGAAGAGATTTTAGGGTTAGAGTACTTAGAGTGTTTTGCTGTTTTGTGGATTTTACTACAAAAAAAAACATTAATAACATATAATAAGGTACTAACATCACGCTTTTTAAAATAAAATACAATTCTTAACTTTGTTTCCCAACCTCAAACCTTCTTTTGTTATTGCGGCGCAGTTCGTAGTTCGACTTTTTTATAAATACCTATCCAACGGCGGCGACGAGCGGGAGCAGTGACAACGAACGGGAACAGCGACGAAAAGTTTTATAAATCGACCTTTATTGTTAGTATTTTCTGTTAAATAAAATATTTAAATTTACTTGATTCGAGTTCTTAATTAATTTGGGAAATATTCAAATAAATTACACTCGTGCATAAAAATAACCAGATAATTTTTTTATTCAATGTGTTTTTTTTTACAAATTGCAATGGTTTGTTTTCATATTTTACGAAAATGCCCTCCTCCTGCGGAGTCGGGCTTTTTCGCGAAAATATGAAAACAAACTCTTGCAATTATAAAAAAACACATTTCATCCAAAAATTATCGGTAATTTTGATGCACTTGTGCACTTACCCCCGAAAACAGCACTGCCAGAAATCGAAAATTGCATCGCAAGTTTATATTGTTGACGAAACGTCAAAGCGGGATTTTATTGTTAACAAACGTCAAAAAATGTAATATTCTGACAATTACAATTCTTGTAATTTTTAAGCATTTTAATTTTATTGTTAGTATTTTCTGTTAAATAAAATATTTAAATTTACTTGATTCGAGTTCTTAATTAATTTGGGAAATATTCAAATAAATTACACTAGTGCATAAAAATAACCAGATAATTTTTTTATTCAATGTGTTTTTTTTACAAATTGCAATGGTTTGTTTTC
The DNA here is from genome assembly GCA_963920685.1 of Polydrusus tereticollis. Taxonomy (NCBI): domain Eukaryota; kingdom Metazoa; phylum Arthropoda; class Insecta; order Coleoptera; family Curculionidae; genus Polydrusus; species Polydrusus tereticollis. The sequence continues at coordinate 37,108,897 of OY987330.1, read as the reverse complement.
ATATTTTACGAAAATGCCCTCCTCCTGCGGAGTCGGGCTTTTTCGCGAAAATATGAAAACAAACTCTTGCAATTATAAAAAAACACATTTCATTCAAAAATTATCGGTAATTTTGATGCACTTGTGCACTTACCCCCGAAAACAGCACTGCCAGAAATCGAAAATTGCATCGCAAGTTTATATTGTTGACGAAACGTCAAAGCGGGATTTTATTGTTAACAAACGTCAAAAAATGTAATATTCTGACAATTACAATTCTTGTAATTTTTAAGCATTTTAATTTTATTGTTAGTATTTTCTGTTAAATAAAATATTTAAATTTACTTGATTCGAGTTCTTAATTAATTTGGGAAATATTCAAATAAATTACACTAGTGCATAAAAATAACCAGATAATTTTTTTATTCAATGTGTTTTTTTTTACAAATTGCAATGGTTTGTTTTCATATTTTACGAAAATGCCCTCCTCCTGCGGAGTCGGGCTTTTTCGCGAAAATATGAAAACAAACTCTTGCAATTATAAAAAAACACATTTCATTCAAAAATTATCGGTAATTTTGATGCACTTGTGCACTTACCCCCGAAAACAGCACTGCCAGAAATCGAAAATTGCATCGCAAGTTTATATTGTTGACGAAACGTCAAAGCGGGATTTTATTGTTAACAAACGTCAAAAAATGTAATATTCTGACAATTACAATTCTTGTAATTTTTAAGCATTTTAATTTTATTGTTAGTATTTTCTGTTAAATAAAATATTTAAATTTACTTGATTCGAGTTCTTAATTAATTTGGGAAATATTCAAATAAATTACACTAGTGCATAAAAATAACCAGATAATTTTTTTATTCAATGTGTTTTTTTTTTACAAATTGCAATCGTTTGTTTTCATATTTTACGAAAATGCCCTCCTCCTGCGGAGTCGGGCTTTTTCGCGAAAATATGAAAACAAACTCTTGCAATTATAAAAAAACACATTTCATTCAAAAATTATCGGTAATTTTGATGCACTTGTGCACTTACCCCCGAAAACAGCACTGCCAGAAATCGAAAATTGCATCGCAAGTTTATATTGTTGACGAAACGTCAAAGCGGGATTTTATTGTTAACAAACGTCAAAAAATGTAATATTCTGACAATTACAATTCTTGTAATTTTTAAGCATTTTAATTTTATTGTTAGTATTTTCTGTTAAATAAAATATTTAAATTTACTTGATTCGAGTTCTTAATTAATTTGGGAAATATTCAAATAAATTACACTAGTGCATAAAAATAACCAGATAATTTTTTTATTCAATGTGTTTTTTTTTACAAATTGCAATGGTTTGTTTTCATATTTTACGAAAATGCCCTCCTCCTGCGGAGTCGGGCTTTTTCGCGAAAATATGAAAACAAACTCTTGCAATTATAAAAAAACACATTTCATTCAAAAATTATCGGTAATTTTGATGCACTTGTGCACTTACCCCCGAAAACAGCACTGCCAGAAATCGAAAATTGCATCGCAAGTTTATATTGTTGACGAAACGTCAAAGCGGGATTTTATTGTTAACAAACGTCAAAAAATGTAATATTCTGACAATTACAATTCTTGTAATTTTTAAGCATTTTAATTTTATTGTTAGTATTTTCTGTTAAATAAAATATTTAAATTTACTTGATTCGAGTTCTTAATTAATTTGGGAAATATTCAAATAAATTACACTAGTGCATAAAAATAACCAGATAATTTTTTTATTCAATGTGTTTTTTTTTACAAATTGCAATGGTTTGTTTTCATATTTTACAAAAATGCCCTCCTCCTGCGGAGTCGGGCTTTTTCGCGAAAATATGAAAACAAACTCTTGCAATTATAAAAAAACACATTTCATTCAAAAATTATCGGTAATTTTGATGCACTTGTGCACTTACCCCCGAAAACAGCACTGCCAGAAATCGAAAATTGCATCGCAAGTTTATATTGTTGACGAAACGTCAAAGCGGGATTTTATTGTTAACAAACGTCAAAAAATGTAATATTCTGACAATTACAATTCTTGTAATTTTTAAGCATTTTAATTTTATTGTTAGTATTTTCTGTTAAATAAAATATTTAAATTTACTTGATTCGAGTTCTTAATTAATTTGGGAAATATTCAAATAAATTACACTAGTGCATAAAAATAACCAGATAATTTTTTTATTCAATGTGTTTTTTTTTACAAATTGCAATGGTTTGTTTTCATATTTTACGAAAATGCCCTCCTCCTGCGGAGTCGGGCTTTTTCGCGAAAATATGAAAACAAACTCTTGCAATTATAAAAAAACACATTTCATTCAAAAATTATCGGTAATTTTGATGCACTTGTGCACTTACCCCCGAAAACAGCACTGCCAGAAATCGAAAAATGCATCGCAAGTTTATATTGTTGACGAAACGTCAAAGCGGGATCTTATTGTTAACATACGTGAAAAAATGTAATATTCTGACAATTACAATTCTTGTAATTTTTAAGCATTTTAATTTTATTGTTAGTATTTTCTGTTAAATAAAATATTTGAATTTACTTGATTCGAGTTCTTAATTAATTTGGGAAATATTCAAATAAATTACACTCGTGCATAAAAATAACCAGATAATTTTTTTATTCAATGTGTTTTTTTTTACAAATTGCAATCGTTTGTTTTCATATTTTACAAAAATGCCCTCCTCCTGCGGAGTCGGGCTTTTTCGCGAAAATATGAAAACAAACTCTTGCAATTATAAAAAAACACATTTCATTCAAAAATTATCGGTAATTTTGATGCACTTGTGCACTTACCCCCGAAAACAATAAACACTTTAAAACGCCACTTGATCAAGTTCAAGGACATACCCTGGTTGCTGCTTAAGCTCCTGGTATTTAATTATAACGACTGCTCTGCAGTGAACGTTGTGCAATCTGGAAGAAAGATTTCCGCAAGGGTACAGGAACATTTAAGATATTTTAACAAATACAAAAACTCGAATATTACCGAAACCAAATCGGCTTTTGCGAATCATTTACTTTCAACAGGACAAAATACCTCTCCATCTTATACCGTATTCATTATTGCCAAGAACGTAAAAAGTTGGATTTGTTGGAGAAGATGGAGATTATGAGGCTAAAAATAGTCTGGTATTTAGAGTGTGAATGAAGTTTTTAATTCCGAATTTATTTTTTTAAAATACAGGGTGTTATTTGCTAAGTGTCCGATATTCTACAGGATGATTCCTCAGTTACTTATAAGGCGAAAAGTTCATATAAGCATGGCTCCGTAAGCCCTTCATTTTTGAAATACAGGGTGTTACAAATTTATTTTTATTTTCTTTTGCGTGAATAATTTTTGAAATAATGTCTATATTTGAACGAAAATTGGTACTTTTGGATTCTTAATTATGAGAAATTCAAATTTGATTTTAGTTTGGCCATTAATTGTAGGGGGCGCTACCTACAGGTATTTTTCTCTTTTGGGGAACTTTTTCGTGCATGTATGTATCACATTCTCTAGAAGAAGAATCGATTCCTTTATAATTTTTACGTGAAAATGGCGTGCTTATCAATAGTCGCTACAAGCAGCCGTTTTCGAGATATTTTGATATGAATTAATCGATGCATGTGTTTGTCAAAAAGTGAAACAATTTTAAAAACATTTTTTTTAATTAACATTTCAAATGGTAATTTTCAAACAACAAGTATAAAAAAATCTACAATAAACAAACTATACCCAAAATTAATACCCACGTCATAAGAGCATCAAGTGAGCACATTGTGGGGCCCCTGGTACATATTCTGAACACTTGCATAACCGAGGCTCACTTCCCCTCCTCTTTAAAAATAGGCAAGGTGCTTCAAATCTATAAAAAGTGGTGTTCCAACATCCTCAATAACTACAGGCAAATTTCGATACTACCAGCCTTTTCTATGATCTTCGAAGCAATAATTGCGGACAATCTTGTAAACTGCTTCGGAAAGAACAAATTGTTTACAGAATCACAGTTTGGGTTTAGAAAAAATACTAACACATTAGGGGCAATTCTCAATCTAACTGAATATATTCATCAATCTTTAGAGCTAGGCCTTGATTGTCGCTGTCTGTTTACAGATCTTACGTCTGCATTCGACTGTGTCGACCACTCAATACTCTTTGATAAAGTAGAATACTACGGAGCTCGGGGCACACCACTAGACCTAATCAAGTCGTATATGTCCAATAGGTATCAACGAGTGCATATGGAGAAGAACAGGAGCTCATCGTTACCGGTTACAAGGGGGTGTCCCGCAGAGCTCAATTTTGGGCCCCGTGCTATTCCTTGTGTTTATTAATGATCTTCCACCCAATATCTCATTTCAAGACTGTCTGACACTACACTACGCCAACTATACCACTCTGGCCTTTAGATGCCATAGAAATGTAAACATTAATGATGTAGCTTCTGATGTCTTGGAAGAGGCCACAGCATGGTTTGCAGCCAATCTTCTTAAACCAAATGACTCCAAGACATCGGTATTAAACTTTCAAACCGAAGCAGCGGCTGGTAGTGAAAGCCAGCCCACAAAATTCTTGGGTGTCTTGCCGGATGCAAGCCTGCCATTGATGGTCTGTGTGGTCGACTGTCGAGCGCCCTCGTATTCTGAGAAGGGCCCGCTTCAATATAGGTGCGAGAGCAGCAATTGTTGCATACTCAGACGAACAAATAGACGTCTGAGGTTGCATATCACTCCGTCTTTTACTCGGTGATGATTTACGGCTTGCTTGCATGAAGTAACGCTGCTCAAACACATTTGTAGCGAGTGTTTCGCTAGCAGAAGGCAGCTATTAGGATAGTGGCAAACATAAATAATATTGAAAGCTCTAAAACGCACTTTGCCTCATTGAACATACTGACATTATAATAATATGGTCAAATAATATTGGACAACATTACCAACACTGCACATTAACACACAACAGACACACTCGGACGTACATGACTATAATACCCGGAACAAGGACAGCCTTCTTATTCCAAGACACAGACTATCTAAGCACAACTACCTGGGAATTGAGTTGTTTAATAAATTACCTACATCGATAAAGTCACTGAATAATAGAGCTTTTAAGAGAAGACTGAAAAAATATCTGATTTGTATAGGTCCTTATAGTATAGCGGAATTTACGGTGACTTTAAGACTAAACCCAATTGAAGGCGGTAATAACAACAACAATAATAATAATAATAGTAATGTTGTCTAGTATGTACTGCTTGGCTAGTGTATTGTATTGTGTTCATTTAAATATTCTAATGTGTTAATTGTATGGTGTGTCCAAGTCATTTATACATTGTTTGTCTCACTTTGTTTCATTTAATTTTATATTTTATTTTCTATATATTTTGTCCTAGTTATTAGTTAGACGTATCTATAAAAGTGTACTTTTGCAGATGGTAGATGTTGGCTCACCCGACATCGCCCGGTGAAATACCATCGCATCGGCTTAGGTGGCGTGAAGTTGCTCTTTGAGCTAACGTTTCGTCACTGTGCCGATGTCTCCGGTTTCCAGGGTGGGAAATATACAAAAAATGCTGTGATGATGGTTCCAAGATCAATAAATTCCGGAGTTAAAAACGCCCCCCGATCGGATCTCCGGGTGGGGGCGGGTCCTGGCGCCTTATCAAGCGAGATTATCCAATCATCCACCATGTCCAGTAGCCATGCGGGTCCTTCGAACAATATTCTAAATGGAAATGGTGTGAAAACTGGAGTTGTTAAAAGACCCGAGATTAGCAACTTCCAAATTGACTTCTGCAATATAAGAGGACTGAACTCCAACATCAATGCAGTCCATCAACATCTACAATCTACCAAACCTCATGTACTTGCACTAACCGAAACCAAAGTCAGATCATCGATTAGTACGGTTAGCTATTTATATCCTGGGTACGACTTTCATCACCGATTTAGGCGGAATTCTGGCCTTTGTCTCTTTGTCCGGAGTGATATTTCTTGTCAACGAGAGGAGACACTCGAGCCTAACGACTTTGATGTAATGTGGTTTAAAATATCAACGCAGAGAATTACTAAATTCATCTGCTGCCTTTACCGGCCGCCAAGCGATACCCATTATAGAGACTTGTTCTCCTCTCTTGCTAATACTATCGACTTTTTGCAAACCCACCATCCCAATTCCGAAGTTGTCATCCTTGGCGACTTCAACATTCATAATGTCAACTGGCTCAAATACTCAAACATGACTGACGAACAAGGTCGTGAAGCCGAATTCTTTACCATCAGCTCTGGCCTCACCCAGCTGGTGGGTGAACCAACTCGGATTCCAGACCGAGATGGTGATTTTGCTAGTTTGTTGGATCTTTTCTTAACTTCAAACCCCGACTTGTACACTGTCACCGTGAAGCCGCCGTTAGGAACGTCTGACCACAACCTTATTTCGGCACTGAACAAACTACCAATTAGTGCTGAAGAGCCTCCTAGACCACGCACGATATGGCATTATACATCAGCTAAGTGGGAGGACCTAAGGGACCATTTTCGAATCTTTCCTTGGCGGGACGTTTGTTTTACCTCTGATGATCCATCCATCTGTGCAACAGAAATATCGGAGGTTATACTTACTGGTATGGAAGCCTTCATCCCTTTCTCAAAAAAGTGCCCTTCTAACGGCAAGCCTTGGTTTACCAAAAATTGCGAACGAGTTGTTAAATCAAAAAATTATTTCTACCGACAATGGCGTAAAAATCCTACCGCCGAAAATCGTACCATCTTTGTTAACGCTCGAAACCAATGCAAGCAAACGATAAACCAAAGCAAAGAAGCACACAACCAGAGGATCAGAGACAAACTTCTTGAATGTCCTAGCGGCTCAAAATCATTTTGGTCGGTAGCTAAGGCCGTCAGTCAGAACTTTACCAAGTCAACCATTCCACCTCTAACACGTTCTGATGGCACCATTGCGACCAAAGCACAGGAAAAAGCAAACTTACTGGCGGAACTATTCTCTTCACATTCAACGGTAAATTTTCAGGGAAGTACTCCACCGAACATTACCCCTGTAGGATCGAGAATGCCCGAGATTGTCTTTCGCCACCGCCATGTTAAGCGAATCTTGGGGAGTCTCGACACTAAAAAGGCTTCTGGTCCTGACGATATTCCAGTCATTGTAATTAAGAAATGCGCTGACGAACTGACACCGGTATTTTGTAGGCTTTTTAACTTATCCTACAAAAAAGGAATATTTCCTTCTTGCTGGAAAACTGCGAGAGTCCAGCCCATACCCAAAAAAGGCAAGAAGACCTTGCCAAACAACTATCGTCCAGTCGCATTGCTCTCGGTTATATCAAAAGTTATGGAGAAGGCTATCAACGAAAAATTACTAAAATACCTGGAAGGCTTCAACATTATTAGTGACCGCCAGTATGGATTCCGTAAGTCTAGATCAACAGGAGACCTTCTCGCTTATGTTACTCATGTTTGGAACAACGCAATAGAACACCATGGGGAGTCCCGGGCGGTAGCACTGGACATTTCCAAGGCTTTTGACCGAGTATGGCATGAGGGGCTCCTAACTAAAGTGAGAGCATACGGACTGCCGGTTCAATTTTGTTCATGGCTGTCGAGCTTTCTTAAAGACCGTTCTCTGCGAGTGGCGATGGACGGATTTCTTTCAGACACATTTAACATCAACGCCGGAGTCCCTCAAGGTTCTATATTGTCGCCCACCCTTTTCTTACTATACATTAACGATCTTTTGGAAAAAACTAAAAATCCTATATATAGCTTCGCTGATGACAGCACACTTGTTTCAACTTTTACTTTGGATGCTCGGACATCGGCTGCTAATGCACATCTCTATAGGCAGCAAGAGGTCTCACATCTCAACAAAGACCTGGAAGAAATTTTGTCTTGGGGTGACAGTAACCAAGTAGAATTTAACGCTAAAAAGACCCAGGCGGCAGTTTTTTCTAAAAAAGTTAATGTTGAAGAACCGGATATAGTTATGGCGGGACACTCAATTCCCTTGGCTTCATCAATTCATTTATTGGGCGTTAATCTGGATAGTCATATGTCTTGGCATGGCCACGTTGCGGCCATAGCTAAGGCAGCCTCGCAGAAGCTTGGAGTACTTTTCCGAACAAAGAACCTCTATACACCCCAACAACTTTTGATGCTCTATAAAGCCCAAATTCGACCATCACTGGAGTACTGTTCGCATATTTGGGGCTCTGCTCCTAAACATACCCTGAGATTGCTAGATTCCATTCAAAGAAGAGCCATTCGCTTGATCGGTGACCATAGTCTGACAAACAACCTGGAAAGCCTTGAACATCGAAGGCAGGTTGGCGACTTGAGCTTATTTTACAAATATTTTCATGGCAAGTGTTCAACTGAGGTTGCCCGCTTAATACCACCCAGAGCGGTGCATGGTAGAAGTACACGACGAGCCACTGCAGCCCACCAGTACGTGGTTCAGCTTAGTGTCCCTCGAACGACACTGTTTCAAAATTCTTTCATCTGGAGAACGTCATCACTCTGGAACGACCTCCCTGAGATCGTCTTCCCCAACGAGTATAGTCTCCAAAGATTCAAGACCAACGTGAATCGTTTCCTGCGCACACGCACCGCTCCTAGAGCGCCATAAAGGATTTATCCTGTAGTGCTGTGCCTTATCATAAAAAAAAAAAAAAAAAAAAACTTTTGAGAGATAAATATTGAATAAATAAATAAATAAACGAAACACTAGATATAAAACTAAATCGAATCAAAGTCTTGCCCCTCCTGGATGTAGATTGTTTTGGGACAGTACGTGTGATGCATTAAACTAGTTTTGGAACTATAGACCAGGTTATTATGCAATTATTAATGAGATCTAAGAAGTCTTAATAAATCATATTTTAGACATAGATAAATGTCATTTAAAAAAAAGCAGCGCCACCGCTAACTCATTTATTCTTTTTTATGGATTAAAGCACTTTTCGAATTGGGTGCCTTAAATAGAATAATTTAAAATAAAATAAAATTATACTTTACTTTTCAGTTCACTTTTCATTTCCGACTGTTTATTTGACTGAGCTAAAGGTGCCGTACGAGAAAGACTGATTAAATTAGGCCCTGCCAAAGTTTAAATAATCTCTCTCCCACCTTGGAGAAGACGCGCTGGTACAATATCTGATTGGTCAAAACTCTAACTTAAACGGGTTTTATCTGGATAGATTGCGGAGTGGGGACAGATCGCGTTGGTGTTAACAAGTAACACCTGCAGAGCATCTGTCGACCAGCTACAACTATTTTCTAATAACTGTTAAATAAATTTATTAGTTTATTGCCTTTGTAAGAAGCCGAAATATTTTGCCTTTCTCGTGCCGACAAATGGATTCCAGAAACTGGACACTTGTATAAACATCTGCGTGCACTTTCATCAATAAATGTTAAAAATGTCCATTCCCCTGCTGCATACAATTTTTAACGGCCTGTATCTTAAAACTAAAGGGCTTGCAGATCCATATTTATATGAACTATATATAAATATTTGAGGAATCGTCCTGTAAAATATCGGACAATTATTAAATAACACCCTGCAAAGATAAATAGAAGTTTGTTTATTAACATTACACTTAATTTTTCATAGCTTTTAGTTGATTTAACTATAAAGGGTGATTCACCAAAATGTCTCACCCCTCAGCTTTTTAATTTTTTATGCTAGGTAATAACAAAAAATATTAGAATTGTTAGGATGTGTGTTATAAGTTATAAATTTGTGGAGAAAAGAAAGAAAATTATAAGTTAAACTTCACTGCCTTCTCATTTCTTTACATACATCAACATGTTTAAACAATTTGAACAAGGAGATCTCCCATATCCTTAATACTCTTTGTTTGAAAATAAAGTAAAATAGTATATTGCTTTATAAGGAGTAAAAGCAATACTTCTTATGACGAGTCTGAAAGTTTGCCGGACGAACAAAGTGAGTCTGGCAATTACAGACGAGTCATAGCAAATTGCTTTTACTACAAATAAAACATACTATTTTTTCTTCAAACGTCGCGTTGTTAAAATATAGAAAGTTAAAAGTACAAATTTTAAATCTTTTTAATTTAAAAATGTGAAGTTTCGAATTTTACCTACTAGCGTTGCTATGGATTTATTTTATTAGTGTATTGTTTGATACCGACGCATAATTCTATTTGACAAGTGTCAGTGAATCTTATTACAAGCAATTTCCAAGCTTTACAGCCACTTGCAGCGACTTTTTATTAATTGTTATTTAACAAATGGACCTTTAATTTTAATTGTTACTTAAGTTGCAAATGATTTGCACGGAAACATTCCCTCAAAATTTTAACTAACTATGCTTTAATTTTTGTTACAATATGGCAACGTCGCAAGGACGCTGTAATTTTTGCGTTTTTCTGTTGGAGGGCCTTGATTTAAACTTCAAATTGACTTGTGCTTAAAATCCAAATATCTTTTTGGCACAAAAATTATTTTTGATTTTCTGTTTGTTTGTGTGTTATAGTGTTGAGTTTTTTAAAAAGTACCTATCTGTGGTACCTATTCATTTTCGCTACTATGTCGGCAGTATAGCGCCTGCCCACGTCTTGGCCCTTGTGACTTGCTTAATTTCGGCCTTTCCCACGTCGTCGGTTGACTCGGCTTCTGTGGCGGCAGCTACAAAACTTCAATCTTGGGGTTCGGAGAGAATCTGTGTGCTAGTTTTTGTTTCAGGCGGGATGGTAGTGCCTTGTTGAGCTTGTTTGGTTATTTATTTATATTAGAATAGTCTCGAAAAGGATAGATCCTCGTACGCTGCGTAATTTCTTAAGTATTTATGTGAGATATTAGGTGTTGAAGCTCTTATTTGTTGTAAATAATGAACAAAGATTGCAATGGAACACGAAAGTTTTTTATTATTTAAAAATTCAAAAAAACATATATGGCACGTACACACTATTGACCCACACAGCGATTCTCTTAAAATACAATGCGTAATTTGTTTTAGCAAAATACAGAACAAAACTATGGCCCTTAACACTTACTTCCGATCCGGGTTCGTTGTTGAACCTTGGAAAAAAACCAAATTGGTCCATTTCTTCGTAATAATTACGGCGCTCATTGAGTCTTCGAGGGAAGCCAAATACAACAAAATCCAATGTTTCCAAATCATCTGCAACCCCATCCTCTACCAACCCATCTTCAATAACGTTTACATAATCCATCTTTTTTTCTGTCTGTTTTTGAGTTTTGTGTCAAAAATCAAAATTAAACTAGCACGCACAATTAACCTTAAAACAGCTTTAAGTGACCAAATTTGGCCAATTAACTAATGGTGCTTTAAAGAACGCTTTAAAAGACCATTAAAATCGGTGCAAGATACAAAATACTCTAATGGCACTTTAAAGGGCCTTTACCCTAAAGGTCCTTTAAAAAAAAGTCGCTGCAAGCGGCTGTTAATATCCTGTTTTAAAAATACCATTTTTCTTAATCGAACACTTTACCTTACTTTATTTTACTGAACCAATCCCTATTAACATTGACAACATTGACATAAATTCAACAGCAAGTGGTTCCACAGAGGGTTTAACGCTAGAGAATAGAAAAACATGTCAGGATCGCAATATCGTAACACCTTGTGCCAATTTTTCTGGGGCCACAATAAATAACTGTACTTTTAATCTGATGTTTAATAAATAATTCATTGTTGTATTTTTTAAAAATAAATAAAGTATAAAAATATCCAATCTTTCTTGTATTTTTCAACATTACTTATTTATGACACACACACTTTTTCTTCCACTCTCAGCGGAAGCAAGAAGTACTTTTACTTCCGCTGCCTATAGCAAAATGTCAAGTTTATTGACGTTTGAAGAAAAACAATACTCTTTGGTACTCAAGAGGACTTGAACTGAAAAACGTAGGGGACGATATATCTAACCAAATTTAGGTTAAAATTATGTCAAATTCATATTATGACATGATATGCCAAACTGACGAATATTAAAATAAGTAAACAAATACAAACTTAAGTAATTTAGGGGTAGTTCAACAAGGGTGACTAGTCTAATTTTGACGGCACTTTCTTGTCTCCTTTCATGGAGTAATAATATATTAAATCAAAATTAATCGGAATCTGATTTTATCGATATCGGTATAATTAATAAAGTAATTTATTGTATGCCACATCTGCTCTGCTACCGTAACTAGAACAATCACATCGTTACAACGCTTACCGAATGACATAAACATATCCCTAATCTGTGTTGATAGTTCACGATACTATTTATGTTTAAGAACGAACATTTTTATTACAAGTACCGGTTTTGTCAATACTTTTTCCTTATTCCAAGAAGTTAAACATTTAATTCTTAAACCTCTTAAACGAGCACTAATAATTCAAATATAATCAATATTTTATACCTTGCGAGCAAAAAGTCCAAGAGGGCTGAAAACGTAGGGCTTGGTTTAGATCACAATTATAATATATATATAATATACCGGGTGTTGCATCGTCGAGCGGGACATAGGAAATCCCATGTAATTTTAAATGGGGTCAATTATTGGCTGCCCTAATTATTTTAGAGAAAAATTCTATTTAGGTTTATTAAAGAGCACTAAAACCCACATTCAAAAGAATAACATTAGATATTTTTGATGAGCCCGTTTACGGGTTATCGCCGATTTCTTTTTAACTATTTCTCCTTTTTATGGCCCCGTATTTGCGGGCACCAGTCAAGGTAAAAGATGACTGTCAAATAAAGTTGTCATTTTGAAATGTGTGCTTTATTGTTATAAAAACTCGTACATCGAAAATATTAAAGGTGTATTTATGAGTACAAATTAATCTGAATAAAGCTAAAATAAAGTATCCAATTACAAGGTTAATTATGACATTTTACATGTTTCAATATTTTACTAATTAATAGGTAATTAATAATTCTTGCATCTCTTCTTTGTTCCTGCCTTTCTTCACATCTGCAGTTATTTATTACAGTGCCTTTTGTCTCAAATTTCTTGATAGTCCTTTCGACTGTAGATTTTGCAGGTATCGGTCTATTCGGATACAGAGCAGCAAACATGTCTGACAATATTTTGATAACTATTTCCTTGATAATACCATTTAATCATCAATATTTTTTCTTCAGAAGTGTAATTCATGGCTAATATTTTCGATGTACGAGTTTTTATAACAATAAAGCACACATTTCAAAATGACAACTTTATTTGACAGTCATCTTTTACCTTGACTGGTGCCCGCAAATACGGGGCCATAAAAAGGAGAAATAGTTAAAAAGAAATCGGCGATAACCCGTAAACGGGCTCATCAAAAATATCTAAAGTTATTCTTTTGAATGTGGGTTTTAGTGCTCTTTAATAAACCTAAATAGAATTTTTCTCTAAAATAATTAGGGAAACCAATAATTGACCCCATTTAAAATTACATAGGATTTCCTATGTCCCGCTCGACGATGCAACACCCGGTACATATATATATACAGTGTGTCCACGGATTGACTATCGAAGAGGAAAAACTTTTTTATTTGTGGGTTTATGAAAAAAAGTTATTTTTCATAAAAACTCCTGCTTGTTCTCAAACGACCAAAAAGCATATTATTTATTCAAATTTATATACCAGGTGTTCAGAATTTAGAAAAATATGAAAAAAGCTAAGAACAAAGTACCCTTATGTCATGTGTAAAGATAGGATAAAAAGTAATTAGTAAAAGTTGTTGTGGTTCAAAACCTACGTCTCATTACCAAGTTTTGACTTATTAGCTAAATGTACAGAGACCGGCAAAAAGTTCCAACTCATAAAATATGATTTGATTTAAATTAACGCATTTTGCAAATTAGTTAGTCTTTGGAAGGTATTATTCTGTAAAATCTTTAACTTTCTACGAGGAATTGTCGAAAACGGCTAAGTAACTACCCATATTATTAAAAAATCGATACGTTTTAAAATAAAACCGTGCACTATTCATAATTAAACGAATTTATTAGAGAACGAATGAAGAGTAAAAAATTTTCTTAAACAAATGTAAGTGAAAAAAGGCAGGTTAAATTAACGCATTTTGCAAATTAGTTAGCCTTTAGAAGGTATTATTCTGTAAAATCTTTATAGTATACGTTTTGATGACAATGGACGGTTGTCATCGCGGAGCGACGTATTTGAGAAATTAAAAATGTTGTCAATGTCATATTGCTTAATTTATGACAGTGAAAAAAAATGCTAACGTTAGAACAAAAAGTATTTATTGTCCAATGTTATGGTTTAGTTCATACTCGTATGTAACAAGAATGATTAATGAGAAATGGCCAAATCTTACCATTAACCGAATATCAGTTAAATCTATTGTTTCAAAATTTTGAAGAACAGGAAGCGTTTTAAATATTAAAAAGAAGAAAACTCCTATCAATGAAGAAGAAAATGTTGGGGCAACTATTGCGCTGGAATCCGTTCGGCATTTTCCCAAAACATCGCTAAGGATCAGAGCATCCCAAATTGGAAACATTAGTAAATCATACTTGCAAATAATTTTTAAAGCTAATAAAGTCAGGCCATATAAACCTAAATTTGTTCATACTCTAAAAGCTAATGATGATGCAAAAAGACTTGATTTTTGTTTATGGGTTGGTCAGAAATACTTACAAAATACAAACTTTTTTTATAATATCATTTTTTCCGATGAAGCTACTTTCTCAACTAATGGAGTGGTTAGTTCCCAAAATCTACGTTACTGGTCAACTGAGAATCCCCATTTTTGAATTCATTGCAGAAGACAGTACTCCAGGAAAGTTAACGTTTGGTGTGCAGTTACGTACAACGGAATAATTGGACCGTACTTCTTTGAAGCAAATATGAATCAGCATAGTTATTTAGAAATGCTAAATACAATTTTTTTTCATTATTTAAATAATATGCCACTTATTGACAGGCGAACTGCATATTTTCAACAAGATGGTCATCCTGCGCCGCCAAGAAGTTCCGACCTTACAATAATGGATTTTTACTTGTGGGGCTACCTTACCCAAAAAGCGTATGCATCTCAATTGGAACCTGATCTCGATAATTTAAAAATTAGAATTAGAGAAGCGATTCAAGCTATCCCATTGCAAGAGATACGAATCGCATATAAAGCATTTATTAAGAAAGTCCATCAATGCGAGGAGGTTGGTGGAGAAACCTTTGAATAGTTTTTATTTCCTGATAACCTGCCTATTTTCACTTACATTTGTTTAAGAAAATTTTTTACTCTTCATTCGTTCTCTAATAAATTCGTTTAATTATGAATAGTGCACGGTTTTATTTTATAACGTATCGATTTTTTAATAATATGGGTAGTTACTTAGCCGTTTTCGACAATTCCTCGTAGAAAGTTAAAGATTTTACAGAATAATACCTTCCAAAGGCTAACTAATCTGCAAAATGCGTTAATTTAAATCAAATCATATTTTATGAGTTGGAACTTTTTGCCGGTCTCTGTACATTTAGCTAATAAGTCAAAACTTGGTAATGAGACGTAGGTTTTCAACCACAACAACTTTTACTAATTACTTTTTATCCTATCTTTACACATAACGGTACTTTGTTCTTAGCTTTTTTCATATTTTTCTAAATTCTGAACACCCGGTATATAAATTTGAAAAAATAATATGCTTTTTGGTCGTTTGAGAAGAAGCAGGAGTTTTTATGAAAAATAACTTTTTTTCATAAACCCACAAATAAAAAAGTTTTTCCTCTGCGATAGTCAATCCGTGGACACACTGTAGATATGTCTAAACAAATCTGGGTTAATATTGTGTCAATAGTAATTTATGTACCAAGGGCGGTAAGTAGACTATAATGTCCGAAAGGCGGAAGCAACTAGACCGAGGGCATTTGGCCCGAGGGATAGATTTTGCCTGATGGGCATTATAGTCTAGTAACGCCTATGATGTATACAATACTTTATTTTTCATTAATTTTAAAATATAAATAGTTAAACTCCTGCATTTTTTTTGTAACTATTTTCGCCAATTTTTAGTATTTAATGACCTTTGATCGGTTGTCATAGAATAAGCTTGACGGTTGCTAAGGGTTGTTTATTTTAAGCGTCTTTTACGTTTCATAAACGGAAATATGGAAATTCCACAAAATAATTTAGAAAATGCTGAGAAAGCTAAGAAAAACTACCGGCAAAGTCTAAAGCCCTGTTCGACAAGGAGTATAAATATTATATACAATGGAAAGTAAAAAACCAAATTACGGTGATTACTAAAACAGTAAGGATGGCTTACTTTCAGGACTTAATATGTAACCCTTTTGCTCATTGATAATAACAATTTTTAATTATTTTTACGTTATTTTAGTCGGAAAAATATACCCTAAATAGCCTTTGGACAAAATATTCCCAGGTGAAGTCTGAACTTATAGTAAAGGAAAACATTAATATTTCAAGATATTGTCAATTAATAACCTTTTTAAAAGTTAAATCAAAGGGATATCTTTCTAAAAGGTCTAAAGTTTTGGAAGGTGAGCAAGTTTTAACTTTTATCAAAAGTGCGCCGAATGATACCTTCCTGTTGCATAAAGTGGTACTCGTAATGGGAGTTCTTGGAGGCCTAAGACGGGATGAGATGTTAAAAATGGGCGGTACGAATCTGGGCCCAACATCTTTTAATAAGGGTCGTAAAAACGTAAATATTAACCTAGTAAGAAAGTGGGCCCAGAAGCCGAAGCAGGTAAGCTAATAATTGACCAGGTTTTCCCAAAGAGCTTCCTAATTATCAAATGTGCATCCACTGTTTTTCACATAAATTTGGGTTACTTAGTTAATTTCAGTCTTTTATTGGAAGCAAAGCATTTGTCGTTTTGTAGTGTTAAATATGTCTGAGTTAAGTGAAATGGTTAGTCAAAGGGGAAAAATATTGATCGTTTGTGAGAATTACAAATTTTGCTTTCACCGTCTGGTGCCATCCGGAGAAAGTAGGTGGAGATGTGTTAAAAAATTATGTACTGCGTTTATTTTAACCAACAGAGAAGGCCAGGAAAGACTTTTATGTTCTGGGAGTTTAAGTCATAGTACAATATTATAGAAAGACAAAAAATATCCGCTACTGCCAAAAGAAAAGCAGTAGAAGATATACGCGATAGACCTTCAAAACTTTTGTGTTCTGCGATAAAAAGTGACTGCGAAAATTTAACTATTAATGATTTAAAATGTATTAAAGAGAACATGTACAACGCAAGCAGAAAGTCAATGCCAGTGTTACCCAAAAATGCAGGAGAAGTGCATTCAGCATTAGAGGTTTTAAAGCCAGTTACTAATAGAAGAGAAGATTTTCTTTTGGAAAATAATATGGACTGTAACATTATTCTTTTTGGGACACAAACTAATTTAGAGTGGCTGTGTAAGACGGAAATATTGTATGTAGACGGGACATTCGATTATTGTACGAAATTTTTTAAGCAACTCTTTACTCTTCATGGCTTTTTTAATGGACACTATATCCCATTGGTATTTTGTCTGTTACCTAACAAAGCCCAAAGTACCTACGAAGCGTGTTTTCAACTCATTTTAAAAACTGTGGTGAAACATAAAATGTGTTTTAATCCCAAGTATGTCATAGTGGATTTTGAAAAATCAATACATAATGCAGTCAATAATGTTTGGCCAGAATCGAAATTATTGGGATGTAGATTTCATCTAACGCAAGCTTGGTGGCGGAAAATACAACAATTGGGGTTAACAAACGATTATAAAGACAAAAATTCGGAAACGGGAAAGTGGCTAAGGTATTGCTTTGGACTATTATTTTTAGAACCGGAACAAGTGAGCGACACGTTTGTTTTTGAATTATGTTCTATTCAACCGGAAAGTGATAAAGTGGAAAAATTTGCGGATTATTTGGTCGAAAATTATATAAGTGAAGACGCATTATTTTCGCCTGCACTGTGGGCTGCGAATTCTGCTGAACTAAATCGTACAACAAATTAATGCTTGCGAATCATTTCATTCGCATTTAAATAATTAATTTTACCATAGTCATCCCTCATTGTATATTTTTGTCGATGTTTTATTACAGTGTCAAACTGAAACTTACATTAAGCTAAATAGTAGTCATATTCTATTTAAATTTCAGAATAGTGCATCTAAAAAACGACATATTTGTATTTAAAAGAACAAATTTCGAAATACCAGCAAAAATCCATCAGCGTCATTCAGTTTGTAAAATTAGCGTCATACCATTATTCCTGATTAAATGCTTTATATTACGTACTTATATAAGATGTGTTCTTTTTATAATTTACCTGTATTAATAGATTTTTAAATGATTTGTATGTACCTACTTATAATAATTTACCTACTACATAAAAATGGTGTTATTAAAAATAATTGCTGCTTCTCTATGCGTTTTATAGTTTGTAATTTGTACTGTATATATACTTGTAATCAGTGGCGGCTCGTGACATTTATTTTAGGGTGTGCGCCGCAGACGAAAAATTTTCGAGGTGCCACGCCCCTTTTTACCTTTGTATCGATTTTCTTTGTGCTTTTTATCCCAAAAGAATATTAAAAAAAAAAAACGCGGTTTTTAAATGGGATTTTTATTTCAATTTTCCCTTGGAAATCGATTGTCGAAAAGTTATTAAGAATGTTCTCAACAGAATTTTGGTCCATAACTATAACAGTTCGTGTGAAACAATCCGAACTACTAGCCATTATTAAATTACAACAACAAAAAACACCCACAACACCGTCAATAACCTTCAAACTTCTCTAATCGCGTAAAAAAACTCTAAAACAATCATATTAAATTATTGAAGTGTGCATTCAGATAGCGCACGGCGACGCCCTTTCATCGGGCGATTAACCGAATATTCCCGATCAATCCACACAGGGAAAATCCATTTAACGAGAGCGCCGAACGAATACACACGGCAGACCATTTCAATCAGTAGATGTAAGTGCACGCTGCAGTCGCGCTTGAAGTCTTTCGCATTCGCCATTCTTATATACAAGTTTTCTTGATATTTTTTTTATATAAATTTTATTTTTGCTTGGTGCTTGGTGCTTGGCTTTCTTAGGCAGTGCGCGCGCACGGGCGCACCTATTGACGAGCCGCCCCTGCTTGTAATAATATATAATCAATTTTTAAGTAAATCATTTTGTGTACTATTTTCTCCTTAATTATCTACCCGAGTACCTGAATAATTAGTTGGGCCCAGTTTCCCATAGGCACTGGCGGACAAATTTTGGGTCTGGGCCCACTTTCCTATACTTTCATATTTGTTACCTGACTCTGGGCCCAGTTTCGAATCGCCCGTAAAAATGACCATTATATTGAGGATACGGGGCCTGTTATGCTTGTCAAGGTACCAGAAACTAAAACTGCTACGCCAAAAAGTTTTACTATAATCGAAGGAGACCAAACAGATGCTCTGAGATTGGTTAGACAGTACCTTGCATTAAGGTCAAAAGGAATTGAGAAACGCAGATTTTTCCTTACATACCGAAATGGTAAATGCATAGCTATGCCTGTGGATAAAAATACACTAGGACGTGTTCTTTCAATCATAGCGAAATTTCCTAATTTAGAAAACGCCAAGGAATATACAGGACATTGCCTACGTCGGACCTTGTCCACACTTCTTATCGAGGGTGGTGCTTCCCTTGCAACCATTAAGCTACACGGAAAGTGGACGAGTACTAGCGTAGCGGAGGGTTATATACAGGAAAGCATCACGTCGAAAAACTGGATAGCAAAAATGATAGCTATATTACTGAAAAAGAAAATATGTTAATTAATGTTGAAATGGAGCAGGAATCCGCATGCACATCGAGAAACTCAGCAATCGAGTCGCAAAATTTCATAGTTGGTCCAGCTTCTTTCTCAGGAAAATTAAAAAATTGTATATTTAACATAGGAAAAACAGAATATTATTATGTAAAAAAATTGTTAAAAATAAATACAAATTTTGTTCAATATTTTCTTTAATAATAATTACCTGGCATTACGAAAATCACCGGACATTATGAACTTTATCGCCCGCTAATATTTCCTATGATATTATGATGATGTTTATAGCAACCGCTTATTAAGGTATTATAAGTAAATAACTGATAGATGAAAAATAAATTCATATTATGACACGACATGCCAAACTGATGAATAATAAAATAAGTAAACAAATTTAAATTTATTTTTGTTGTCTACAAAATAATAATATAGAGAAAGAAAAATAAGAATGGTGTTTTAAAAATGTTGTTCTTTACATGGACGATGATATAGAAAAAGGAATCAGCCGCCAAATAGTTAAATGGAGAATAATATCAAAAACCCATTATTTAGTGAATATCAATGAAAAAAATCTTATTTTCTGCATTTTTGGTATTTAATTGGTGTCGGCGAAATTGGAAATTTGGGAGTAGTGGACAGGGCCTTAACTAAGTGATATTTTACTATGGGCAAGGTTTATTTTTTTTCGCCCCCTAGAGAAATGCGCTGCAGTAGGGAGGGGGGATACTTTAACATTTTTAAAATAACACACAAAATTTATATGTATAAGTTTTTTTACTTTTTATTAAATAAGTTATAAGTTTATAAATATTTTTTGCTTTACAATTTTTTTTTATCAGTTAATTATTAAGCTTACTTAATAATAAGAGAAGATTATAATATATGTATTGTAAAACTAAAAAAAAAATAAAATAAAAAATGGAAATACATACAAATAGACTCTCCTCTCTACTTAAATATTTGATTAGGAAGATAATTTTACAAACAATATTTTCTGGCTTTTTGTGTTGCGAAATCTGATATACATACTGTACTGGCACCAGCTTGTAAAATTGAAAAAATGTAGGTAATATTATCTTACCTGTTGTATTTATGTCTTTTAACTCAAATTATTTCCTAAACTAATGGATTTAGCCATATGACATGTTTCATAATTGTTGTTTAGAATGTTTAGGGGAATCAGAAAACGTGCTTAAAAAGGGGTCATTCCATTTAAATAAACCAAAGATTTGTTTACCATGACTGTTTGAGGCACCCTGTATAATTACAGATATCCTAGTTTTATAGATTTTTTTAAGGTCTACAACTTTTATACCGAAAGTTTTTTTATATTGTACGCGATTTTCTAAATAATTGACCGGTCCGGGACTTTTTACACACTGTGTATACAGGGTGTTTCAGAATAAGATGCCGATCCTTAACGGTGTGGATCCTTAGGTGATTTTAAGAAGAAAAGTTCAAATTAACATAATATATCCTTAACCTATCAACTTTCGAACTACAGGGCGTTAAAGTTTTAAGAAAAAAATCGTTTTTCTATCATAACTTTAACAACTTTCTAGCTATTTTTATGAATTTTTCACATATGCCCTCTAAGCATCAATAGCCATTTTTTGGTGTAGAAAAATTTTAAAATTTTTTAACCAGTGGCGTCCTGAAAGGGTTTGGACTAGACATTTTGGAAAAATATTATGTACGCCACTGCTTTTTCTCAAGATAAAAATTATTTTTAAAATACTCATTCATTTTAGGCCAAATTTAATATCTTGCCCTTTTATCGTCCGACAAACAGTTTCCGACAAAAAAAATAAAAGCATTAATGCGCATTCGCTATGTTCCTATGGTTTTTGACAAGTAGGCTATGAACTTTGTTAAGGAAACAATGACAATAACGAAATATTTAATGCCAAATAGTTTTGACAGCTATTTATTTATGTACACGGCTTTCCACTTAACTTAAATTTTAGAAATGAAATACCTTTTAAACGTATAAGTATCATGGTAAATTTTACAAATGTCGAGTTTGCGGATTATTATACCAAGAGCGTTATCCAAATAGAATAGTTCCGGATGCACGAACGATTTCAGGAACTCACAGAAAGTTATGTGAAACGGGATCTTTTGAAACAAAAAACTACTTAAAAGGGGCACACCAAACTACACGAACACCGGAAACCGAAGAAGCTGTTTTAAATTCAGTGGAACAAAACCCTAATATAAGTACCAGAAACATTGGGAATATTTTAAATATTACTCATGTCCTAGTCTGGAGAATTCTTAAAAGTTATTTGTTATATCCGTACCATATTCAACGGGTCCAGGCCCTACTTCCTAGGGATTTTCCATTACGCATTAATTTCTGCCAATGGTTTATTCAAATGGTTACCGAAAATCCCCAATTTGATGCCAGAATTTTGTTCACGGACGAAGCTAATTTTTCCAGGAACGCCATACAAAATCTTCATAACAATCACTTCTGGGCAGAAGAAAATCCACATGCCATTACGGAATCCCACCACCAAGAGCAATTTTCTGTAAATGTTTGGGCTGGAATTATTGGTGATTATTTATTTGGGCATTATTTTTTACCAGCCAGATTGAACGGAATCAATTATCGCCAATTTCTTGAACACACTTTACCAAATTTGCTAGACGACGTCCCTATTTTAACCCGACATCGTATGTGGTTTATGCACGATGGCGCACCTGCCCATTTCAGTCTCTTAGCACGAGAGTTTTTAAATCAACATTATAGTAATCGATGGATAGGGCGCAGAGGAACACAATCGTGGCCACCTAGATTCCCTGATCTAAACAGTCTAGATTTTTTCCTGTGGGGACATCTGAAAACGTTGGTTTACAGCATCCCAATAAATACTGAAGAGGAGTTGAGAAATCGCATAATAGTTTGTTTCGACACTATCAGGAATACTCCAGGAATTTTTCAAAGGGTACGAGACTTACTGAGGAGAAGAGCTGAATCATGCATTCTTGCAGGTGGTGGCCACTTTCAACAGCTAATCTAAATTATTTTCGTTTTTGTTCACACGTTATTTAATGTTAAAAAATAAACCATAGGCACATAGCGAATGCCCATTTAATGCTTTTTATTTTTTTTGTCGGAAACTGTTTGTCGGACGATAAAAAGGCAAGATATTAAATTTGGCCTAAAATTAATGAGTATTTTAAAAATAATTTTTATCTTGAGAAAAAGCAGTGGCGTACATAATATTTTTCCAAAATGTCTAGTCCAAACCCTTTCAGGACGCCACAGGTTAAAAATTTTTGAAATTTTTCTACACCAAAAAATGGCTATTGATGCTTAGAGGGCATGTGTGAAAAATTCATAAAAATAGCTAGAAAGTTGTTAAAGTTATGATAGAAAAACGATTTTTTTCTTAAAACTTTAACGCCCTGTAGTTCGAAAGTTGATAGGTTAAGGATATATGTTAATTTGAACTTTTCTTCTTAAAATCACCTAAGGATTCACACCGTTAAGGATCAGCATCTTATTCTGAAACACCCAGTATATATGTGCATTTTCTAAGTTAGATCCAATTTTTAACTTCTTTTTTTTCTTTGTTCAACTATTCGGCTGGTCATGATTAGATA
Source organism: Polydrusus tereticollis (assembly GCA_963920685.1). Classification (NCBI taxonomy): domain Eukaryota; kingdom Metazoa; phylum Arthropoda; class Insecta; order Coleoptera; family Curculionidae; genus Polydrusus; species Polydrusus tereticollis. Next base: position 37,085,513 of record OY987330.1, on the reverse strand, counting down.
AGTCTTGGATTCGGAAATAAATCTTTAAATAATTGACGTGTGTCGATAGCGTTTAAGTTGGTACTTAAATTGATTGAAGTTGAAAGGTTACTTTGCGAAAATTAATCGGGTCTTGGTACATCTGAAGTAATTTGTTATGACTTAATAAAAAAATTAATTTAACGTCGGCATTCGTAAGTCATTTTGCAGTACGTGAGTCATCGTATGGCATTCTATTATGTATTCCCCTTAATCATATATCATTATAATAACGCTTAGAGGGCCACCATTCCCCCGGTTTCCTCTGTCATCAAAACCTTTTGGGTTTCTTTGCCTCAATTTTAATTTTCTTCGGTAAACACCACACATGTTTTATTTATTTTATTTTATTTATTGATATTTAATACATTATGTAAACCAACTAAATGACACTCTCAGTTCCTTTAAGGTTCAACTCAGTTACTACCTTATATTGTGCTGTTGCCCAAAGGTTCATGTTATTTTCCGAATGGAAAGAATTGTTTAAACATTGCAAAAAGTGTAAAATATTTATCTTTACATCTTATTTCTGACGTTACTCCACTTTAATACTACTGTGAGTTATAAATACTGCCACCCATTTTAATATGTATCAACAATAACGAGCCTATTAAATATATTTGTGGTTTATGACACTTTTAGTTCCCTTCAGATCGATAGATCGTAATGAGAACAGTAATAATACGCTAAATCCAGCATTTCAAAAATATTGTGTTAAGACGCTGCTCTGCAACGGGTGCGATATCAAGAGACAAAACAATAAACTGTCTGAGACACAGAAATCCGTAGCTCTGCAACCGAATCGTTTGTCATGAAAATGGAATTGAATTGTCCTGTATATCTATTATTCTTGAATAGTTATGGCTTACTGTGGCACTCTTAGATTCAAGTATTCGAATTTATTTCTGGTGTAGTAAAATACCTCTGCCTTAAATCAAACAAATATATTATGTTTATTTAAATAGCTAATCTGAAGAATATGTCAAATCCATTTTATACATATTTTTACATATTATTATAGTAGTTGTTGACGGAGATCCATTTGATATGTCAATTGTCACCAACAAGATAAAATCTAGACGGGGGGGGGGGGGGGGGGGGGAAATGTTAAAAATGTGTTGTTTCAATATGTTCCCCAACCTCTCTATTGGCGTCCTAAAATTTGAAGCGATTTTCTTTGACAACAAATTTTGTACCAAGAGGTTTATTCAACTTTACAATTTCCAGTAGCCGCTTTTCAGCATATATTTATAAAATGGCTTCTTATTTACAGTAAGCAAATAAATTCTGTCATTTTTTTTCCAAGAAGACGTTGCAATTTTCTCGGATTTTCTTGAGTGGTAGCTGGCATTATCCATGACTATAACAGACCCAGGAGGAATAGGATCTAGCATTTGCTGAAAGTATTCTTCAAATACTTCAGCGTTCATGTCTTTATGATAGTCTCCAGTCCATTTTGATTTAAATGCTATCAAATCCATTTTTACTACGAATGTGAGTAATTATTAATCTTTTACCTGTTCCCGATGGTGCTTTTATTCCGGTGGACCATCTCGCGCTTTTTACATGTTTATTCTGCCATCACCAACGGTATATCCTCGGGCGATTCGAAATTCGTCACAACGGTCAAGTAGACCTGACCTTTGAGTACGATATTCGTCACATATCATTTAATGGCCCTGTTTTGGCACTACCAAATTCGTCACAATGGTAATTATTCCTATAATAATAACAATCTGATTAGGGTTTGTTCAATATGATTAGGAATATAAATAAAACAAACAAGTCGTTAGATAATTATTTCAATTAATTTATTTACAAAATTTTTTAAAAAATTACAACTATGTAAGTACATACATTATTTACATACTAAGTTACATTTATGGACTGTGCCCATATACATTTGAAACTACTTTTACAAAATAGAGTGTAGTTATTCTTTTGGCATTTCAAATCTGTTTTTGCAAAAAATCTTGTCGCCGCCTAGTGGCTGAGTTTTTAGACTTGCAAGAAGTAGAAGCACTATTAAATTTTATATACACTTCTATTTGAAACTTTAACAAAACATCCATAAAATAAAAAATTGTTGGTGAGCTATAATAAAAAGAACTATTTAAGTGCGAGTGGAAAGATTCACAAGCGTTTGTGGTTTTATTTAAAGCAAAAGAGGCATCAGCCCAAATGTGGGGTGGAAAAGTGGCTTCGTCGGAAATATAAGGATCTACTAAATAATTAGCAAAAGCTGTTAATCTATCATCATTTGGTTTTATTTCGAGTAACTCAAAAACAAAAAGTCACTTACCAGATTTAAATCTAAATATACCAACCCAAAACAATAACGAAACCACTTTCCAATTTCACAATTTTTATCTTTATATTGACAACGTAAACCTAATTTTTGTATTTTACGCCACCAAGATTAAGTGAGATGAAACCGGCAACCAATAATTGTAATTTTATCCCATACTTTACGAACTACATTTTGGGTGGCAATTTCAAAATCAACAACTACCTTTTCTGGAATAAAATATAAGTTATTAACAGAGCATAGAAACTTAATTTTTTTCTAAACACAGTCTATAAGTTTCTTCCATTTTGTCTTTTAGTAAACTAAACACTAGAGGTATGTAATGTCCGTTTAAGTAGCCATGTAGGTATAGTGAATAGTTGTGTAAAAAATTTCGTGCAATATTAGAATGTTCCATCCATGCAAATAAATTGCGACTAACATAAAAATTGTAAATTTGTCTTGCAACCCAAAATTATGATACCTTTTTCTAAATCATTTTCTAACACAAAATTTCCTCTCTTGAAGTTTTATAAAAATGTTTTGTCAGATAGCTGTGAACCTCATGGGCAGAGCGAGGCAAAGTAGGCAATGTTTTGCGACGAGCATTGTACATATTTTCTTTGATACACTTTAAGTCTCGGCATTTCAATGTTTCAGAAAAATTACTGGAACTTAACTCCTTGTGCACAATTTTTGTTGGTCTTTCTGTAAGATCCTCTTTGGCTCTTTGCAGGCAACACTAAGTACAGTATTGCCCGAAAAAAACAGTACTGAACTTGTAATCGGATTATATGTTTAAAAAATACATATTATTGACACTTTATTATATGTTCTAAGTGTGCACCTCCTCGTTCAAGACAGACTTCATAACGATGTTCTAAGTTTCTGGTCATGTTATTGAATAAGGGTTGTCTCAGAGCTGCGAAGAAGACTCTAACGGCATCCTTTAATTCATCGATGGTTTGTGGTGCCCGTTTGAAAACGGCATTTTTAGCCATGCCCCAAATGTATGCGTCTGGAGGTGTGAGGTCTGGAGAATGTGAAGGATAAGGGAAGTCAGTAAATCGTGAAATGAATTTGCTTGGAAAATGTTCTTGAAGAAATTGACGAATTCCGGCAGCAGTATGGCAAGTTGCCCCGTCCTGCTGAAAAAATTGGTTTCGAAATGCCAAGTTACGTGCACGACAGAATTGACGTAGATCAGGGATAAATCGTGTTAAAATGTGTCTGTACCTCTGTTGATTAGGTGTGACTTGCCTACCATTCTCTTCGATGAAGTACGGACCAATGATTCCGTGTCCGGACACAGCACACCAGACACTCACTTTTGCACTATGTAAAGTAACCTCTTGAACCTCATCGGGTCTGGCAAAGCCCAGAAATCGATTTGTGCGACGATTCACATAGCCTGACAAGTGAAAGTGTGCTTCGTCTGAAAACCAAACATTTTTCAAAAATTCAGGATTTTCATACTGTAACGCGAGAATTCTGGCGCAATATTCCACTCTACTGCGATAATCCCGAGGATGTAGTTGTTGATGTACCTGAATCACATACGAAAATGCACCCAGCTCCTTCAGGATTCTTTGAAAGGAAGTTCTTTTTAAATCAAGTTGTAACGCTGTCCTTGCCTGGCTGGCTTTCGGATTTTGTAAGATTTGCTCAAAAACACGTTCATGGTTATTGTTGTTGTTAACTGTCCTGGGACGCCCCGAGTTTCCTTTTCGTTGGCACAATACACTACCCGTATTTCTGAACTTTTCAATAACCTTCAAAATTACAGCATTACTTGGAGAACGTTTATTAAACCGTTGTGTGAATTGATCAGACACGTATAGCAAACTTGCACCATTATGTCGGCCCATTCCGTATGAGCGAAAATAATGCTCTACCAGAAACACTTTCTCCTCTGTACTTAACACCATTTTTAACAATTAGGCCCTACTAATTACTTCTTTGAGGTTTACTTGACAGGTCTATACTAGCTAACTTGAGTGTGACAGCGCACGCATAAAAACACCGCCAACTTAGTTTCAGTACTGTTTATTTCGGGCATATCTGTATTTGTCTTGCAATATTTTCTTCAGGCCCGTAGTGATGTTCGTTTCTTACGGATGTAACAGAAAAGCCGCCAGATTCTCCCACAGTGTATACATATACATTACACTTCGGTCGTTTAATGCACCTCCAAACAGTTTCATTTGTTAAGGTGCATCGATGTTTAGAAAACTTATAATTTTCATGCACAATTTGCGTTTTTCCGCGTTCACTTTTAATTTCTTTCACAAACGACATGTTGAATACACAAAATACTGTCGGTAAATATATTAGATTTTCATTGTAGATTACTAAGACCTGCCAATTATAGGTAAAATAAATATAATCCTTCTTTAATGACCAAACTTAATGCTACCTGTAACAATCATTATTGAAGGAAGGGTTTTGTGACGAATTTCGGACACCCTTTAATTTTACCTGTAAGCTTCGCCGGTCCAAGTAATAAAATTGCGACGAATTTCATACCGCCCATATCCTTGATTTAACTAAGTTTCGTCCATATAATAGATATTCCCGTTTTCCCTTCGAAGCTGTCCAACTGCCCTCAAATATCGTCGTCGCCAGCAGATGATTTTGTCTTTCTCTATTGAAAGTGATTGTCTGTTTTGAATTTTTCATAACCAAAATTAATTTTCTTCAAAGGTTTCCATAGTTTCTTCTTACCCATGGGTTGAATGAAATCATCCTTTTTCATTTCAGACATTATTTTGTCCAAGGTAGGTATTTCCTTTTTTAAGTAAGACGAGTGTATGATTCTTCTATTGGCAGTCTTTTCATCCTCATTTGTTACAGTTTATTTTCTTCCTGTAGTTCTCCTTGGTGACCTGATGGGGCCACGTTTATTCTCGGTATATTGTTGACTGTCCGACTGCGGTCATATTCGAACACATTTCAATATTTTTGCCACTCCGAATGTTGAATTTTGGTGGCAAAGAGCGTTGAACACATTGGGAATAATGATTTTTTCATTTTTAGAAAGCGCAATTTTGCTAATCCGTTTCTCAGCAGCACATTCAGAAACACTAGCCATCCTCAAGAACGAAGTTTCCCAATAACTGCCGGAAAGTAACTAAACATTTTAAATTTTTAAAACAGGGAGGCACAGGTAGGTAAACTACGAGTGCCTCTGTCTACCCGATCTCGGAACCCCAGACAATAAATAAAATTATTAAAAAATAATAATTGGACTACACCCATGGAATAGAGCGAAGACCACTGGGTTTTATAGTTCCATAATGATTTATTACTCTCCCGCATTAAGCAATTTGTCGTTTGCTCTGTACTATTTCTTTTAGATAGAGATCAGTTATCTCGGTAGATTTTGCTGGGACGCACATAAATATCCTGTCCCAGCCTAATATTCCCTAAGTCGGACTAGACTCTACCAGCGTATAATAAATTATTTTTAAGCGGTTTATATCAAAAATGTTTGAATTGTATTGTTAACTATTGATGTGGGCATCTTACTCACGGGGAGAATCAATAGTATAACTCACAAATATTTCGCTTCATTGACTAAATTAATTTTGATTGTTCTTACAGAGTTTAATATCAATTGTCTTAAATGAGGGCAATTTTCTCTCATCGCTTCAGTGCAAAAATCCGAGTTGCAAAACTCCCAAAGCAAGTAGACCATTTTATTAGCAAGTTTACTTAAGTGTGATTAACTTTTCTGGTATAAAATATTGAATAGGTATGTTTGCATTATTAGAGTATTCGTTAAAGGGGTTAACAATTAAATGTTTGAAACGTTCGAATAAGGAAAAAGGATTGACAAAAACGGCTTTATATAGATTAAAAATAGCTTGATCCTGCTGATGATACAACAATACTTTGGCATGGTAAATATTGGATTGAATTAATTAAAATAATTAATGTAGATTTAATAAAAATTAAAAAGTGGCGTGGCTGTATCTACTTTCTTTTAATATAACTAAAACCAACACATTTACTCTTAAATGTTCACTTAATAATAATATTATTTTTGACAATCTAATAATTAACAACCACAAATTTATAAAATTTTTAAGAACTTACGTTACTCAAAATCTTTCTTTTAATGAAGGAAAGAAAACTAGCTTCAGGTTGTTAGGTTCCTAGTACCACAGAAAATATAGCTCTATTTTCTGTGATAGTACTTCCTCATGAAGTAAATGATTCTTCAAAATGTATATTTTGCATTAATATAATCTCTTTTAGGACATGGAATTTGCTTTTGGGAAAGTTCATATCAATATCTTCTTAATTCTATTTTTATTTTACAAAACTGAACAATTAGTTATTTGTGCAAAGCAAGATCTAAAGATTCTTGTAAATCCTTGTTTATCTCCCAAGAAATTTTAACACTTTTATATTGGAAACAGTTTTTTTGATTAAAAAGAAAAATACAAATAATATTAATTTACCTACTTATAATACAAGACAAGACTATAATATATGATTACCTATTCCTTCTTCAAGTCTTGCAAAAAAATCTATAGGTCATCATTCTAAAAATCCTTTTTATTTATATCTTCCAGTTTATACTAAAAAAATATCAAATTTAAAAATGTTTAAGAAACAGTGAAAATTTATATTATAAGATCCAAGACCATTCCCTTACCTAGACGGTATCTACTGTACTTTTTCGTTATTACTGGGGACATTTTCTTTTCTAATACTAAGATAGCATTTCATTCAGTTTATACTCATTCCATTAAATGCCGCATTCTCCAAAGCGTCTAACAACAAATCGTGGATATTTATCAAGTTGCTAAACTACCTTGCAGTAAGTTTTAAATTTGCCCACGTGACATCGCTTAATTCATTTAATATGGTAAAATTTGATAAATGAAATGCATTCATCAACGGCACGCGAAAGAATTTCAAAGAACTACGGGGTAGTTTTTTTCATCTCACGTTATTTATGAAACGCAAAAAGTTTAACAAGATCCACTTTATGAGAATAAAATTGTATTTTGTGTGTATTTAAGTGTTTGTATAATGATGTTATTTATCAAACGTTTTTTTTTGTTGACGTATGGCATGAAAAGATTCTTTTTCAATCATGCATGTTTGGTAGCATAAACAAAAAGCAATAAAATTATTTGTTGGGAGGAGAAGACCAGACATTTTTTTATAGTATTATGAACATATAATTTAGGCATAAAGAATTACGAAATTTGTATGGCACATTTTCTTTTTAAAAATGAATTTTTGATTAACAAATAATTCAAAATAGAAAAAATACTATAAAGTACATGGTTTGTAAAGTTTTTAGTACACCCGTTAGAAAATCAAACGAATACGTAGGGTAAACGCTACTGTTGTTGGCCACTTCACTTTAAATTTAAAATATCAAGAGTTTAGTTTTTAATCCATCAAATACGTTAATGTCATTATAGAGAGATTACAACCTTTCAAAAGTAACAGTGACAATCTACTGTCAGTCATTAATTACCAATCTTAACAGTGAATGTAACTAAAGGAACAAAATTTTGCCGATTAAAAACTATGTTGCTATAGCTATTTTCTGAAATTCTGATTGGTCAGTGGGGTCGGCAAAATTATGAAGGTAGTGGTTTTTCCGATTAAAACATGTAAATATCTAAAATTGCTACAATTTGATTGGTTCAAATTATGATGAGTGGAATAGTCATTTAAAAACGTGAAGTTTCGAGTTTTACCTGCTAGCGTTGCTATGGATTCATTTTATTATTGTATTGTTTGATACAGACGCATAATTTGATTTGACAAGTGTCAGTAAATCTTATTCAATTAAGCGATTTCCAAGCTTTAAGCTGGATTTATAAACTCAAAAAGTCGGTGAGGTTGAAGTTATGATCAAGTTGGTGAGGTTAGATATTCCGAACTACGAGCATAAAAATTGGTTATCTCGAACTACCCGGGAACTTTTCGAACCTCTCGACCTTTACATGAACGAGTTTATAAATGGAACTGAGTATTCCCTTTATAGTTGGAACTGCGGTGACAAAAATGCCTTGGAACTCCCAAACTGATGAGAAGCACGTTTTTGTATAGTTCGAGTGTCGTTCTCGAAATCCGTGTTGTCGAGTAGGGGTCTGGCGCTCGGCGGTGAGCGGCTATAATATTTTTTCTAAATTTTGACCAGCGGTTTAAAAAAACATTTCCCAAACGCATGAAAATTACTGGAGGGCATCTAGGCAACCCCCCAATTACCGGAAAAATATTTTCATCCGATTTGATCTTTGCAAACAGCTCTTCCAGGAGCTCAAAAATAATGGAAAAAAGGGGGGAAAAAAATGTGCTCATTTAAACTTGAACTATTAACATTGACATAAAATTAACAGCAAGTGGTTCCACGGAGGGTTTAACGCTAGAAAATACAAAAACAAGTCAGGATCGCAACATCGCAACACCTTTTGACAATTTTTCTAGGGCAACAATAAATAACTGTACTTTTAATCTGATGTTTAATAAATAGTTCATTGTTGTATTTTATAAAAATAAATAAAGTAAGTAGGTATACAAATATCCAATATGTCTTGTAATTTTCAACATTATTTATTTATGACAAACACACACTTTTTCTTCCGGTCTAAGCGTAAGAAAAATTACTTTTACCTCCGCTGCCTATAGCAACCGTCTACTGTAAAAAAAGCAAAACTTTAACGTCAAAAATTAGTAGAAAAATGTGAAGTTTATTGACCTTTGAAGAAAAAGATTATTTCACAATTAAAACACCTTTTCGTTTCACCAGTCCGACAATCACACATCCAAAGTAAAACCATTATAATTTCCCTACTAAGCCTTTAATTTAACATATGCCTAAGACTACAGATTTTCACAAAAACATTAATTAATTAAATATTCAAACAACCCTTCATTAACAGCTAAACAATATCATAACCGATCATAAAATTCATTTCTAACATTACTGAGTTGATATTGAGAAGTTCTGTCATATTCTAACGAAATACAGTTTTTTAGCTGGTTTAGATTTGTAAGTTTTACAACTTCATGAATAAAATTTTTTAAGTGATCCCACAGAAAGAAGTCGTTTGGCAAAATATCAGGAGACCTGGCTGGCTATAGGATTAGATGCCGTGGGTCAATAACAGGGGCGTGCTGTGAGTTATGAAGAAGGGGAAGCACCGCCGGAGGCGAAAAATTTTTTGAGGACCACGCCCAAATATTGGCAATTTTTCGACGTTTAAATACAGGTAGAATACTGTCATGTAGGTACTGTCGAAAATGTGTGATTATGTACCTATGATTTTTTAATATTTCTTCTATTTTCTAAATGGCTAGGTACCTATGTTTTTTTTTATTAATTTTTACGTAATTTGCCCGTCGAAAACCAATTCTTTAGTGACCCAACCCTGCCTAAGAGTCGTTAAAAACAAGTTAACAAAATTTCATAACAGAAACTAATACAGAAAACTATCTATACATTTTTACTTTGAATTCACAGATTGATTTAATTTTAAACGGATTTTTTAGCCGCCTTCACTTCTGTCTTTAAATTAAAATCTGGTGTAGGTCTACCTGTTGCAATAATATTCCTTTTTTCATCAAAGAAAAGCGTTGAAAATCCTTTTTCCAATAACTTGCATACAGAACAGATACACTTTACATTTCCCGAACTCGATGGGCCGGCAATTGGTTGCTCCATGACAAAATAAATCAAGAAATAAGATAAACAAAGTCACAGATCCTCTACCGTGTAGCGCGTATTCCTGGCGAAAAATCGCGACAAACAATCGTAATATTCGTAACTGCCGAGTACACACACGTGGAAACTAAATATTTTGGCGGCTTCGTTCCGGCGTCGCATCGCGGCGAAGGAAATACCGAAGTCTAACGATTTACCCTTTACTTGGCACGGCAGACCATATTAATTATTACTCGTATACGCGTATAGAGTGTGGTATACACGTATTGAGATCACTTCGATTCTTCGATACATTTAATATTGCGTTGGTCAGGGATGCATACAGGGCCGGATTTGGTTTGGAAATTAGATAGAAATAAATACTTGGGTATTTTAATTGTATACATAGGTATAGATTAATATAAAATTTGTTTTGTCTTATGTGTTATGAAAGCGGTAGGGGAAGCAGTGCTTCCATCGCTTCCATGGACCGCACGCCCCTGGTCAATAATATTTTCGTTAAAAATATTTTGCAAGTATTCCCTAACCATGAGAGAATTATGGGCAGGACAACCATTCATTTAATACCAGATCTCCTGATTTTCGCGGATAACTTCTTCTAGGGCGGGTTCAATTCGATTTTGTAGTAAGTTTAAATAGGTTACTGCTGTAAGGTTGCCTTCCATAAAAATGGTACAATATTGCGATATCCTACACTTCCCGCCCAAACATTTATTTTTTGTGAATATTGCGTCCGAGTATGAACAAGACGATGCTCATTTTCTTGGCTCCAATATCAGCAATTTTTAACATTCGTTGTTGAGGGTGAATCAGTATGACAGATGCCAGAAATAAAGCATTATCAAGGTTTAAAAAAGCAAAAGTATGGCTGATTGGAATACATATAAAACTTTAAGAAACACCGTAGGTAACTGATGAGGTTAAAAAGGAAAAAAAGGTATATTATGACAGATTCTTTAACAATAATAATAACCGAAAAAATGTGTGGGCAGGTATAAGAACTATGGGCATTATAGTTAAAAAAAAATAGTGATCTTTCGTCAAATCTAAGTAATGTTACCGACATAAACAATTATTTCTTAAAATCAGTTCCTGACATTCCACCTGATCAAGACTTAATATCATTCTATTCAAATAGAGATAATTCTTCTATTCCCCTTACATTTTGTTTTACACCTATAACTGAGATAGAAGTATTGGAAATTATAAAAAATATTAAATCTAAAGCTGTTGGTTGTGACGGTATTAACATAGCAACAATTCAGTTATGTGTTCCTCACATTCTGCCTCATATTGCGCATATTATAAACTATAGTCTAAAATATTCTGGCCAGTGGAAAAAGGCATTAGTTATACCGTTACCAAAAATAGCCAATCCAACTAGTTTCAATAATATGCGCCCAATAAGCATACTACCCACATTCTCAAAAATATTAGAAAGAGTTATAAATATGCAATAATTGGAAAAGCATTTAATGGAATTATTCCTGTGACTCAATCAGGGTACAAGGCCGGACATAGTTGCATTACTTCATTTTACGGATGATATATTTACAGCCACTAAGGGTAAGTTAACCCTTCTAACCCTTTTAGACTATTCGAAAGCTTTCGATACTCTAAATCATCAAATTTTTAACGCTATTTTAAAATTTATTGGAATGTCAGAAAATGCACATAAACTTTTATCATCTTATTTACAACATCGAGTGGAGGCGGTCACATATCATATCAGGGTACAAGGCCGGACATAGTTGCATTACTTCATTTTACGGATGACATATTTACAGCCACTAAGGGTAAGTTAACCCTTCTAACCCTTTTAGACTATTCGAAAGCTTTCGATACTCTAAATCATCAAATTTTTAACGCTATTTTAAAATTTATTGGAATGTCAGAAAATGCACATAAACTTTTATCATCTTATTTACAACATCGAGTGGAGGCGGTCACATATCATATCAGGGTACAAGGCCGGACATAGTTGCATTACTTCATTTTACGGATGATATATTTACAGCCACTAAGGGTAAGTTAACCCTTCTAACCCTTTTAGACTATTCGAAAGCTTTCGATACTCTAAATCATCAAATTTTTAACGCTATTTTAAAATTTATTGGAATGTCAGAAAATGCACATAAACTTTTATCATCTTATTTACAACATCGAGTGGAGGCGGTCACATAACATGGTGCAACATGATATTAATATTCGCTTTAAAGGAAACCTTACTACTCCCATGTATGCAACTGAAATTTTTAAACGAAGTTTTTTAGTTAATATAGTTTGTTGCTTAAATAATTTACCACAAGATATTAGAAATATTAATAATATTAGACGTTTTAAAATACTATTATTTAAAAGACTACTGGCTGAACAAAATGGACAATAATCTTACGCCAAACACTAATGTTAATCTAAAAGGATACTTTATGATGGTATAACTCTGCTTTTGTTTTGGTTGTTTTTTTTCTCTTTTTTCTACTTGCGGAAACATTTTCTTTGTTTCTCTTTTTATTACTATTATTATTATTATTTTAATATAAGGTATATTGTACCTATATAAATTTATATTTATAGACTTAACAATTTTGTTGGGTATAGAATTCAATTATTATATTAATAATTACTAAATATGAATGTTATTCTAGATATTTGTGAACTTTCTTTTTTTTTTTCGGGTTAGATAGAACAGTATACTGGGACCACTAGTAGACTGAATCTCGCCTATTTCAAAATCAACATATCGCCGCTCGAGAACAATATCGACGTATAACTGCGAAAACACAAATTTTACAGGAGAGGCAAAAAACAATTATTTTAATTTATTATTTAACTAATTTTGAAGGAGAAGGAAAAAATAATATGTTTTAAAATAAAAACGATTTAACAGTATTTTGTGACCACTTTAAGGCCCAGTAATTAGAAATAAATAGTTATTAAAATTTATGGTGAATTTTGTAGTTACGTCGTTATATCTCCAAAATGAAACACGATAATTCTCAGTTTGTCAAAGTTTTTATTATTAAAACGAACACAAAATTCATTTCGAATCGAGACAAAAGATATTATTTTGAAAATAGTGATATTAAGTGACAATAACGAATATAAAAATACTTATATTCTAAATCTGAAACATTTAGATTGTTACATAATCGAAAAAGTATCTATAGAAATCAGAAATATTGTGAGTATCAACTAAACTTTTGAGATCTTTTCTCTTGTTTTCAGACAACGGAATCTGTTTTGGATAAGTTTGTTTAACGGTAATGGTTTTTATATCTTTTAGATCAGAACGTCTCTTTTTGGTTCTAAAATTAACAGAGTTTCATTCTTCTTGCTTATAACTAGTTTTAAATTGAAACATACTGCTGTTTTTTTCAAATTTTAAAAGTCGCACATGGCTAATTTTAAAGTCATGCCCCTGAATATCTTTTGAAATATTGAGAGACATTTCATCGTATAAACTTTTAGGATCAATAAAATCATCGAAACCCATTTCCTTAACTTCTATTGGATTACCCTTTTTTTTGGCGCTGCGTATGATTGAAACATATTGTCCAGGAATATAGACAGGTCCAGATTTTTTTGATCTTCTTATTGCCCCTTCGATAACGCTATGGACCGCATCGCCCTGTTCCTTGTCCTTTTCTTTTTCTTTTCTGTTAAGATCTTTCTCTTCTAGGTGCTCTTTATTTTTTATCTCCAATTTCGCATTGATCGCACCGATCTTTTTTGGTGCGAAAAAACCGATATTGTACTTAGTGTTAAAAATTTTTGCATACGTCTCGTAAGTGGCTGGATCGTTCTCAAGATCCTCCCTTTTCATTCACATAGTAGTTAGAACAACTAGGACTGTTTTGCACGGTACTAGGTGTAGGTGACAAATTAACAGCGTTGGGTTCAGTTCCATTTTGCATTTGTTGAGAGTCACAGTTTTCATTTGATTCGTTTTCTTTGTTGCACCTATGAGCAGTTGCAACGGAATTTTGTTCTGCTTGGTGTATGGAAATCGGTAGTTCATTTTTAGTTACTTCGATGAACAAAGGTTCATTACTCGTAGGACTACTGCTTTTATTAATCTGGTTGGAAATTTCGGAAAAATTGTTTTCTTTATAAACTACTTGACTTGTCATTTGATTTTGTAGCTTTTCCTTCATTTGCATATTTGTTAGGGCTTTAAACATTTTTCTCGAACGCGAATTCATTTTTTAGAAGTTCTGTAAAGAGAACAATGGGTTTAATGAATAAAGACGAATTATTTGCTTAAAGGACCCTGCACACTTTGCATGGGACTTTACATGGACCGCCACTGGAGTTATTAATATTAGCTAAATTTAAGTATTTAATTTAAATTAGCCTCTTATCATTACAAACAACACTGCCAAATTTAAAAAAAATCGGCCAAAGGATATTAAAGATATTTATTAAAAAACGATTTTTTACAAAAAATTAACACCCTGTATTTCGAAAACTAATCATACAATTTTTTTGGGATCCATTTAAAGTTTAATCAGAAGGCCGATATCCACAACATACCAAAATTTGACTTGGTTTCTGTGCCAACCAGAGTCCCATGTAAATCTTAATTTTTGTGAATAGATCGTCGCAAAATACAATTACGCAATCACAGATTTAATATTTTTGAGACAATAATGACATAAAATACAGTTACGTCATTTTTGTACCAAATTGAAAGGTATCGTATGTACTTACGTACATCAATTTACATTGATTTCAAGTCAAGAAAGACGCAAAGAACACTTACGTCGTTATTTCTTATAAAGGTTATACACTGATATACACTCCGGCAGTCGGAAACTGCACTTACGGCGTTATTGCAGCGGATAACAACATTTCATCAGCAGAGATTTCACGCGACTGATGGATGCGTCGGTGTTGTTCCAGAAAGTTAGCACAAAGAGCAATAATGGCATAACGACGCAACTACCATCTAGTGGTCAAATTTTGTACCACAGTTGTGGCAATTTTAACCAAATAAAATAGAATTTTCTTTATTTCTTGGTGTAGTTAACTCATTTTTAGAAAAAATTGCAGTTACGTCCATATTGTTCTAGAGCGGCGATATATTCATTGTAATATTATTTTTATTTTTGTTGAAATAAAGACCTTTGTTATTATTATTATTATTATTATTATTATTATTATTATTAATCTACATTCATCCGTAAAACAAATAAAAAAATCCCTATTATTATTTGGTCTTTCTATTACCTCAAAACACTACCATTCTCCGTTCTTCATCACCTTGCCGTAGCTCTTGATGTTTTTTATACTTGTAAGGACATATATATTTATGTTTTTTTTTTTTAATTGCACAACACTGCGGTTTGATGTTTTCCTACGGCTTCAACAAGAATCCTCGTGCTAATCATTTTATTTTCCTCCACGTGCAATAAAGTAGCAAGATCTCTATTATCCCTTTCTTCAGCTCTATTGACATTCTGAGTTGAGCATTTACAGTTATTTATTACAGTGCATTTGGACTCAAATTTACTAATAATAAGTTTAATTAATGAAATGGAAGGGACAGGCTTATCAGGGAATTGAACTGAAAGCATTTCAGACACTGCTCTCAAACTGTTTCCTGTATAATACCACTTAATCATAGTTACTTTTTCCTTAATGAAATAGCTCATACTTAGCTATAATTAAAGCGTTTACAATGAAAATATTGTCACTGACACTACTTTTCGTTTTGTCAATGCCAAATAATAATTTGCTGGTGTTTGCTGTATTACCTAAACTATAAAAATTTCATAATTTTGTCACCACACTTAATTGAATAAGTTAGGATTGGCTTATTAAAACTTATTTAAACTTGGCACATGAGTTTATTGGGTCGGCCTCTTCAAAAACTTATAATACAATTTTTCTCTAAAATGTACAGGGGAGCTAATATATAGCCACCTCAAAATTTACATGGGGTATCCTATGTTCAGTAGCTCTTGTCACCCGGTAAGGACGCTTGAATAATTAAAATTGTTTACGATCTAACCAAACCGAACTAAATTATCCGATGGAATAAGTAACTTTATGTGTTCATTAATTTTATGGAAAAATATAATTTTACTAATTTAGCGCCATCATAATCAACATCAAATTAATGAAATTTTTTTCCTAAAATATGTATATTACTCTCGGCGTTATACGCTGCTTTTTTATATTAATAGATTACTTTTAATTATTGGGTTACATGCATAACTTTTACTTATCTGTATTTTAAGTAAATATTAATATATTCAAAATATTCGCCACGAGATAAAGTTAACGGATCACAACCTAAACAGAGTGGAGAAATAGGTCACCATAAAAGGTGTTTACTTACAGTCTGTACGGTGGTTCTTTGCCGATGCGTCATTACTTCCACGTGACTAAACCATATGAATATAAAGAAGATTACGAGATGCAAAAGGTCAACACAAAATCAAAGTTCATAAACATAAGAATTTTCGTGTCTAGCGTTCCGGCTTAATAGTAATAACAACAAATATCCATAATTACTTCCCTTCAACATGAAGGTACGATAAAAATGGCTCTGAAAAGAACAGTTTAGAGGGTTAGTTCAGGTTAGTTACTCTCTGGTATTAAGAAACAGCGTATAGATAAAGATTAAGGATTCTAGGTGACCACCTTCATCTCTGTGATTTCTTAATTAGGGATCAAAGAAGGAACCGGTGTTATATAGCTTTGTGATATGCCAGAGAAGTTAACTCAATAAAAAAATACTTCATATTTGCAACAATGCAGACATACTTTAAATGTGACATAAGTGTTTTATAAATGCTATTTGTTTTATCTATGTAATATACACAAACAATACGTTGCTAATTTTTAAAGTATTTAGAGATGTCTCCACGGAGTCTATAGTAATTTCCATGCTTCATCTGCGAAGGCGAATAATATCGAATATTTAGTAAATGGAGACCCAAGAGCTGGGGCACCTGCACTTTTATCAAATTTAGGTATATTTCCCAAAACAATCTAGATTCGCAAGCTGCAGAGGGTTGATCGTTTTCCAGTACTAACCAAGAAAAAGTATACTTCTATAGATAGTTAATCCTTGTAGCTCTCAAGACCATCATTTTCCCCTTATCTAAGTTCACCAGATTCTTAAACAATTTGTGAGAGGTAAAGATAATATTGAAAAACCATGTATGTAAACTGATTTACCTAAATTTTTAGATGAAAACTCATAATATCCAGTGATAGCATGTCTACAACTTCAATGTCAACGAGATCAATCGAATTAAAATTGTTTTGTGATAGTTAGTGATTTCTAGTTAATATTCAAGTACCTAATTAACACGATCAATTTGATGGGGATCTGGAAGATGCAGAATTGTATAACAAGCTTTCTTGCTAAGTGCTTGAGGCAGCCAGTCTCGTAAGTACTTGTATGTCTTGCATGTGGATTGTTTGTTGTACGTCCATTCCTTTGTAGTGATTTGTTATGATTTTGTCAAAAAGTTGTTTTACTCTTTATTTTTATATTTTAGAAGCTGTATGCAACGATAGTGCTTTCTTAGAAAAAGATTCGAACCCATCGCAAGTAACTAATGGATTATAGAGGGGAAGTAGCGACATCAGTGGGACATTGAGACTAAGAAAGGTTTAGAACAAATTTAAATAGGTACACATTTATATATATATATATATAACATGTTTCTTCTTTATCCTTTCTTTTCATTTGATTAAAAAATAATTACCCAATTACACAAGGTGAGTCCGGAGGAATGGACTAAACTCCAAGGTGTATATATTGTAGACGTAAAAGAAGTGTAAAAAAAACTCGTATGTTTTAACAGGAGTTTCTGTACATTATCACAAATACACTTCTAAATTGTAGTCCGTTCTTTTGGAGTCGCCCTGTATAGACAGTAGGTTAAACAGAAAAGAAAAAGTCAAAATCCTCATTTTATTAATAATAACTTCGCTATATAATATGAGCGTGAAATGCAGGACCATGTATAGTACCTAGATTGCAAATTACAATTTTGTAAACCCAACTTTATTTACAGTAAACAGTATTTTTTTTTTCGTAGTAATTTATTTGTGAAAAATAGAATTGAGAGTTTTATATATATACAGAGCTGCCCAGAACTCCGGAATAAAATTAATATAGCCTTAACTTGTAACTTTTGGGAAAAATGTTCGGACACGTCAATTTAGTTTTATATGCTAACATTTTGATATTATTCGTTTGTTTTTTTATAGACATTTATCAAATATATGACGACATCGATTTCTTTTTTAAATGGACACATACAGCTTGTGATACATCATTTAAAAGCTTAGATCTCGTACAGTATGCTCATAAATTTTGGCGCCATTCTGTCAAGCTATTTCAAAATGGGGACTGTCAAAAGTTTTAAAAAAAATCCCTATTTAAATAAGCGGAAATGATAAATCATTGATGTTTTTTTTTACCTTTCAAGGTAAGAAATCTTCATTGTTTCACGTTCTGACATTTTGTGACGTTGTGAACTTGTAAAATTAATTTAGGTATTTCCGAAGTATTATTTTACAATTTTCTAAACAAAAGGCAGCGTATCGAAGTCTTGATATTGTTAGGATGTGGAGATAAAATAAGAAGTCAAAGTGAAGTGTGCACTTTATTTAATGCTAAATATCCGGAAAATCAAATTTCACAGGGCACTGTTAGTAAAATATTCCACAAATTTGATGAACATGGCACAGTAAAGGACTTTCCTAGGAATGGACGGCCACGTGTTTTAGGCGACGATGAAAAATTGAATATTGCATTATCTCTGCAGGATTATCCGCATATTTCAACAGTTTCATTAGCTCAATATCATGATTTATCTAGAGGTACTATTGGAAGATTTTTGAAAGCAGAAAAATACCAACCTTATAAAGTATGTCTTGTCCAAGAACTTTTAGAAAATAACTATGATGGGCGTTTGCAATTTTGCGAAGAAATGATGAGACGGTGTGACGAGAATAATAGGTTTCCACAGAACATATTACTTTTGGATGAAGCTACTTTCTATTTAAACGGGGTGGTTAACAGACATAATTATCGTTTTTGGAGTAAAGAAAATCCACGCTGAATATTTGAGGCGCATACTCAGCGGCCCCAGAAAGTAAATATATGGACAGGTATCATTAATAACCGAAATTTAGGGCCATTATTTTTGAAAGGAAACCTCACAGCTGAACGGTACCTAAATTTCTTAATCTTCGAGTTGAGGCCTGCTCTAGCTGTAATTTTTCCCAGCGAAGTAGATCCAGATATACCTAATGAAACAATTTGGTTTCAGCAAGATGGTGCTCCCCCGCATTTTGGTGTCAATGTGAGAACATATTTAGATCAGATATTTGCAGGTCGCTGGATTGGACGACGTGGTACAATTGAATGGCCACCGAGGTCCCCAGACTTAACGCCTCTAGACTATTTTCTTTGAGGATATTTAAAAGAAAAACTTTACCAAAATAGGCCAAATAACATTAAAGATTTAAAAAACAAAATTAGATTGAAGACACATAACATACCGGCTGCAGCCATTCGAAATTCCGTCGACAGATTTTACCATCGTCTGGGAGCATGCAAGTAGAAGGTGTAGGACATTTTTAGCATTTGCCACGTTAAGCCACCTTTTTGTTGTGTTTTGTTTTGTTTTGTGACATTTTTATTTTTTTTTAACAAAATAAATAGCAAATAAACCATAACTATTGTTAAGTCACAATGTCACAAAATGTCAGAACGTGAAACAATGAAGATTTCTTACATTGAAAGGTAAAAAAAACACCAATGATTTATCATTTTCGCTTATTTAAAAAGGAATTTTTTTTAAACTTTCAACAGTCGCCATTTTGAAATAGCTTGACAGAATCGCGCCAAAATTTATGAGCATACTGTACGAAATATTAGCTATCAAATGATGTATCACAAGCTGTATGTTTCTATTTAAAAAAAAGATCGATGTCGTCATATCTTTGACAAACGTTTATAAAAAAACAAACGAATAACGTCAAAATATGAGCACATATAAAACTAAACTGACGTGTCCGAGCATTTTCACCAAAAGTTGAAGGTAAAGGCTATATTAATTTTATTCCGGACTTCTGGGCAGCCCTGTATATAAATGTTTTTTCCTTGAAGTCTGGTCAATTGACATGTCGAAATATAATCAGTAACCTGTACACAACGAATTTTAAAACAAAAATGTTGCTTAAATTATATCTACAGTGTCAAAAAAGCCTGAAATAATAGGTATTTCAAAAACTCCTGAATATACTGTTGTTAAAAATAGCAAGTCGCCATAATTAAAAACGGCACACCTTGGAATGATAAAGCAAGTTTTTTAACTATATCGCCGTGCGAATTTCCAAACAAATATATAAGGTAGTTTTTGAAATATTTGCAATATTCCAGACTTTTTTGACGGCCGGTATATTATGTTTAATCACTGTGGCAATCATAGATAAGATTTAGCACAAGAACATACATTTTACATGGCAAATGTGAAACTGTGCTATAAATGTTTATATGATGGATCAGTTATGTCGCATAGCGCTTTTCGTATTATTGCAGAGCTTGAGGCGATGTCTCGATTACAGATATGTTTTGTTACACGGAAAGGAACATTGCGCTCTCCTAGGGTAGGACATTTTCGCATCTCTGGGATGTCTCTGCTATATGAATAAGTCATAATTAATGAGCTTTCTCTGTGATAAAACCAAAGAACATAATTTTATTGTTGTGATATAGTTGCTATATAAAATGGTCACCTGGGGCATATCCAACCAACCACCCTCTATTGATCGAGGAACCAACCGACAAATTATCAAAACAGGATTCTAAATTCCTTTAAAGAAAACCAAGCGGTAATTGTCTTTTAGTTCTTTTTATACAAACCGAAAAATGTTAGATGCCCATGTCTGAATTTGGGGCCTGTCACTTTGTTTGCGCTTCTAGAACGTGTGCTAATATATTTGTGACGGTTATGGGTGTTTTATCCATAATATGGAGCTTGATTCCCTTTCCAGTAACACCCTCCCAGATAGCCTTGAAAAAGACCAAATAAAAAGTCAAAACGTCGGCGATTTTGCATATTTTGGAATCGTTTTATTCATTGTTCTTCATCCGTTACAAAAGACGTAAAATAAATATTTTACAACTACTTTGAAAGAAGAACATGTTTTACATTCAAACACATAATATTGCACCTTTTCCACTGACAGATTATATGAGGAACACTAATATAAAAACGTTTCGTTCATCTTATAATAATTTAAGTTGAGGCAAGAAACTTATGCGCCAAGAAACGCTTTAAACTTTTAATAGACTAAGTTAATTACAAAGTAACTTTACGGCAAGAGCATTACAGAATAGATTAATATTTTAAAATTCACCAGGCGGAAGATAACTCATATCCTCACCTAATTAATTACTTTTTTTAGTGTAGTAACTTAAAAGACATCTTACTTTACGACGGCAGTTGCAACGCCTAATATGCACCAGCGAAGTATGCGAGATATTCAAACTTTTCGCGAAGCAAGATTTACAAACTTTCTGGAAGCAGGGTTTAATCACAAATCTGGGTTGCGAATGCCAAAATAAATTGTTGTTAATTTAGTTTTGGCGTAGTATTTTATCTGGCGGTAAACTATTAGAATTACATCAATTCTAAAAGTTCCTTTTAAGATTGCCGTTTCTTTAAAAACAAAACGTTTAACCATTTTTCCATGTTTCAGGAACAGCAGCTTTGAAAATGGATTTACATATTTTAAAATGTGTGGAGACCCCTGCGCGTTAAAACACGAAACCCTCTCATTTTGCAGAGATCCAAAATTATATTATTCAAAAGTTCCGGTAAGTTGCCATTGCCGCTCTCGCTCTAAATTCGCCTAAAATTAAAATACAAGTTTCAGAAATGACAGGAGTTTTCGAACTATTTCAATGCGAGAACTTTCTGAAAACACTTACGGTGTTGCCAAACGTGGCTGGTTGTAATAGACAGCCTAAGTGGTCACGTCACAAGGGGCGTGTTCTAAGAAACATTTTCAAACAAGGGCACATTGTATTGAAAATCCTATAAGAGATATTTGCAAGCCTGGGTACATGTTTATAAGCGGCAAATAAGCAATTTCGTTAAATTATATATATATTTTTGGTGTTATTATTGACCCATTCACAATCACAGATAAGTGTTTTCGTTTTTATCGCCATCTGAATAAGTTTCAGGTTATGTTATTGTTGTTTACGTTATTGCTTATTAAGACGTAATTGTTGTTTTCTTGTACAATGAAGCTTATGGTAGTGTATATTATTTATTTATATAAAGTAAACCCAGTTCACAACTTTCATAGTTTTTATTATAGATTCGATATCTGCTAAAGTGGTTACCTATGTGATTTGTTACAAACATGGCGAACAGAGAGTTTTCAAGTCGTTTGTATCCCCCGCAAAGATAGAAGAAAGCCTAAACATAACTATTAATACAAGTAACACGAGCAAACGACAAAACTAATACAACATGAATTGACATGAATGACGATGTAGGATGTAGCATACAACGCAAGCAAAGAAAATTAGTTGGTAATATTGCAACAACGAATTTGCTTGTCAACTGCTAACAACCTTTACCCAAATCGAACATGTCTGCGCTGTCTAACCTTGAATGAAAACGATATTACATTTATTCTGTATTGTAAAAATGTTTCGGAACTAATAAGGCTTTATTATTAAGTAGTAATATGTTAAGAAACTGTGGGTGAAATGATTTATATGTATAGTGTCGCTTGTTTTAAAAATTGCAGCAAAAAGTGTATAAAATTCAATAACATGTATATTTATAGATTAATAATATTTGTTATATGAAACAATTAATGTAAATTAAGTTTCTTTAAAAAGCGCTGAAAGTCAAAAGTTTGTATTTAGGTGTTTGTTAAGTGTATAATTAGATGTTTATTTTTTGTTATTAAATAGTTTTTATTTGAATATACGTATATTTAAGCCACTGCATTAAACGAACCAGCCTTTTACTGTGGCAATACAGTCACAAAGGACGACAAGGCCAGCATACCTTGTTCCGTTCATATGGGATACCTATTCCATTAGAAAAACTAGTTTAAACTGAGTCTAAAACACCCTGTATACAATACATAAATACTATTAAATGAATATTATCTCTAGACCTCTTGTCAGAGATCTTACACGATCCCGTTGTTAGAAGAATGATTTTATATTGCTTTTCGATTTTTCTTTTATAGTGCAAACTTCTTTTTTGTTTTTAAATTTTATGCTCTTAATACTAAACCAAATCAAGTCAAATTTCAAGCCAAAATACAAAGTTGCATTTAAATTTTTTGTGTCTGGACATTTTTTAGTATTATTAGAGTATATAAGTCATGAGCTCCTAGTATGTTCGCAACAAAAGAATTTTTATTATCAATTTCCTTGCCAATTTCATTTAAGATAAAATTTGGCGCAAGAAGAAAAGCTGTTTTTCATTTCGGCAAATTTTATTTGCGGCATAAAGGAAACACAAACATAATACAAAAGGATTCTAGAACCCACCATCTTAGAATTTAATCTAAGAAAAGCTAAAAAAATATAAGAATAATTATTATTTCTTCTATTTAAGTCTTAGGGTATTTTCTTTTTAAAATTAAAATGTTGGGAACTCTAATTTAATTTAATCGTATTTTCGTTTAGTATTTAATTTCGTTAAAAAATTGGGAAAAAATATGTATCAGTAATTTATTTATAGAAAATAATCCACAAAAAATTGTAGTAAATAATTAAAATTTAAAAAATACTTTTATAAATAGGCCACTGAACTATACTACGGTCTCAAACTAATTGGCAAAACTGTTCATATAACCATTAACGGTGTGCGGCGAAAATGATTAACATTGATTCGGCCACTTTTAGGTTAAATAGAAGCAATCCAAACCGCTTGGGAAGATTGTGAATAAATAGGTCATTACATGTTGCCAAGTTTTAATAGATTTCACTGAAATTTCCATAAAATTTACCGAAATCGACATGTCATTAAGGGCCTTTTCACCCTACGGTACGCAGGTAGGAAAAACACATGTCTAAAGGCGCTCGCACGCTTTTTTATCGCCTCTAACCAACGTTCAGTGTCGTAGACAAGTTTCAATCAAGAGGATATTAGCAATTCAGTTTTATTATTTTGGTGTAATTTTGGTGGTAGCAAATATTATAATGCAGGCGAGTTCTTCAAGTAATAGTAACCAACAAGTTACAAAACGACGTCATTTAAAACCTGGGGAGCGTACAATGGTAAAAAATGTGTATGAGGGAATTCTAAGTACAAACAGTGGAATATCATTCACTGATGCAGCAGAACTTTTTGCCACATTGACTAAGACATCTTGATCTGCTGTACTGTTTATAGAACTATCAAGGACAATAGGAATACTAAAGTGTCCGATCAGAAGAAAACAGGAGGACGGAAAAAGAGTTTTATTGATCAGCAAACAAAGTTAGCTATTCGTCGGAAAGTGCATGCATTTTTTTTTCGAAATGAACTTCCGAATTTAAAAAAAATTTCTGCCAAAAGTGAAAGGGATGAAAATATGCAAAAAATTTCACGAAGAGATCTAATGCGTACACTACGAGAATTAAATTTTCGATTCTTAAAACGAAATCGCAAAAGTAATTTGGTGGAAAAGGAAGAAATCGTATTGTGGTGTAGAGAGTATCTAGAAGAAATACAACAATATCGCTGTGCAGGGAAAAGAATTTACTTTACGGACGAGACATGGTTAAATGAAGGACATACTGTTAATTACGTTTGGCAAGATCTCAACATTTAAGATGCACGTAACGCCTTTATTAACGGACTGTCTACTGCATTGAAAGCTCCTTCAGGAAAAGGTAGTCGGTTAATTAAAACCCAGAATTTTCTTGAAGGTGGGTTAAACGTCTTTCAATCTCGTAAAACCGGTGATTATTATGAGGATATGAACTCGGGAGTGTTTGAAGATTGGTTTAAATCCATCTTACCGCGTATTGAACGTGGCTTGGTAATCGTGATGGATAATGAACCATACCACAGCCGTCGGATGGAAGCTTTGCCAACTTCTGCGTGTCGTAAAGGAAAGACTGTTGACTGGCTCGAAGAAAAAAATATTGCATTTGGCAAAAAAATGCTAAAAGTGCATCGCTCGATCTTGAAAGACTTCACAAAAAAAATATACGAAATATGTAGTGGATGAAATGGCTCGTGAACGAGGTGTTACAATATTACGTTTACCGCCTTACCATTGTGAACTAAATCCAATCGAGCTTATATGGGCACAGATAAAAGGCGAAGTGGCGCGTGAAAATAAAACTTCTAAATTGAAAGATGCTAAAGAACTGTTAAAAACGGCAATAGCGAATGTACAAGCAGCAGATTGGCATAAGTGCGTGTTACATGTCGAGGGCGTAGAAAAAAAAAAGTGGGACTTAATTGTACGCCTTGAAGTCAGGGTAGAACCCTTTTATTATGAATCCTGCAGATGACAGCAGTAGTGACAGTACTGAAATGTTTTCATCGTCAGATAGTGAATTATCGCTGTAATGGTAATAATGAATTTAAAATTGTAACGTATTGTCATTGTAACACTTTTTATTGTCGGCGTGGAATATAATTTGTCAAGTTATTATCAATTAGTGTTCATTAGATAACAATAGTTAGGAAATTTATAAACATTTATAATTTAGGTTTAGGTTTTGCCCTTAATCCACTAATATATGTTCCTATTATTATGTAGTATAACAAAAACATTATGAAAATAACATATACCGTTGCTTTATTATTCTTTTTGGATTTTATACCTGCGTAATTTAGTTTCTCTAATTACTTCATTAGATTACCAAATATAAAAGCTTAATTTATTTTTCAGTTAAATTGTAATATTATATTTATTATAGTAAATGTAAATATATTATAAAAATAAACAAAAAATTTCATATATTTTTTGAATTATTATTGTTTAAAATTACACGCCTCTGGAATTGGCGTTCCCCTTACGTCTTGCACACACCGGTAAAAATGAATCACTGCCAATTATTTTGGTACCGGAGTATAGGACTAGTCTGAAAATGACGCAAAAAAATCAAAGGTCGCTCTAGACAAACAAATGACATTGTTAGGCAAATCAATAGATAATTTCCAAGATATCATAAAAAATATTTCCCATAATCAAGAAATATTAAAGTTACGAGTTAATCAATTAATTGAAGTCGTGAATAAAGTCAAAATCGATGAAGTCAAACTTTTGAGTTTTTTCGAATTCATATGATCTTCTCGCAAATAACTACATTCTATCAAAACATTTATGACATATTAGGAAATATCGAAACAGCAATAACTTTTGCAAAACTAAATACTTTCCATAATACAATAATTAATACAGAAGAATTTCTTCTTGAACTACAATCACTTAATCGAAAAATAACTTTCGAAAATTTACCATTTGAACCAACAACCAACAATATCCTTAATATAGAAAATACCTTAGAAATTAAAAATTATGTAAAAAATAAAGAAATCATTCTTGTGATTGAGATTCCTTCAGTAGAAAAAGAGAAATATCACCTTTTTCAATTATTTGCTCTACCTACAAAACATGGAAACCATTTTAAAATAATTGTGCCTAATTTCGAGTATTTATTGATAAATGAAAGAAATTTTGGCTATTCGAATCAGCCATGTAAACGTATTACATTTAATAATTATTTATGTACTCATATAAACTTAGAAAAGTTCTATAAACATATTCCTTGTGAAGTACAATTATGTTTAGTAAAACACTTTTGTAGCCCTTTCCATAAGAATTGTGATACGCTACGGTACCGGTGTTACACAAAATATAGACTTACCTCACACGTGCAGAAAGTACCCACAAGATTATGTAAAACAGTAGTTTCCGGCCTCCTAACGTAAACAATCATTACGCGATTTTCTTACCAACCTTATCAGTATTCAGTTAATGGGGTCGTTTTTACCATTAAAATAAAAAAAAGCAATAAGGTAACGACGCGACGCAGGTGAAGTCATTTGGGAAAATTGAGGAAACTCGCGTAAAATTGTTCCTAAATAATAAATCTTAGTGGTTTTAGAAACAACATGGTTTATAAAGCAAAAGTAGGGGATTTAATTATTCTAATGTTTGTGCTTTAAATAAAAATACATTAATTATAATTGTATTAAGAAGAAAATGCTCATAGTAGATAGTAAGTAGGTAAAGTTCATTACACGAAAAATGTTTTAATGACTGCAATAAAATAGGTGCCAAGTGTGGTCGTAAATACCCGTAAATTCCCAGTATTCATTTTCAGGGCCAAATTATAATAATTTCTAGGTACCTAAGGTTAAATTAAAATAAGATAATTTTAATAGTATATTATTTAATGAGCGGTAATGTATGTAATTCATCAAGTGAGTTATGACCATTACCGCAAGTTGAATACTATACTTTATCTACGACTATAACAATAAATACTAAGATACAAGTAGGTATAGAGAAAGAACTTTATCTAAATCTTCATAGTTACCTATAACAATGCTATAAAAATTTTAGTTGTAATTACTCATTTTGTTTATTAATAAAATTAACTGTAAAGTTTGAACAACCAGTAAACTGAATATGTGGGACTGAATTATGCAAGTTTATTGTTTCTTTTTGTGTTTGTTGCATTGCATATATGTTGTTGATGTACTAACTGGTTGAGGTGTTATAGAACTGTATATTTTATTTGCAGTATCTGTCTTATTCTTTTCGGAATCATCAACGTACCCCTCAGCCACAGGAGTTGATCGCCAACCGCCATGTCGTTTCAGTGCAGTTATATCCCCTCCAGCATCTACTAATAAAGTTACCGACGAGCGGCGAAAACAATGCCCTGTATAGAAATTATAGTCTGGTAATTTTAAAAATGTAGCAATGTCTTTCCCCATTGCTCCAAATTTATTAATGCCAATTCTTTGTGAGTGATATTTTCCATTTTGAAATTTAAAGAATAATATCGTTTGCGATATATCGGTAGGACGCAGATTTAATTATTTCTTAACTATGGTATAAAAAGTTCCCGTAACAGTGAATTTTCTGGCAGTTTTTGTTTTTGTATTTGGTACACTGACCATAAAAATAGATCCATGACCTTCTAAATCTGTAATTTGCATAGGGTGCAATTCTGCTGCACGACAAGCACCCATAATGCCCATTATTAAAGCAACCTAAAATAAATTATGTAATTGACTAGATGATAAAAACGATTGAATTATTGTGAGATCGACTACCTTTGTCGCCAGATATTTCTCATCAGGAGCTTCGGTTATGAAATTATTAAGTTGTTCTGGCTCAAAAGTTTTTGCCTTTTTAGCTACATGTTTCTCCGATTGACGTTTAAGAAACGCACGTAATTTGAAATAATTCTCTATATTGATTCCATTATTTATGTTGAGTGTGCTTCTTAGCATGGAGTAGAAAGTCCATAGAGACGATGCTTTATATTTAGTGCTAAGTTCGCTAAAATATGCCAAAAGTACATTTTCTGTAAACGATGACTTTAGGGCTCTTTCACACGGGCGTTTTTTAACCGATCGTCAAATCTGCCGATCGGTGGATTTTCCGACAAAATTTTTAATTCTATAGGGTTAGATTGATGCTTTCAGACGAGAGCGGCGACGGCAAAATGACCGATCGGCTGCCGTCCAAATTAAAATTTCGTCGGTGAACACGCGGTCGCCGATCGGCGTTTTAAACGCCTAGAATATTGTAACACACACCTGCATATGGAGACACAGTAAAAACGACCAAATCCAGTACCGGCCGGCTCCGGTTTTCATTTGTGTGCTTCTGAATGAAGATGACTTGTGAAATATTGAAGAACTGATTATAAACGTAGAGAACAGGCCGTCATTTGGGATAAAACCAAAGATCAACAAGCATCTCTTCAGGTGGGACAGCCGGTCTCATATTTGTGTCTTGTTTACGAATTTGATTTCTTATGCGGCCCAATAAATTATCAAATAATGCAACAGACATTCTAAAATAATTAAAAAACTTGGCTTCGTCTTCTCGCAATCGTTAAAATAATGTGTAGAACGCTCCTGTCGCGGTCCTCTCCTGCATAAGTGGATGGATCCACATTTTTCTATTTCTACTTCTTCGTTTGCGTCTTTTGTGTAATATGTATGCACATATGATGGCCCTTTCAATTTTTCCCATTACGTTCACTTTGGAGTACGAGAGTAAACTGCAAGCGATCAACTTGAAAACGACGCCGTGTGAAAACCTCAGTTTCGAAATTTGACAAGCCGGCAAATTTGCCGATCGGTTAAAAAACGCCCGTGTGAAAGAGCCCTTAATGTTATTACTGCTGCACCAATCTTGAAAATTTTTGTATACACCTTTATATTTGTTTTTAGATTTTTAGGGCAATAAATTCTGTTCTACCTTAGCTACTTGTCTTATTTCTGGAGGTGTACGTAATAATTTATCTTCACTATCTGAATTCACCTTTTTCAGCACAAAATTTACAATAATTAGGGATTAACTTAATTTGAAAAAGTCAAAATTATTCAAGTGATATTACTCCCCTCAATAACAATAATGGACTGTTCCCTTTCGGCCAATCGGCTTGTACAGAAGTACAAGAGCCACCTCGATATTCGGTTCGCAAATAATTCCAAGAATCTTTTCCGATTTATTATAGTGAGTTATAGTAGTGAGTTATTATAACTCATGTTGTTTGTTTATAGATACTATTAATTGCTCAAAAGCAGTTGAATAATTAATATATAATTTAATAGGAGTAGATAAATGTTTAAAAATCCGCCTATAACAGGTATTTTGAGAGATCGAATGTCAGTATCTATTTCTCACGGGAAGTGTTCAGTCGTATTGCAATATCATTTTATGAAATATTATATTATACATATAAAACAGCATTATGTGGCGTCCGTAAGTAGAGAGAAACTGAGAGAGCGAGGCCAGGTGGTGCTGGTGGTGCTGTTTTACGATCTAACCCAGGTGGTGCAGGTGGTGCGTTTTTCGATCTAACCCGGGTGGTTCGGTGGTGCGTTTTATGATCTAACCCGGGTGGTGCAGGTGATGCGTTTTATGACCTAACCCGGGTGGTTCGGTGGTGCTGTTTACAAAATAACCCGAAATTAAACCCGACTTTTTACGACCTAACCCGGATGCTTTCGCGAGGCGGCTTCTCATCTAACCCTAACTTGATCCTGAATATTTATGAACTGACCCGAGATAAAACCCGACTTTTTACGACCTAACCCGGATGCTTTCGCGAGGCGGCTTCTCATCTAACCCTAATTTGAACCTGAATATTTATGATCTGACCCGAGATAAAACCCGACTTTTTATGATTTAACCTTAGTGAAACGCCGCTGCTAAAGCGGGATAATTAAATCCCAATTTTTATAAGCCATCCTTAAACCCAACTTTTTACGATCCGACCTGAGCCATCCTTAAACCAGACTTTTTATTATTTCCCCTTAGTTGAAACGCCGCTGCTAAAGCGGGATAATTAAATCCCAATTTTTATAAGCCATCCTTAAACCCAACTTTTTACGATCCGACCTGAGCCATCCTTAAACCAGACTTTTTATTATTTTCCCTTAGTTGAAACGCCGCTGGTGAATGGCAAAGCGAAATAAAACCCTAATTTATATGGTCTAACAAGATAAGTATAATAATGCGGTACATTTGTCACCCCGCAATAATTATTTATACCTAAATAACCCTCTCAAACCCTCTGCCGACTCGATTTAAAAAGAAAGGGACATAAACCTTTATTTATTATTCCGAAGGACCCTCATTAAAATTCAGTAGCATATCTAATAATTGATTCCAATTTTTGCACCACTTATATAAAATACAATAAAATAATTACCATCTAGAACCATTAACTAGAGATTTCTTTGTACTGGAAATGGATAAATTATAGGACTATCTTGTAATGAGAACAGAGTAATAAAAAGTAAATAAAACTTAAATACGTATAAAATACCAAGCAGGTATAGGTACTATACAACTTGTGTTCGCCATCAGGTAAAAGCCCTCATAATGCTTTTATAAAAATTTCGGATAATATCATAATATAAGTAAATAGGCTACAATTTCAGGAAAAAAGTAAAAAAAATTAATTCACAGTGTAAAATTGTAGTTAAATGGATTGTAAATACGAAATAATATAAAAAGCTACCTTTTGTTTGCGATGATGTATGCACAATAACTCTATATTATTCGGCCCTTAAACTGAAAATACCCACTAGATAGGTATCATAAGCTGTATTTGTCATCAGGTAGAACCCCCAATAAAATTATGAATATTAGGCGTAGGCATCAAAGTAGCAATCTTAACTTATTTTCAACACGAGCATAAAAATATAGGGTTGTTAAATATTTTACAACCCTAATTCTCAACGGCAACAATAAGCAAATCACGTTGGTTTTTTAATTTATTATTAATCTGGCTAACTTAAGAAACTCACAATATAACGACCATCCAAAAAAATCATAATACATTACTGGGTGTGAAAGCAATTGCGCTGCAAAATATAGTGTATACCGACTCTGAGGTAGTTAATTAAAATCCCAATTAGCGCTAAAAAAAATCAATTGGATATTTACTTTAGATATTTTAATAAAAAAATTCAATATTATTAGCGTCACCTACGCATAGGGTTAAAAAGTATGAGAAACTTTGTGAATATCATTTCCCGTGATTCTCTCGACCACTACATCGATGTCACATTTCAATATTCTCATCAACATTTAACTTTTGAAATTAGCATAATAACAAATCCTTTACAATGAATTAAACAAACGCATACATAATTTTAAAATCACATAATAAGAATATAAGCTAAAATCTAACAAGTTCGGACTACTCGAATGACGTCAGTTTACATCTGTAGAGAATACACAACTCTCGAATCATAAAAAATGGTCAAACTTTGGCGGCAAATACCCTTCTATGATGCAGGGGAAGGACAGGTAACTCGAGATGTTTATAAAGAAACGTTAAAGAACATTATTTGCTTATTTCTAGACTCTTAAAAATTAGATGCAATCGAACAATAAATGTTTTCATCATGTATATTTTTCATTAACACATTACCTTCGACATACATAAATTCAAATTGATAATTACTTGTCTTAGTGCTTTTTTAGAAGCTTGAATCATTGCATATAACCGTCTGAGGGTACCCAAACTTCCCCTAACATATTTCTCCGCAGCCGGGGAAAAAGAGGTAGAAAAAGTAAAATAACAACTCCAAGTGTCTTTGCGAACAATCGCCAATAAAATAGAGTATTTCAGTTTTTAATTTTTCGTAAATAAAAGTTGGTTAGATTAATAGTCTCTGTGAATATAATAACATAAACAAAGTGATATGCCGTAAATTTAGGAGTACAGTATAAATTATGCCTCTATTAAAATATACCGCAATAACTAACTACCAAAGGATTTTTGATATTTTGAATATATTTGATGCTCATAGCATTATCACATTTCCAAAGGCTCTAAATTTTAGAAAAATGTTCTAATAGAATATGTCTATCAATATAAAGTAAAGGTATTGTTAGGTTTTTTTAAAAAATACGACCTGCAACAGTCTCTGCTACAGCATGGCTGACTCTGTAGAAACTTCTGTGAAACCATAATAATTATATCAATAATCGAGTTATCCTTATGATAATATTTTCTTCCAATATCCGACTCCACTATCCATAAAAGTTATGTTAGAAAATTCATAATTGAGCGCATTGTAATTTTTTAAAAAGAAATTCACTTCACACACAAAGATGTAGCCATTCAATCCATGAAAATAATGCAAGTCAGTATGCGTATGTTATGGCTAACTGTTTAAATGTCTATTCCTTCCACGTTTATCGGAAGAAATACTTTTTTTATACTAGTATTTTAGTTGAAAATAAGATCATAAATCATCTATACAAAACAAGCGCCCCTTATGGATTTGAACGAAAATCATAGATTCGACTATTTTCATGAAAAATAAATCTAAGTACGGAATAATGCAGGAAGATTATCTATTTTCTTGGTTTAGAAAGTGATGTAGTTAAGATTTATAACTTAGGAATAAATAAATTATTATTAATCTTTTCGACCTATTTCTCTTGCATATTTAATTTCTTTGATAGTAAGAACTAATCTTTTTATTTTACAAAGTAAAAAAAAAGCTAAAGATCGGCGTTGTCAGTCAGGTATAAGAACTGATTTAACACGATGGTTTTTGTACAAACGTTCACATACAATTGTATGCTTTTTAACCGATTGTGTCGGAAAAAATGACGATTTATAGATTAGATATTTAGACGAAGAGCTAACCTTCTCAATAAAGTATTGATTATTGCCCTGCTAGCTAGACAACACTTTTTATGTTAGTCAAAAAAAAATTTTTTTTTTCGGACGCTATTACAGATTTCATCGTTAACTAACAAACATTAAGACCAAAAAATTAGCGTGCAAGATGAAATGTATAGGTTCACTTCATTTCTACATTATTTTACAACTCTCAATCGCATTAAAAACAAGATCGAATAAAAAATAACTTATGACATATGGACGAAAAATGTTTTTCGGGCTATTTAGGTTAGCGACCGCATTACGTCTGAAATACTACATTTTTCGAGCTTATAACATAATTTACTATTTTAACGTTAAAATAGGGGAAATGATGTATCGAAATGGATACTTTTTTTTTGTCGGTCACGAGATTATAGTTTCTTTTAAAATGAACTCTAATATTTACAACACAAATTATCCTTTAAGCCACATTACTTTAAAACTCGTCTGTCGCTTTCCCTCTATTGTGAGTTTGATTAAAGTATAGCGTAGTATATATTTAGATGAATTTCGCAAATGTTGAATACTTTCAAAACTGAAAAAGCCACCCTTTGCAATAAATATCTCCGTAGAGTTAGGTACCCTGCAGATTAAGGGTATTTCAGCGGATAATCATATACAAATTCAAATACCTCATTTGTTTCGGAGCAGTAACCATCAACTTTTACACCATTTAAAACAGCTTCTTTACCATTAGCAGCATGTAAGATGTTGATTTTTCTGTGATTCTCGGTCCAAAGTAACCAATCTATGGCAATTTTGCTCTGCCTGTTTCTCCATCGGTATCCATTTTTTGGTATGATTCCTATAGTATTAGGCTTCAAAAAATTTCTTCTAAATATTGTATTGCATGCTGAAGCAATAGTTGTAGCTTCAGTAAATGGACATACATTGGTAGTTTGTATAAGTTGTTCTCTAAACTTTAAACATGATTGTGCAAGGATTTCGACATCCGATACGCAGTAGTCTACCAGATCTCTTTGCATATCGAAACCATCATTTTCATGTTCTACAAACCATTTAAGAAATTTGGCTCTGTCTTCTTCTTTCATACTATCTGAGGAGTAATATTCAATTGATGGTAGAGGTCCTATATAGTTTTCATTTGCCTTTGTATTAAATAGGTGCGGGAAGTAGCCTTTTTTAAAAATATCCTCAAGTCCAAATGCCTTTGGTAGTTTGGCTTAAGGCATAGGGAAATAGTTAAGTGAGTCGATAAATTTTACATTTTCAAGTTGCATCGTAATTATTTTGGTACCTCTCATGATTAACTCAGGTGTAAAATCTGTCTTTGTCATAATGTAGTTTAATATAAACTGGTGATCAAAAGCCTGACCATTATGGGCTATTACAATAATTTCTTTAAAGTTTTTCCTCATTTGTAACAAATGGTTAGTAAATGTTCCCGCTGGGTCTATACCTCTGACTTTTTGTAACTTTAGACCACATTTTTTTACAAGTATCTGCTTCAGAATCCATGCACTCATCGCAGTATTGTTTGAAAACACAGAGATTGACTTGATGTAAAAACGTTGAATTTTTCAATAGTTTGTCTTGGCTCGTCTCTAAATCGTAGAATACAAAAAAGATCATCTTTAATCTTAGGTTTTCCCTTATCAGGCCGAATATAACATAGATGATCCTCGGATGCATGTTTATTACAAATTTTACAATAAATTTCACCACATGCATGTGCTCTTTTGGCTTTAATGGTTTTTAAACAAATAGAACATAGTTTAATTTGTTCGCATACTGTAAATTTGCCTGACGAATAATCCTTTTTATGATTTTCGTAACAGTTTTGACTTCTAAAAAATCATAGACAGTCCTGGCATTTAATTTTTATTGCTATTTCACAAGCAGAGGCTTGCTGACATGCCTGACAGCTTCCACCACATCGGTGCTCATTTTTGTGATCATATGGGACGTAACACTTTTCACAAAAATAGTTAGAACAAAAAGCTGCTGTCAGCGATGTAATTACATTAAAATGGCTTTTGTAATGTAATAAGTTCAGCCGTTTATTGCTTTCAGTTGAACCTTCAAATATAATATTTCGTCCTTTTGATCCATAGCTATAAACAACTAATTTATATTCTTTTAGATGATTTTGAAATTGTATTAACTCGGGAATTCCACCTCCTGCCTCAGGAATGCTAATTTTAGCTCTCTCCAACAATGATCTTGTTCTTTCGGTTTGAATTTTACTAATATCTCTTCTAACCTTACTGAATTCGGGATCTCTTTTATTATGGGCAATGGCGACTACCAAAGCACGTGGTAAACACAGGTTATCGGTATTTTTAATACTTATAATACCTCGTCGCTTGTCGCATTCCTCGTGAAAGCTGCTATAATTTTTTCCTCTTCCCCCACCAACAGGTAATCTAACAGTTGTCACACTAAGACAAAATGATTCTGTATTAAGACCTGCTGAGTTTGACTGATAAATGCCACTTATAACACTCCAAACATCTTAAAAGGTTATGTCTTTAGCTGCTTTGAAGCGAATCCAACCTTCTCCTCGGTTGAAGTCTTTAGAGCAAAAACTAAAAGCCACACGATCTAAGGGTTGTAGGCCTTCTGTAGCGTTTTCCACCCAACCAACTGGTTCAACTCCCTGTGGAACAGGTTTTAACTTAAACTCTAGAGTGCGTCCTGTAAGGTTAAATTCTCGTAACTTTTTAACAACGTCTTTAACAATAATAAACTTCTCCATCTTTCTTTTTTTTTTTTTGTTGTTTTATAGTCTACTATCTACCTACATAAAAAAAAAACAAGTATATTTTCATATTTTTATCGGTCTTAAGTTCGATTTCAAAAGCACACTCCCACTTTTTGATAATTTCACAGTCTAAGCACATAGATCTTATATTTTTTATTTACGATCAATTCATCTTTATTCGCCAATCGTCTCAAACGAGTCTGCTTTTGAAAGTAATATAGCCTTAGTATTCAGAAAATATTAATGATATCGGAGCCTAAAACATCCTTAACACTAAAAAATCATTGTGTTTCCTAACAAAACCCATCATCTTGCCTATTTAGCTTGCTTTCCTATTGTTTAGCAGGTTAAATAAAATTATTATTTCGCTCTTTTTGTCTGTACTGAATCGTTAGGGGAATACGATTCTAGTCCTATAAGAGAGACAGTTAAAATTTATGTAAGCAATCAGAAATCCTACACTATGAGCTACTTAGTTAAAATTTCATATTTCCTTCCTGGATCAGCTAAAATTTGTGTTGTGTCGGTCAAAATTTATAAAATACGAAAAAAATGCTAGATACATTTTTATCGTGACTTTCTATCTAATACCATCTTATTTCAAGGTATAATTCGGTTGTCAAAATGAGAATCTAAAAAATCCTCGTGTTTCCTCACAAAACCCATCATCTTGCCTATTTAGCTTGCTTTTCTATTGTTTAGCAGGTTAAATAAAATTATTATTTCGCTCTTTTTGTCTGTACTGAATCGTTAGGGGGATACGTTTCTAGTTCTACTAGAGAGACAGTTAAAATTTATGTAAGCAATCAGAAATCCTACACTATGAGCTACTTAGTTAAAATTTCATATTTCCTTCCTGGGTCAGGCAAAATTTGTGATGTGTCGGTCAAAATTTATAAAAATACGAAAAAAATGCTGGATGCATTTTTAGCGTGACTTTCTATTTAATACCATCTTATTTCAAGGTATAATTCGGTTGTCAAAATGAGAATAAAATAATTTTCCCATGGTTTATGTCATCTTAAAAAAGTCAAAAGGTTATATTCTGTAGAGGGTCAGATACATTCAAATTTAAAAATTTTCTCCAAGAAGAATTTTAAGATAGTATTATAGTAAATAAAAATTCTATACCTCCAATATTTCTTGGAAACATATCGTGTTCTAGCGACATAACCCAAAAGTACCTCTATTCAGAAACGCATCGTACTTTTCTTGTCAAACTTGACTTTGTTGTAATGTTGTATGCAGAGCACTTTGAAAACAAAAATTAGATTAGAAACCGCCGCCTCTTAAGGTATACTTTTTTAGGTCTTACATAGGGTACACTGGTATACAGAACAAATGTCATCTTTAATTGTCTCATTGTCCCATCCATTACATTATTATAATCTTAAAGCACCTGTTACCAGCATTATCTGTTTTTATGGTTTTCATAAAACATAGCGATTACCGATGAAAATTAAACGAAAACTTAATAAATAACTTTTTTTCAACTGAAATAGACTGATTTTCGATGGAAAAATGTTACTTATAACTAAAAATGAATATAAGACATATACGCAATGATATTTAGAATAAATCAATCTTTTCTAAAATTACTATGAAATATTCACAAAATCGTTTCGTTATAACCAAAGTAGCAAGGCTTGCAGATTTCGTATAGAGTTCAAACGCGATACTGGGTTGATCTTTTTTTTTTATATTTTTGTAGGATAATGCACCACTACGTTGTAAGTACTTGAGAGAGGACTTTCTTGAAAAATCCTCAAATTTCTCTGCAATTTTGTTCCTTCTAGAGTTAAATTCACACAGAAAACCACGTATTCTTATCTTTCAGGTTGGTATATTAAAAAGGGCTTATTAGTATGGTTTAGAAAACAAGCAATATTAATTAACGGATGTTTTTTCGTCGTATGAAGAGTTGAAAATTTTTTTTTTCCACTCCAATGGTTGCGATGCAGAGAGTCGGGTTTCATCATAATCTTTCAGGGTAGCTCAGGTTTGATTGCATGTAGAGAGTCGGGTTTCATCATAATCTTTCAGGGTAGCTCAGGTTTGATTGCATGTACTAAGGTTAGTGCTCCTTGCAATCGGTTTCAGGTTTGACGCGCCCCCCTCAGGTTTGTTCAGGTTTCTCAAACACTTGAGAAACCTGAACAAACCTGAGGGGGGCGCGTCAAACCTGAAACCGATTGCAAGGAGCACTAACCTTAGTACATGCAATCAAACCTGAGCTACCCTGAAAGATTATGATGAAACCCGACTCTCTACATGCAATCAAACCTGAGCTACCCTGAAAGATTATGATGAAACCCGACTCTCTGCATCGCAACCATTGGAGTGGAAAAAAAAAATTTTCAACTCTTCATACGACGAAAAAACATCCGTTAATTAATATTGCTTGTTTTCTAAACCATACTAATAAGCCCTTTTTAATATACCAACCTGAAAGATAAGAATACGGGGTTTTCTGTGTGAATTTAACTCTAGAAGGAACAAAATTGCAGAGAAATTTGAGGATTTTTCAAGAAAGTCCTCTCTCAAGTACTTACAACGTAGTGGTGCATTATCCTACAAAAATATAAAAAAAAAAGATCAACCCAGTATCGCGTTTGAACTCTATACGAAATCTGCAAGCCTTGCTACTTTGGTTATAACGAAACGATTTTGTGAATATTTCATAGTAATTTTAGAAAAGATTGATTTATTCTAAATATCATTGCGTATATGTCTTATATTCATTTTTAGTTATAAGTAACATTTTTCCATCGAAAATCAGTCTATTTCAGTTGAAAAAAAGTTATTTATTAAGTTTTGACAACCGAATTATACCTTGAAATAAGATGGTATTAAATAGAAAGTCACGCTAAAAATGCATCCAGCATTTTTTTCGTATTTTTATAAATTTTGACCGACACATCACAAATTTTGCCTGACCCAGGAAGGAAATATGAAATTTTAACTAAGTAGCTCATAGTGTAGGATTTCTGATTGCTTACATAAATTTTAACTGTCTCTCTAGTAGAACTAGAAACGTATCCCCCTAACGATTCAGTACAGACAAAAAGAGCGAAATAATAATTTTATTTAACCTGCTAAACAATAGAAAAGCAAGCTAAATAGGCAAGATGATGGGTTTTGTGAGGAAACACGAGGATTTTTTAGATTCTCATTTTGACAACCGAATTATACCTTGAAATAAGATGGTATTAGATAGAAAGTCACGATAAAAATGTATCTAGCATTTTTTTCGTATTTTATAAATTTTGACCGACACAACACAAATTTTAGCTGATCCAGGAAGGAAATATGAAATTTTAACTAAGTAGCTCATAGTGTAGGATTTCTGATTGCTTACATAAATTTTAACTGTCTCTCTTATAGGACTAGAATCGTATTCCCCTAACGATTCAGTACAGACAAAAAGAGCGAAATAATAATTTTATTTAACCTGCTAAACAATAGGAAAGCAAGCTAAATAGACAAGATGATGGGTTTTGTTAGGAAACACAATGATTTTTTAGTGTTAAGGATGTTTTAGGCTCCGATATCATTAATATTTTCTGAATACTAAGGCTATATTACTTTCAAAAGCAGACTCGTTTGAGACGATTGGCGAATAAAGATGAATTGATCGTAAATAAAAAATATAAGATCTATGTGCTTAGACTGTGAAATTATCAAAAAGTGGGAGTGTGCTTTTGAAATCGAACTTAAGACCGATAAAAATATGAAAATATACTTGTTTTTTTTTTATGTAGGTAGATAGTAGACTATAAAACAACAAAAAAAAAAAAAGAAAGATGGAGAAGTTTATTATTGTTAAAGACGTTGTTAAAAAGTTACGAGAATTTAACCTTACAGGACGCACTCTAGAGTTTAAGTTAAAACCTGTTCCACAGGGAGTTGAACCAGTTGGTTGGGTGGAAAACGCTACAGAAGGCCTACAACCCTTAGATCGTGTGGCTTTTAGTTTTTGCTCTAAAGACTTCAACCGAGGAGAAGGTTGGATTCGCTTCAAAGCAGCTAAAGACATAACCTTTTAAGATGTTTGGAGTGTTATAAGTGGCATTTATCAGTCAAACTCAGCAGGTCTTAATACAGAATCATTTTGTCTTAGTGTGACAACTGTTAGATTACCTGTTGGTGGGGGAAGAGGAAAAAATTATAGCAGCTTTCACGAGGAATGCGACAAGCGACGAGGTATTATAAGTATTAAAAATACCGATAACCTGTGTTTACCACGTGCTTTGGTAGTCGCCATTGCCCATAATAAAAGAGATCCCGAATTCAGTAAGGTTAGAAGAGATATTAGTAAAATTCAAACCGAAAGAACAAGATCATTGTTGGAGAGAGCTAAAATTAGCATTCCTGAGGCAGGAGGTGGAATTCCCGAGTTAATACAATTTCAAAATCATCTAAAAGAATATAAATTAGTTGTTTATAGCTATGGATCAAAAGGACGAAATATTATATTTGAAGGTTCAACTGAAAGCAATAAACGGCTGAACTTATTACATTACAAAAGCCATTTTAATGTAATTACATCGCTGACAGCAGCTTTTTGTTCTAACTATTTTTGTGAAAAGTGTTACGTCCCATATGATCACAAAAATGAGCACCGATGTGGTGGAAGCTGTCAGGCATGTCAGCAAGCCTCTGCTTGTGAAATAGCAATAAAAATTAAATGCCAGGACTGTCTATGATTTTTTAGAAGTCAAAACTGTTACGAAAATCATAAAAAGGATTATTCGTCAGGCAAATTTACAGTATGCGAACAAATTAAACTATGTTCTATTTGTTTAAAAACCATTAAAGCCAAAAGAGCACATGCATGTGGTGAAATTTATTGTAAAATTTGTAATAAACATGCATCCGAGGATCATCTATGTTATATTCGGCCTGATAAGGGAAAACCTAAGATTAAAGATGATCTTTTTTGTATTCTACGATTTAGAGACGAGCCAAGACAAACTATTGGAAAATTCAACGTTTTTACATCAAGTCAATCTCTGTGTTTTCAAACAATACTGCGATGAGTGCATGGATTCTGAAGCAGATACTTGTAAAAAAATGTGGTCTAAAGTTACAAAAAGTCAGAGGTATAGACCCAGCGGGAACATTTACTAACCATTTGTTACAAATGAGGAAAAACTTTAAAGAAATTATTGTAATAGCCCATAATGGTCAGGCTTTTGATCACCAGTTTATATTAAACTACATTATGACAAAGACAGATTTTACACCTGAGTTAATCATGAGAGGTACCAAAATAATTACGATGCAACTTGAAAATGTAAAATTTATCGACTCACTTAACTATTTCCCTATGCCTTAAGCCAAACTACCAAAGGCATTTGGACTTGAGGATATTTTTAAAAAAGGCTACTTCCCGCACCTATTTAATACAAAGGCAAATGAAAACTATATAGGACCTCTACCATCAATTGAATATTACTCCTCAGATAGTATGAAAGAAGAAGACAGAGCCAAATTTCTTAAATGGTTTGTAGAACATGAAAATGATGGTTTCGATATGCAAAGAGATCTGGTAGACTACTGCGTATCGGATGTCGAAATCCTTGCACAATCATGTTTAAAGTTTAGAGAACAACTTATACAAACTACCAATGTATGTCCATTTACTGAAGCTACAACTATTGCTTCAGCATGCAATACAATATTTAGAAGAAATTTTTTGAAGCCTAATACTATAGGAATCATACCAAAAAATGGATACCGATGGAGAAACAGGCAGAGCAAAATTGCCATAGATTGGTTACTTTGGACCGAGAATCACAGAAAAATCAACATCTTACATGCTGCTAATGGTAAAGAAGCTGTTTTAAATGGTGTAAAAGTTGATGGTTACTGCTCCGAAACAAATGAGGTATTTGAATTTGTATATGATTATCCGCTGAAATACCCTTAATCTGCAGGGTACCTAACTCTACGGAGATATTTATTGCAAAGGGTGGCTTTTTCAGTTTTGAAAGTATTCAACATTTGCGAAATTCATCTAAATATATACTACGCTATACTTTAATCAAACTCACAATAGAGGGAAAGCGACAGACGAGTTTTAAAGTAATGTGGCTTAAAGGATAATTTGTGTTGTAAATATTAGAGTTCATTTTAAAAGAAACTATAATCTCGTGACCGACAAAAAAAAAGTATCCATTTCGATACATCATTTCCCCTATTTTAACGTTAAAATAGTAAATTATGTTATAAGCTCGAAAAATGTAGTATTTCAGACGTAATGCGGTCGCTAACCTAAATAGCCCGAAAAACATTTTTCGTCCATATGTCATAAGTTATTTTTTATTCGATCTTGTTTTTAATGCGATTGAGAGTTGTAAAATAATGTAGAAATGAAGTGAACCTATACATTTCATCTTGCACGCTAATTTTTTGGTCTTAATGTTTGTTAGTTAACGATGAAATCTGTAATAGCGTCCGAAAAAAAAAATTTTTTTTTGACTAACATAAAAAGTGTTGTCTAGCTAGCAGGGCAATAATCAATACTTTATTGAGAAGGTTAGCTCTTCGTCTAAATATCTAATCTATAAATCGTCATTTTTTCCGACACAATCGGTTAAAAAGCATACAATTGTATGTGAACGTTTGTACAAAAACCATCGTGTTAAATCAGTTCTTATACCTGACTGACAACGCCGATCTTTAGCTTTTTTTTTACTTTGTAAAATAAAAAGATTAGTTCTTACTATCAAAGAAATTAAATATGCAAGAGAAATAGGTCGAAAAGATTAATAATAATTTATTTATTCCTAAGTTATAAATCTTAACTACATCACTTTCTAAACCAAGAAAATAGATAATCTTCCTGCATTATTCCGTACTTAGATTTATTTTTCATGAAAATAGTCGAATCTATGATTTTCGTTCAAATCCATAAGGGGCGCTTGTTTTGTATAGATGATTTATGATCTTATTTTCAACTAAAATACTAGTATAAAAAAAGTATTTCTTCCGATAAACGTGGAAGGAATAGACATTTAAACAGTTAGCCATAACATACGCATACTGACTTGCATTATTTTCATGGATTGAATGGCTACATCTTTGTGTGTGAAGTGAATTTCTTTTTAAAAAATTACAATGCGCTCAATTATGAATTTTCTAACATAACTTTTATGGATAGTGGAGTCGGATATTGGAAGAAAATATTATCATAAGGATAACTCGATTATTGATATAATTATTATGGTTTCACAGAAGTTTCTACAGAGTCAGCCATGCTGTAGCAGAGACTGTTGCAGGTCGTATTTTTTAAAAAAACCTAACAATACCTTTACTTTATATTGATAGACATATTCTATTAGAACATTTTTCTAAAATTTAGAGCCTTTGGAAATGTGATAATGCTATGAGCATCAAATATATTCAAAATATCAAAAATCCTTTGGTAGTTAGTTATTGCGGTATATTTTAATAGAGGCATAATTTATACTGTACTCCTAAATTTACGGCATATCACTTTGTTTATGTTATTATATTCACAGAGACTATTAATCTAACCAACTTTTATTTACGAAAAATTAAAAACTGAAATACTCTATTTTATTGGCGATTGTTCGCAAAGACACTTGGAGTTGTTATTTTACTTTTTCTACCTCTTTTTCCCCGGCTGCAGAGAAATATGTTAGGGGAAGTTTGGGTACCCTCAGACGGTTATATGCAATGATTCAAGCTTCTAAAAAAGCACTAAGACAAGTAATTATCAATTTGAATTTATGTATGTCGAA
Source organism: Polydrusus tereticollis (assembly GCA_963920685.1). Taxonomy (NCBI): domain Eukaryota; kingdom Metazoa; phylum Arthropoda; class Insecta; order Coleoptera; family Curculionidae; genus Polydrusus; species Polydrusus tereticollis. Next base: position 37,041,617 of record OY987330.1, on the reverse strand, counting down.
GGTAATGTGTTAATGATAAATATACATGATGAAAACATTTATTGTTCGATTGCATCTAATTTTTAAGAGTCTAGAAATAAGCAAATAATGTTCTTTAACGTTTCTTTATAAACATCTCGAGTTACCTGTCCTTCCCCTGCATCATAGAAGGGTATTTGCCGCCAAAGTTTGACCATTTTTTATGATTCGAGAGTTGTGTATTCTCTACAGATGTAAACTGACGTCATTCGAGTAGTCCGAACTTGTTAGATTTTAGCTTATATTCTTATTATGTGATTTTAAAATTATGTATGCGTTTGTTTAATTCATTGTAAAGGATTTGTTATTATGCTAATTTCAAAAGTTAAATGTTGATGAGAATATTGAAATGTGACATCGATGTAGTGGTCGAGAGAATCACGGGAAATGATATTCACAAAGTTTCTCATACTTTTTAACCCTATGCGTAGGTGACGCTAATAATATTGAATTTTTTTATTAAAATATCTAAAGTAAATATCCAATTGATTTTTTTTAGCGCTAATTGGGATTTTAATTAACTACCTCAGAGTCGGTATACACTATATTTTGCAGCGCAATTGCTTTCACACCCAGTAATGTATTATGATTTTTTTGGATGGTCGTTATATTGTGAGTTTCTTAAGTTAGCCAGATTAATAATAAATTAAAAAACCAACGTGATTTGCTTATTGTTGCCATTGAGAATTAGGGTTGTAAAATATTTAACAACCCTATATTTTTATGCTCGTGTTGAAAATAAGTTAAGATTGCTACTTTGATGCCTACGCCTAATATTCATAATTTTATTGGGGGTTCTACCTGATGACAAATACAGCTTATGATACCTATCTAGTGGGTATTTTCAGTTTAAGGGCCGAATAATATAGAGTTATTGTGCATACATCATCGCAAACAAAAGGTAGCTTTTTATATTATTTCGTATTTACAATCCATTTAACTACAATTTTACACTGTGAATTAATTTTTTTTACTTTTTTCCTGAAATTGTAGCCTATTTACTTATATTATGATATTATCCGAAATTTTTATAAAAGCATTATGAGGGCTTTTACCTGATGGCGAACACAAGTTGTATAGTACCTATACCTGCTTGGTATTTTATACGTATTTAAGTTTTATTTACTTTTTATTACTCTGTTCTCATTACAAGATAGTCCTATAATTTATCCATTTCCAGTACAAAGAAATCTCTAGTTAATGGTTCTAGATGGTAATTATTTTATTGTATTTTATATAAGTGGTGCAAAAATTGGAATCAATTATTAGATATGCTACTGAATTTTAATGAGGGTCCTTCGGAATAATAAATAAAGGTTTATGTCCCTTTCTTTTTAAATCGAGTCGGCAGAGGGTTTGAGAGGGTTATTTAGGTATAAATAATTATTGCGGGGTGACAAATGTACCGCATTATTATACTTATCTTGTTAGACCATATAAATTAGGGTTTTATTTCGCTTTGCCATTCACCAGCGGCGTTTCAACTAAGGGAAAATAATAAAAAGTCTGGTTTAAGGATGGCTCAGGTCGGATCGTAAAAAGTTGGGTTTAAGGATGGCTTATAAAAATTGGGATTTAATTATCCCGCTTTAGCAGCGGCGTTTCAACTAAGGGGAAATAATAAAAAGTCTGGTTTAAGGATGGCTCAGGTCGGATCGTAAAAAGTTGGGTTTAAGGATGGCTTATAAAAATTGGGATTTAATTATCCCGCTTTAGCAGCGGCGTTTCACTAAGGTTAAATCATAAAAAGTCGGGTTTTATCTCGGGTCAGATCATAAATATTCAGGTTCAAATTAGGGTTAGATGAGAAGCCGCCTCGCGAAAGCATCCGGGTTAGGTCGTAAAAAGTCGGGTTTTATCTCGGGTCAGTTCATAAATATTCAGGATCAAGTTAGGGTTAGATGAGAAGCCGCCTCGCGAAAGCATCCGGGTTAGGTCGTAAAAAGTCGGGTTTAATTTCGGGTTAGGTCATAAAACGCACCACCGAACCACCTGGGTTAGTTGCACCACCAGCACCACCAGCACCACCTGGCCTCGTTCTGTCCATATCTCTCTACTTCCGTAGAAATCATTGACAGAGCTCTTTCCAATTTCCTGGTGGAAAAAAGCATTTATCTCTAGATAATTAGAGCATAGTAAAAACTGTTTATAGTTCTTTACTGAACAGGGGACTACACGCTAGTGCTGCTGTGAGTGAAACTAGTAATTTGACTAGGATACTTCTGACTACATCTAAAGTTAAAAGAAGCGTAAAGATGCCGGTTCCAATATATGTTTCGACCAAGCCGCCAAGGACTTGATAAGATGCATGGAAAATCTACACCATGAACGAGGAGCAATGCGTACCTACATTAGAAACTCTTAAGCAACGGCTTACTAATAACCAAACCCAAGTAAGCTGTAGCATCACTAGCTTATGGAGAGTTTTGTTTAAAATAGGCCTCAGATATCGCACAATTGACAAAAAGCAAGATCTTATGGAATCCCAGCGATTACAAAAATGGCGTCGTGAGTAGATATATAAGATCGATAGGAAAATATCGTTCTGAAAATCATCGAATAATTTACCTCGATGAGACATGGTTTCACACGTATAACACACCATCCAAAAGATGGTCCTATTCTTCCGGCTAGTGTAAAACAAGAGCTCCGTCAAATAAAGGGAAAATAATTACTATTTTACATGCCGAGTCAGAAAACGGTTGGGTCCCAAATGCCTTGTGCTTTAAAGAATGTCATAAAAAAAGTGATCTCTTTTTTTAAAGTTTTAAAGGCATTCTATATAAAAAAAAAATATATGTTTGTAACGCATTGGCACAGAAAATGGGACATGTTGTGCTACGGCTCTTACCTTATGTATTTTTAATGCCATAGAGCACATGTGGCACCAATTAAAATCAATTGCTAGGTAAGTCCCCCAGGTAGTTGGAAAAATTCAATCCATCATGTAATTATTGTAGAAAATTATTTTGTTATTTTAGATAACTAACCTGAACTAACCCGCAAGATACAATTAAACCGATTTTAATTAATTTAATTGAGTATAGCGACAACGAAACAGAACTAGATATACGGGGTGTTTCCTAACCTCTCTGAAAAAATGAAGGAGGTGAATCCTTGCCTTATTCTAAGACTAAAACTTTTTTGCATGTCGCTTCGTTTTCAAAATACAGGGTGTTAAAAAAAATTTTGTATTTTTTTTTCATTTTATTAATTAATGCCAAACGATATTCTAATGATATTTGTTAAACATAAGAGATTAAAGCACTTTACTTTCCATTTCCATTTTAAAATCTTTATTTTCCTATTTCTCTTATAATATTAAGCCTATGTCTAAGTATCTAGCTAAAACTAACTAAAACTAACATGTTTTGGGCGCATATGAGCCGTAAGCATACGGCCCAAAATGCGCCCAAGAAACCGAGCAAGCTCGGCGGCCGATATTTTGGCCTAAGGACACTCTTAATATTTGAATCTCTAGCGCATTTCACTCGCGTCCCGGCAGTGCCTTAACGGGTATTAACGGGTTTTTATTACCCCGAGGGGTGTAATCGTCAAATTCGCAAAAAGTTTCGACGAATTGACTTGGAAAACCAATGGCAAGCATTCTGGGAAAAGCTCAAAAAAAAAAACCAGTAAAATTGATTCAGGTACTGAAATTTTGTGCCCGCCCGCAGCAGGCAATCGCAATGCAGTGGAAATGACCATTCAACCGCCATGCACGGCGGAGAGAGGCCTTTTATTCGGTGGTACTTTGGGTCAATTTTAAATTTTACAATTAGATCATTGGCGGGGATCTGGCTAAAAGAGTACCTTAATTTTTTAGTTATTTTTCGTATTTTTATCATTATGTTGCGTCAAATGATACGAGTAGGCTTTGCTTCGTTCCATGTCAGCCACATTTGTTTTCTCCGTAACATTGTCTCCTGTTTAACATCTTTCAAATTTAATAATATCCTTTTGAATTGTTTTTGAATTTATTTGTACATTACATACTTTTCATAATGGCTGAGTTTACCAATCAAGAAATGGCTCAAATTAATTTTATGTACGGTTTGGCAAATGGAAATGCGCTAGAGGCGAGACGTTAATATATGCAGAACGTTTTCCTAATAGACGAGTACCGTGTTCGGAAACATTCACAAGATTGCATCTCAGGTTAGAGGAAACAGGTAGCTTTGCAAGAAGCAATATAGGCGACCGACCACTTACAATTAAAACCGTACAACTTGAGGAAGAGGTCTTAAACATGATGGAAGAATTTGCGGTCACTAGTACGAGGAAAATTGGGAACGAGTTGAATGTGAGTTACAGAACAGCATGGAGTATCTTAAAGAACTATTTACTTTATCCTTATCACGTACAAAAAGTGCAAGCTTTGTTGCCTAGAGACTTTCCAGCTCGAGTTTATTTTTGTAACTGGTTTAAAGAAAATTCTTAGAGGGTCCTACATTTTTCGGCAAAAATACTATTTACAGATAAAACGAATTTTTCCAGACAAGGCATCATAAATTTCCACAACAACCATATTTGGGTGGAAGATAATCCTCATGCTATCATCGAAGGACATCACAAGTATACATTTTCTTTTAATATTTGGTCAGGGATTATTGGAGATAGCTTAGTTGGACTGTATTTTTTTCCGAATCGACTTACTGGTGATGTCTATTACAACTTCCTTAGGGATGAATTGCCAGAATTGATGGAAGCAGTGCCATTAAGAACGATAACTTTAATGTGGTTCATGCATGACGGCGCTCGTCCTCACTTTGCAGTACGTGTTAGAAACTATTTAGATCAACAATATCCTGCTCGTTGGATAGATAGAGGAGGACCTCACCCATGGCCACCCCGTTCGCCGGATATGAATCCATTAGATTTTTATTTCTAGGGTCACCTTAAACAACTCATTTATACTGCTCCTATTAAAACTGAAGAAGACCTTCGACTGCGTATTATTGATGGTTTTAATACGATTCGCGCCAGTCCCGAAATTTTCCAACACGTAAGAGACAATTTATGTTTACTGGCTCTTGGAGGATATTTTCAGCAATTTATTTGACTTTTGTTCATGTGAGTTTATTATTAAAAGTTTTTAATTCAATTATTAAAATGATTATTATTGCTTTACTAATTTTTTTTAACACCCTGTATTTCGAAAAAGAAGCGACAAGGGAAAAACTTTTATACCACATTTTCGTCTTAAAATAAGGTGAGGATTCACCGCCTTCATTTTCTCAGAGAGGTTAGGAAACACCCTGTATTTTACATGTGATATAACATCATATACGTTACTTAATTTCCTTATTGCGACCTTTTACTACACCTTTATACTTTACATATTTATTGACCACACAATGGAATCGACCCTTTGGTTTTATTGCAGTTAAAAGGTGAAATCCGTGATTTACAAATTCCTCGCCCCAAATACCCTCCATTCACTTAGACACCCTGTATCTCGTTTATTATTAACTTTGGAACTAAACTACGGTTGGTCAAGTGGTATTATGTTTACCCCGTCTAACAAAAAATAAGTGTGATATGTCGTTGGATTTAGAATAAAAAGTTGTTTATGAAGCGTAAAATACAATTTTTGGACTATTTAAAAAAAACAAACATGATGATGGAAACAAACGAAACGTCAGCTTGAAAATTCACTTAAACATTGTTGTAGAAGATAAAAAGTAGCAATGAGAAAGTAAAATTTATTTTGATACATCTCTTCAAAAAGAATCAGAATACAATAAGAACCATATCGCAAATATTCGGAATTTTTGAAATTTGAAAACAAGACGTTTCAGAGTTCAGTGATAAGCAACTTCTCTCTAATTTAATCATCTCTGTACGTCCGATGGTTTGCGAGATTCACGTAGAGTGCATTATTGTCTGAGACTATTATACCGAGAACCAACACTCTTTCTTAAATGAAATCTGTTTGTGCTTCACCTGTAAAATATACTTCCGTCTCTTATTGAAGGCGATATAACAAATAAAAGAGTATACTATTTTAGTTGCTGGATACATAAGTACTGAGAGTAAGATTTTATTACGTAGTTTTAAAATTGGCAAAATTTATTTCAATACATTTACGTAGACATCAGTAATCCGAGACCTTACAAGCTCAGGCGCGGATACAGGGGGGGGGGGCAATGGGGGCAATTGCCCCTCCCCCCTGAGACCGACCAAAGCACATAGGTAACACGATGTATACAAGCAATAACCAATAACAAGCTCTAACCTGTTACAGAATAGATCTACCTTTTAACCTTTTTGCAATAAATCCACCTTTTGACTTTTTCCTTTTTTTGCATAAACTTTAAGGAACAAACAAAAAATTCCCTTCACCAGCTTTGCACCTGGGTTCACGACTTGAAAGTCTACTTTTAAACCTTCTGTACTCTGTACTTTAAACTCTTGAAAGTCTACGCGCTAACCACTAGAATATTGGTATCCTTCCGCAGTTCCGCAAGTTAATTTTAATTACTTATTGATGCGGTCCCAGACCAGAGCTACGCAAACTGTCGCAAACGCAAATTCCCAAGAGGGTATAGGGTATCTGATCTGGCAGCGTGCAGAAAATCTAGCCGATCAACTGGGTGTCGAGCTGAATATTCCTCGGATCCCTCGCCATGGTGGACGCCAAATTTATCGTGCCAACCATCAAATGAATTCAGCGGAGGAATACTACAGAGTATCAATCTATGCACCATTGCTAGACTTTGTTCTCACAGATCTGCGAGAAAGATTCTCAGCCGAAACCTTGGACATCTTTCAGCTATCAGTTTTCATTCCAGAAAATATTGTCAAAAATTCTGCTGGTGAAAATGACATAAGTATAAAGTCCCTCCTCGACCGCTTTGGATTGCTTCTTGAAGTTGACAAGGGCGCTGCTTCTTTTCTGCTAAAAGATGAATTGTTGTTGTGGAGAGAGAAATGGATTCAAGAACAGAGCTTCAGAAAAGAGCTTCCCATAAGAGCTCTGGATATATTGGCTTGTTGCGATAAGGATGTATTTCCTATAATACATGAATTTGTACTAATACTTGCAACCCTTCCGGTGACAAATGCATCTGTTGAGAGGTCATTCTCGTCGTTGCGGCGCCTTAAAACATATTTAAGAGCAACCATAACTGAAAACCGCCTCCTCGGTCTTGCCCTAATGCACATCCATAGGCATGTTCCCATTGATGTTGAGAAAGTAATTTCAAGATTTGCAAAAGCTGGCCCTAGGACAAGATTGGAATTTAGTATTTAAGTGCATACTTAATTACTTCAAATTAAATTGTTTGTATTTCTTTTTTTTTTAGACAGCATTATTCAAATCAAATGCATTATTACATAAATAACAAATTAAAATTTTATGAAATTGTTTGTTTACAACGAATTCTCTGGAAGATAGGTAAAATCGCAAAAATTAACTCCCCCACTCCTAAACGCACGGGGTTGCTTTTGTGATTTTCTTGAGGATTTTGTGTTGTATTTTTTATTTTACCACTTGAGAACCAAGCACCATGATTCAAAAAAGGGCGTGGCACCCAAAAAATTTTCGCCTGCGGCGCTATTTTTTTAGCGCCTTCGGCGCTTTTCCATTTTGCCCCCCCCTGGACAAAATCCTAGATCCGCGCCTGTACAAGCTGTTAAACATAAGGAATTGATTATACAAACAAAAATAATCCTGACGATTCTATTCCGATCCGATCCGATTTTTATTTTTAATACGCAAGAAATGTTAACGTAAAAGTTGAAGGACAGTAAGTGAGTTATAACGTAAAATTATTTTTGACTCTATAGGGTGGCTCAACAAAGAGGAACAAGAATAATTTTTTTTTTAAATAGAGCACCCTGTATATTTTTGCACTTTTAAATTTCCCTCAATATTCCGCGTATCGTGGCAAACACAGTTTTTAATTATTTTGTAATGTTATCTAAAAATATTCTTTTTTGTAAAAAAAAACTTGGCACCTTAAAATTTGAAATATAATTGAATTAACTCAAGACATTCGAAACATTCTCAAGGGTATTAAAGATAGAGACTAATTTAAGGCTTAAGACCCTCAGAACATTCCATATTTTGTACAGGGTGTGCTCTACAAACGTGTCAACTTTTCACATTTTAAAATTAATTTACTTTTTTTCTCAAATAGTATTTTAATATTTTATCTTGTGGAGTTTTTTGCCCTCTACAACCTTTGTTAAAATGTTTATTAGTTGTTTTTGCTCATTTTGGCGTAATATTTTTTTTTATAAAAAGTCTGGGAAAAATGTTTTTTTTTTTAATTTTACTTATTTAAGGTGTTTATCTAACTGCTTACATAAAACAAATACATGGAATGTTCAAAGTGTCCTCCATTAGCCTCTATACACTTCTGGACACGATCTTCAAATTCTTCGCTTAAATGGCGACATATTTCGGGAGTAACCGTTTGCTAACAATTTCTAATGCGAATTTTCATGTCTTCTTTAGTTATTTTTTTTTTTTTGTAATCGTAGCGGCCTTTACTTGGTGAAAATTCGTTTTAAAAAACTTGAAATAAAACACGTATGTGTTGTAATTTTCACAATATATTTGTCAACATGACATGTTTCGCCAGCACAGTGGCTTCTTCAGATGTGAGGAAGGTATAACAATTTGTAAAATAAGAAGCTTAAAATTAAGGTACCTGAACTAATGATATTATAGTAGGGAATTATTGTGGTTCAATATAAATTTAACAAAGGAGAGTTGTTATTATCTAATTGGTCATTTAGGATATTTTGGGTTTTTCTACCCTTGTTAATAGATAAAGACTCCAATAAATCCAATTTTATGCCTTTGTTCTCAGTGTGTAAGATTTGGAAATTTTTATCAAATGTATGATTTTCGATTTTTAGATATTCCGCGTAAGTTGAATGCTTACTATTTTTAGAAAAAGAATCGTAATGATCTTTAATTCTGGTATGGAACGATCGACCAGTTTGGCCTATATAATACTTGGGGCAAGATCCACAATTTATTTTATATACTCCATTTTTATTAATTTTATTAGTTTTGTCTTTGTTGTTTTTTATGATAGAGCCTAAACTACCCTTAGTCTTATAAGCAATCTCAATATCGTGTTGGTTCAGAAGTTTTTTAATATTATCACTTTGTTTGCCTAAGTAAGTAATGGAATGGTATTTAGTATTGTTTTTTATTAAGGGGTAGACCTCTTTAATTGCTTTTTTATATTTCATTTTAGTAAGGATATTATTTATAATTTGTATTAAGTAACCATTATTGACCGCGATTTGTTTAATTAGGTTTAATTCTTTATTATAATTTTCTATAGACATAGGAATGTTAATTAATCGAAAAATCATACTATTATAAGCTGCCAGTTTATGTTGCATTGGGTGATGTGATTTGTTATGAATGGTTATGTCATTGTGTGATGGTTTGTGAAATATGGAAAAATCTAATTTATTATGTAAACGTTTTATAGTTAGATCTAGAAAATCAATAGAAGAATTGTTTTCCTTTTCAAAAGTAAATTCAATTTTAGGGTGTATCGAATTAATAAATTTAAAAAAAGAATTTAATTGTCTATCTGACCCAGTGAATGATACTAGAATATCGTCCACGTATCTAAACCAAAATTGGCAACTTTTAGCTAAGGGGTGGTCATGTATGAGTTCCTCAATTTTATTCATACAAATTTCGGCTAATAAGGGGCTTAGTGGGTTACCCATAATTAAACCATCTGTAGAAGTATATAATGGACCGTTAAATTGAAAATAGTTTTGTTTAAGGCATATTTGTAATAAATGAATTATTTCGTCTATGATAATTTGATTAACCAGGTTCTTTTTTAATAAACATTCAACTAAATCGATTGTCTCATTAGGTGGTATACTAGGAAATGAGTTTTTTACATCGAAAGAAATAAGTTTAGCATTATTCGGAATACTGAAGTTCTCGATCTTAGAAATCAAATCGTATGAATTTTTAATACTATACTCAGGTAAAAAATTACAATATTTGCCCAGAATACTAATTAGTCTATTTGATATTTTGGTAGAAGGAGCCGAAACAAAAGATACAACCGGTCTGATAGAATAATTTTCTTTATGTAGTTTTATCAAAGAATATAATTTCGGTGGTTGAGGGTTCATTACTTTTAATTTAAATTTTTCCGCGTCATTTAAAATTGCGTGTGAGCTTTCGATAGCTTTGTTAATTTCAGTTTTATATGATAGAGTAGGATCTTTATGTAAAATGTATGGTTAATTTATATTGAACCACAATAATTCCCTACTATAATATCATTAGTTCAGGTACCTTAATTTTAAGCTTCTTATTTTACAAATTGTTATACCTTCCTCACATCTGAAGAAGCCACTGTGCTGGCGAAACATGTGTCATGTTGACAAATATATTGTGAAAATTACAACACATACGTGTTTTATTTCAAGTTTCTTCTTTAGTTGTCGGAGACATTTTGTACGCCTGATTTTTAACAATTCCCCATATAGAAAAATTTATTTTTGTCATATCCGGCGATCTAGCTGGCTATGATACAGGTCTTCCTCTTCCAATACATTGCTGACCATACGTTTCGTCTAAGAATTCCCTAATGAGCCTTGTGGAGTGCACCGGGACTCCATCATAAAGAAACCACATGCGTTCTTGAACTATGTTTGGTATATGGGTGTGGTAAATCATTTTGGAGAAAGTCCAAAGAGATCTGTCCCATTAGAGTTCCCTCGAAAAAATGTGGACCAACTACGTAGTCTCCTACAATTCCTCCCCAAACGTTTAAGGACCATTTGTTATGTGAATGAAATCAACAAATTGAGGATTTGTAGTGGCATAATAATGGAAATTATGTCTATTGACTTTGCCATTTATATGGAATTCCTTCTTTCTCGGAAACTAGATGGGTATAACGTTCTAAAATTATTTATGAATCATTCATTGAAATGAAGCAACATTTGATAAATTATTTGAAACGGCAAAGCGAAATTTTTTTCGAATCGCAATTCAGATTTTGAACCACTGCTATCTAGAAGAATTAAATTGTCTGACATGATTAAAGGTGATGAGAAGGCATACTTAAGAATCTTATTTTACGAAATAATAGATAATATCTTAACACAAATAGAAGTCAGATTCGCAGATACGTCACGTTCTTTAGCAGATCCTTCAAATTTAAAAAATACCGTCAAGAGATTTCAGATAATTTAATAAATACCTTAAATAGCTTCTACAAAAAATTTTTTAATTAGTTAATTAAAAATTGAATAATGAGTTAGGAATCATTTATCACGACGAACAATTTGAAAAACAAAATACTGTATCTGTGTTAAAGATTCTCGTTAATAATGATTATTGTCAAATTTTTTCAGAGGTCTGCAAAATTTTCGTTTTAATACCTACAATTCCAAGTTGAGCGAAACTTTGTTTAAAACGCATTAAAACATATTGCAGCAATTCAATGATAAATGGCCGCTTATCGCCTCTTGCGCTCATTTCTATTGAAAAAGAGTTGTTTCGCTCTCTTTAAGAAATAGAAGATTTTACGGAAATTATTATAAATAAATAAAAAAAAAGCGAATTAACTTAATTTATAGAAAATAACACTTTTATTGAATTTGCATTGATTTAAATGCACGCACTGTTAATATTGTTGTTGGCGTCTTGTACAATGTTTTAATTTTTATAAATCAATTTTTTTATATGGCGTTCTACGGGGGACAAGGGAGTCCTTGTTTTACAATACTTAAATCCCTGTGTGATTTATTAATGCAAAAACTAAAAAAAAAATCCTGGGCGCTTTATTGTGTACCACATTTGTCAACATTTGGGCCTGGCCACTGCCGTCTCGAAGAACAGGCCGTCAAGTTCCCGCCCACATTCTAAAATCAGCGGTTTCTATAGTTGGAGTCAAGCAAATATTTGACGCGTGACACTTCCATCTTGTCATATTTGTCCAATACTAGGGTATTTCGATTTCACCAACTTTATAACAGCTGATACTTAGTCAGGGCCGGACTGACGAATATTGTTATTTATAAACCTTTGCAGAAAATGATTGCTGGGAAATTGGTCTAAGAATATGAATTATAATATAAATAAATTTGTTTTGATAAATTCTGTGCATTGTAATGGTGGGATTCAGGATTGACCATTAATATCACAGGTCTTAACAAAAGCAATCTTAGTAGTGTATAACGATTAAATTAATAAATAAAATGCGGATCTGCAGCCCATATGATTTGACCAAATCGACGAGAAGGTAACTCGGTTTATGTATATCTCTTTTTAGTCATATAAAAGGATAAAGATACAAATACTTCGAGTGGGTGGTAATTATTATAATATAAAATAGCCATTAGTAACTTGTATATTATGAGTGGCCTGCCGTATTTGACACCCATGACTATATGGAAGTGTCACGCGTCAAATATTTGCTTGACCCCAACTATAGTCGATCCACGTTTTGACAGGCTTGCATTGTTTTGGTAGACCGTTTTGGTGTTTCCTTTAAGTTTTAAGTTATTTTAGCAGTTTAGTGATTATTTTAGAAAACCCATAACATTAATTTAACGTAGTTTGGACCTTTATATGTAAAACCATAAATTATTTGATTAAGTGGCTGTGAAATAGCGATAATGCCAAATTCATGATGTGTTCCCGGGTGTAATACTTAACTATAATGTTTTTCACTGATGAAATGCTATTTATTGATAAAAAAGGAATCCCAGGAGACGATTTAGTATTGCGAAAATGTATCAACTTTTGCATAAAGTACTTTGAGGAAAGGTTTTTAGTCAGGGAATTCAGGGCAACCAGAGGAGTTGATGTTAGATAACACTAGAACAGTGCAGTGTAGGTACCTTTTTTACTAATAATATTTTGGTATATTGTTTAAATTGTTATTATGCAATAAACATAGAAAGATTATAAGTACATTAGTTAGCTATTAAATACATAGTATAATATTGAAGGTTGAGCATGTCATACTTAGGTTAGGTTCGGACAAAAATTTAGTAACAAAACAATGCCTACATTCGTTGTACATTTTGTTTAGATTTTCATACGATACAGGTTTTTCTTACTTCAAATATCGGTTAAAACATACCTACAAGTTTAAAGCAGGTCCCTCTTAATGCCTCTTCATTTTTCTAGTCAAAACCCAATCAAGTTAAATAAAGTTTATATAGTTTCTCGAGGAAGATAAAATGATAGTATGTACCTACCAACTGACTGATATAAAATTTTATTTAAAATAGCTACCTATGAAATTGTTTCTAATGTTTGTTATTCAGGGATTATTTGGAAATTATTTTCGTAACCTCGAAGAAGAATCGAAGAAGATCGAAAGCAATACTTAGTGATTATAACATAAGCTAGTTTATAGTCTTGAATCACTCTGTATACTAATCATCGAATTACCATTTTAATATACGATTCTGTACTTCATTTCATATATTTTAAGACATCTTTGACTTACAAATATCAATATTATAATCTAAATGCCATATAGCCTCTATAATAAATTCCATCTTCTAATGTGACGTCACGATCTTAACATGACGGCCCGTTCTTCGAGACGGCAGTGGCCTGGCTCTAAAAAACTTTCGCCTACCTTCCCACATGTGCAAGACACGAGCTGCCTTTGATATTCGTTTTACTTCAGGCCCCGTTCGCCATACAAATTTTAAGTAGAATATTTTAGTATGAACTACAGGAAAAGGCACCCAACCATTGTAAAATATTGCATTCGCTAACAGGATTCTAGAAAATCAACCTCAAAGTTTTTTAATGCTTTTTTTCGGTTTTTCGCTTGTGATTGCCTCGATTTGCTTTAAATTTTGGACCAATATAATAAGTGGTAATATCATATTATGTTAATGTCCAATATTTGCGATATTGCAATGGGAAGCACGAAATATATTGAATATATTGTTTTACCATTATAATACAGTAAAATCTCGGTTTACGACCGCCTCTATAAAGTGAGCACCTGCGTTGAGCGCCCGGTTATGAATTTCCCATATTAAAAAATGGAAATCCCATTACTTTATACTCCTCTTTACCCACTTACATGTTAAACGACCACAGGCACTTATGATCGGAAGTTTTAGTAAACATTAATGCTAAAAACACCCTGTATTAGGGGCAGTGAAACCCGACCCGACAATACTTAAGAAATATAGGTGCATACAGTAATTACTTTATTGCAGGCGGATCAATTCAAGTTGCTTTAAAGGCTGATAAATCGGTTGTTGACATTAGTTTTGTTTTGAACAGTTTTTGTGTCTTTCAGGACTAACGTGAATATTTGAAGATGACGGGAAAAAGGAAATGTGACATAATCGAGGAAAGTAAAAAAATTGGTTAAAAGTGGGTAAGACCCAAGTGACTATGTTGTTTCAAAATAAAGCAGAAGTTAAAAATTTGTTTTAAGAAGGTGGCAACGGGGAACGAAAAAGAAAATTTCCCAACGCCGAAGGACTGGCAGTGGACCAAGTTGTTTTTAACTGGTTTTGTAAGGCGGGAGACAAGCACTTGCCAATTCCATAAGTCAAGCAGAAGCCCTCGAATCTGCTCAATGTCTAGGACCAGATAACTTCAAGGATTCAATTCGTGGTTAGAAAAATTCCATCGTCGGCACGATATTACCTTCAAGAAAATATTTTAAAGGATTATGCAACAAGGGACATATTTAATGTAGATAAGACAGGTCTCCACTGTCGTGCATTGTCAACAAAAACATATGCATTGAAAGATGACAAGTGTACTGGAAAAAAACAGCAAAAAGCGATTTACAATTCTGTTCTGTGCAAGTATGGAAGGAGAGAAGGAAGAACCCCTTATAATTGGCGAAAGCAAAAATCTTCGATGATTCAAGGGCGCAGAAATCCATAAGTTTTCTCTCCAATGGGTTTCGAACAAAAAAGCGGGGATGCACAATAGAAGAGTGGTACTGTTTCTGAATAATGCAACGTCTCATCCCAAAATTACACTGGGGAATGCCAAACTTATTGTTCTTCCACCCAATACTACCTTCCATTGCCAACCTTTGGATCAAGGCATTATTTAGAATTTTAAAAGTTACCTTATTAAGAGGCTTTTAACGTAAATAGATAGTGGTTGTCCTCTTCAAGAAATCGAAAATAATATTACCATAACCAACGCCTTGATATGGGTTTCGGTGGCCTGGCGCAATTTGTACCCAGTGACAATAAAAACATGCTTTATGAAAGCCGGATTTTTGTGTAATACAGATAATGTTGACGACTTCGAAGAAGAAAATAATATTTCGCTCGCACAACTGTTTCCTAACATTAAGAACACATTTGTGAACTTGAAGCAATTTGCCTGTATTGATAACGATTTGCCAACAGATAGTGCAGAATTGACTATCATCGAGTTTACTAAAGAGATCCAAGAAACGGATGAAACTACTCTCAACTTTGAGACAGAGGTGGAGGAACCTGAACTTGCTCCAGTGTCGACAATATCAAGCCTATCTGAAGTCTGCGCAAGTTTTACAAGTCTACAAATATTTCTCAATTGCTATTAAAATGGGAATCCGAATTTTATAAACATAAAATTAAAAATATTAAATAATCATTAATTTCTGATTATTTTCATCGTTGTAGCATTTTACAAAATTGTAGCAATTTCTATAACTTTTATTGTCCTTGCCCTTATAATCTTACTTTGTTATTTTGTAAACAAGAAAAATAAATTTGTATTTGTTTACTTATTTCAATATTTATCAGTAGAGGTAAAGTGTGTTTATTGTCAATTTTATAATAAAATGCATATTTTTTCGCAATTATTATTTTATGAGCATATTCTAATGTTTTCGGCGTTATTCAAAAATTGAAAACGCCCGGTCATGAAAACTCGTAGACTCATAGGTTTAATGTCCAGTCCGGCACTTGTTCGAGGAATTTTCCAATCTCAAGATAATTATATAATAATTAAAGAAAACAAGGTCTGTCTATACCACCAAAATAAAATATATTTGTCCTTTAGGGTGAAATAATTTAAGGGTTAAAGAGTATACATAATTTATATTTGACATTAGGTTGTACTAGTTTTGACTTTAGACAAAGTCATCTTCAGCAACCCAGTAATTAAGAAATATGTTTTTTTAGGATTTGCCTAAATAAACTAAAACAAATTAGAAGAGGGGGAGGAATGGTTCAACAATATACGGTCACAACGTGTACCTTGTGCAGCCAATGGGTTCGACAGCAGATAATTATGAACATGATGCTACTTTAAGCAATCAAGGAAATTAAATGTAAATAAGTAATAGAGGCCAAAATTCTTAATGGGAAAATATAGTTATGTTATGCTATATAGATGTCAATAACATGTTAAATTAAGAAAAGTTCAAAAAATTCATCGTTTCATGAATCAACTCAGTGAGGGGGACATGATTTATATTTTGGTGGGTCAGAATTTTAATAAGAAAAAAGAGGGGGGGGGGTGGAAGGGAAATTAAAATTAGTTTAAAAACCAGTTACGTCATTGAGTAAAATTGGGGGTCATCAAATTGTCAATATTCATAGCATAATTTCTCAATCAATTTATTTTAGATTGTTCAAATTAATTCACTAAAGCTTATGTTGCGATTTTCTTTTTTTCCTTTTGGTAATTGAGACACAAATTAGCAACATGACTCAAGATTGATACTGTTCGAAGCAAATGTCGATATAAAAAATGCTCCATAAGTTGCATATGGCACATAAGCTTTAGTGAATTTATTTCAACAATCTAAAATAAATTGATTGAGAAATTTTATTATGCTATGAATATTGACAATTTGATGACCCCCAATTTTACTCAATGACGTAACTGGTTTTTAAACTAATTTTAATTTCCCTTCCCCCCCCCCCCTCTTTTTTCTTATTAAAATTCTGACCCACCAAAATATAAATCATGTCCCCTCACTGAGTTGATTCACGAAACGATGAATTTATTGAACTGATGAAATAACAAATTTAACATGTTATTGACATCTATATAGCATAACATAACTATAAATTTTCCCATTAAGAATTTTGGCCTCTATTACTTATTTACATTTAATTTCCTTGATTGCTTAAAGTAGCATCATGTTCATAATTATCTGCTGTCGAATCCATTGACTGCACAAGGTACACGTTGTGACCGTATATTGTTGAACCACTCCTCCCCCTCTTCTAATTTGTTTTAGTTTATTTAGGTAAATCCTAAAAAACATATTTCTTAATTACTGGGTTGCTGAAGATGACTTTGTCTAAAGTCGAAACTAGTACAACCTAATGTCAAATATAAATTATGTATACTCTTTAACCCTTATTTCACCCTAAAAGGACAAATATATTTCATTTTGGTGGTATAGACAGACCTTGTTTTCTTTCATAATCTCGCCACAGAAAATGGACTACTTCTTAAATATATATAATAATTAATCTTTACATTTTGCTTATACACAAGGTATTTCTAAGGGGTTTCCGGGGCTTGCAGGTATATTGTTAAGGGTTATTTATTATCATTTAATAATGCCTTATTATTACCTGTTTAACAAACTGTATTTATGTCGGGTTGAAATACGTACTTCTGTTTTAGTTTGTCGAAAGATTTCAGTATTTTCAGTGTGAAACTAGTGATTTCAAATTTGTGTTCGAAATGCCTAAACTAGCGAAAACATCTTCGTGGATTAAAAATTTCATAGAGTAAGAGTTTAGTGGAGAGAAAATCTTCTGTAAAGCTTGTGTAGAAATCATTGTTTGTGAAAAGAAGTTTCAAATCGATCAACATTTGAAAACACCGCTGCATAAAAAAAAGTTACAGAAAATGAAACCTGAGCCAGTTCAGCTGAGTGTAAAAAACGCATTTCAAAATGTTGGAGAAAAATCTAAATCTGAAAAGAACATTTTCCAAGAAAACTTATGCAAGGCTTGGTCGCAGCAAACATACCCTTAAAGAAATTGCAAGATACGCAATTCAAAGGATTTTTGCAAAAATATTGTCAACAAGCCATTCACGACGATTATACGCTTAAAAAGAAGAATGTCCATTCATTATACCAAACCGTTTTAGAAAAAATTAGAGCTTCACTGGTGATAAAAATTTTCAAATTATTGTTGATGAAAGCACAGATGCTTGTGCCAGATATATCGCACATCTTATGATTGGAGCACTTCAACAAGATAAAGCAACAAACACATATTTAATAGCTTCTAAGCAGCTAGACAAAACTAATAATGTGACCGTAACCCGATTTATTCAGCAGTTTCTATGGAGCTTAATCCAGTCTCAAATGAGAAGTTTTTAGTGCTTTTGTCTGATGCAACACCATATATGGTAAAAGTAGGCCAAAACTTAAGAATCTTTTACCCCAATATGGTACATGTGACTTGTCTTTTACATGGAATAAACCGAGTCGCAGAAACCGTCAATACTAAATATCCTAGAGTAAATAAATTGATTTGAAATGTAAAAAAAGTGTTTTAAACGCACCTCTAAGAGTGCAGGTTAGTAGTTAGAACAGGGATTAAGGTCGCAATATTCTATGCAGAACATTTCGAAGCCATTAAAGAACTAATTTTGGATTTAGATGACGATTCGCAGTGTGTTGTGCAAAGTAAAGAGTTGTTATAAAGTGCAAGTGTAGTTAAAGATCTTGTGTTTATTAAGGTTAATTTCAGTTTTATACCGGACATAATATTCTTGTTAGAGAGTAGAAATTTAAGTTTAATAGACCCATTAGTATTGTTTAAACTTTTTTCGCTAAATGTAACAACATTCCCGGTAAAGTAGGATGTCAAATATGGAACAAATTGGATGTAACTGTAAAAAAAATGAAGGATTTAAATACTTAACTGCAGTAAAAACATTTATGAAGGTAAACCATCCAACGAACTTTGTATCTTGGCCTTATACTTTACTACCTAAGTTGCAGTATTGTCCGACTACATCAGTAGAGGTTGAAAGAAGCTTCCCTTTGCATAAACATATATTTTTACTGATAGAAGACAATCCTTTTTGATTAAAAATTTTGAAAAAATATTCAGCAATAGATACCGTTTATACAATTTCAGGTTAAATTTGGTTAAAAAATAGTTAACTTTTATGTTCCTTAATCTTTTTTTTTGCATTTTTTTTTAATAAACATCTTTTTTAGAACCCGGTGTGTTTCTTTACCCTATTTTACTATAATAAATTAAAAAATTGCTTACCAGTATGCATATTTGCTAAGAAAATGCATATAACTGCATATTTTAAAGGCAAAGAGGGCATATAATATACAGGGTGTCCCACGACGATTTTCCCAGCATATTGCTCGGAAACGGAACCAAATAGAAAAAAAAACTTCAGGAACAAAAATTGAGGGCTTGTAAGGGAGCATCTGGGAAGGGTATTTTTAGATATACAGGGTGTTTTAAAAATAGTAATATTGCTGCCAAGTCAATTTTTTAGAACACCCTGTATATTGTTAGTTTTTCGAAAAGCTTGTTTCAAGAGAAATTCAACCATACCATACTTGTTACGTTTCTAATTTAAAATGACTGAAATATGAGCGATTAAATTATCAATTACGTAAGCATGAACAGATATGCAATAATAACAATAACCACCAGCGAAATATCGAAGAGTATGACGGGGGCTGTCATGTCACGAGTCAGAAGTAGTTTCATTGTTAATTATTTTAAGTAGTGAGAAATGCCTTCGCTTTTTACATATGACGAGTATGTCGACATGCTCCTGATATACGGGGAATGTCACAAGAATGGAAGACGTGCTCAAAATCTATATAGTCAACGATACCCGAATCGTGAAATACCAAGCTATAGAACGTTTCGTAATGTTGAACAAAAATTAAGAAGTGGTTTTCCAGTGGTAGGGCGCAAACACCAAGAAGAAAACGAGTCCGAACACAAGACAACAATAGTAACATCTTGGCCTATGTTCAAGTGTATCCCCATGTCTCAACTCGACTCCCCGGGGAAGAATTAGGTATTGGAAAAAGTACAGTTGAAAGGACACTAAAATATTATAAATACCACCCCTACAAAATTCATCTGGTGCAGGGCTTAACACCTGAAGATCCTGAACGCCGCCTAAATTTCATTGCTGAGATGTCAATGAAATATGAACAAGACCGTTTTTTTTTCAACAAAATTTTATGGAGCGATGAAAGTAGGTTCCACAACAACGGCATAGTAAATCGCCACAATTGCCACTACTGGTCATCTGTAAATCCTCACTGGATGAAAGATACTAATTTTCAGGTAGTTTGGGGGTTAACGTTTGGTGCGGTTTATTTAATGGCTATCTTATAGGTCCTTACTTTTACCAAGGGACACTAAATGGAGAACGATTTTTAAATTTTCTTCAAAACGAACTCTCCTTATTACTTGAAAATATCACAATCAATGAAAGAGCCTCTATGTGGTGGTAGCAAGATGGAGCTCCCCCTCACTTTGCCAGGCAAGTTACAAATTATTTAGATACCACGTTTCCTGCGCGCTGGATTGGCCGAAATGGTGTGATCCGGTGGCCACCACGGTCACCGGATTTGACCTCTTTAGATTTTTTTCTTTGGGGATATTTTAAAGAAATTGTGTATGTAAACCAACCTAGAGATGTCGAAGATTTGCAAAACAAAATCATAGCAGCTTGTCGAACTGTTACTCCAGCTATGATTACAGCAGCGTGTACCAGAAATCTTATAAACAGATTTGAATATTGTATTAGTGAGAGTGGTAACCAATTTGAACATATTTTGAGAAGAAGTCGTAATTAATTTCGTTTAGTTATCTTCTTATTTTCGATTGTTTGTTACATAATTTAATAAAGTATTATAAATCGCTCATATTTCAGTAATTTCAAATAAGAAACGTAACAAGTATGGTATGGTTGAATTTCTCTTGAAACAAGCTTTTCAAAAAACTAACAATATACAGGATATTCCATTTAAAAAAATTGACTTGGCAGCAATATTACTATTTTTAAAACACCCTGTATATCTAAAATTACCCTTCCTAGATGCTCCCTTACAAGCCCTCAATTTTTGTTCCTGAACTTTTTTTTCTATCTGGTTCCGTTTCCGAGCAATATGCTGGGAAAATCGTCGTGGGACACCCTGTATATACGCATATCTTGGGTGAATTTAAGTGCATATTTTCTGCAGTTTATTAGTCAGTTTGGCATATCATGACATAATATGAATTTAACATAATTTTAACCTAGATTTGGTTAGATATATCGTCCCCTTATAATTGTGATCTAAACCAAGCCCAGCTTTTTTCAGTTCAAACCCTCCTGGATGAAAATAATTCTTGCTCGCACAGTATAAAAAAAAACACAAAACGACAATCAACTTTAATTTTTCTTCCCCCCTAAAAAATTTCGTTAACAACACCAATGAATATAATAGTGTTTTATAGACAGAAAATACTGCTTTCTTCGAGAATCTTTGACAGAGTCAAGCATGCTGGGCTGTTTATTCCACTACTTTGGAACGATAATTTTAATGGCATTCATATAGCTAGGCTTAAGCACTGACCCATAAACATTGAAATAAAGCAATAAATAACATATTTAAACCCACATTTTCCATAAAATAACTTTTATATAATAATAAATTTTCCTTTATGTACATACCTGAAAAACTTCCCTCTCACTTTCTGTAAACTTTTTCGCGCGAACTTAGGTTTCAGCTCCTAAAAAAGTGCACGTTTGTCGATGTCGGCATGAAATGCGCGTTTGAATAGGAATCGGAGTTGGGAAACTCGTAACCGCGCGGAGCCCCAGCTACACATGCGGGAAATCTGGTATAATTCCAGCCGCAGAGTTTCATTGAGAAAATAGACAGGGTCAGGTGTCAAAAGTCCTACTGAATACAATGTTAAAGATGACATGGGTGCCTTATGATTATAGAACGAAAATGATACAGGTCTGGCAGAGTCTAATTTATGGACATAAGCTTTAAATTTTAAGTTTTGGCGTTGCCGCGTACTTTGTAGATGTCGGTGTCGCCGGAAAATCCTAACTCCCGGCACTAGTGCCTTAAAATACCTACTTTAAGGCACTAGTGTTAAAAGTAACAAGTCAATTTTTTCAAGAAATCGTCGAAAAACATTTCTGTTTTATTTATTTACACTTATATTAATAGTACAATTTGAAAAATTTGAAAAATGAATTTCTTCCTCAGTTCTGCTGTTCTTCACGGTTGAGGAGGATTGAACAAAAACAGCAGCATGTCCAATTAATGTTAAAGCATCATCGACTGATGTCGTTTGTACTGTAAGCAATTTTCGAGCAATATAATTTTTATTTTCCAAGGAATCCACGATGTAGCCTTTCGCAACGGTTGAGGATTTCCATCCCCATGCCGCTTAATTGTCGTCAAATTTGCTCTAGCATCGGCAAGTAAGCTCACAGAGGAATGGCGAAAGCAATGCCCTCGTATAGAGTGTTGAATTTGGAAGTTGCAGAAATCTTGCTATAGCAGCAGGAAATTTTCCGAAAGTATTAATTCCGACCGAATTTATGGTACCTTTTACATATTTTAAGAGCCGCCGATGTAAGACATCTTCTGGACGAAAAATCAGTATATTTTCGATAAAAATCCAAATAAAATTTTCCAACGATAGTGAAATTTCGTGGTACCTTGGTTTTGGTATCTGATATTTTAATAACTAATGAAGTCTCCATATCTTCCACGTTGTCAAGAGTCAACTGACAAAGCTCCTCCCTGCGGCAGCACCAAATACTCCTACAATCGTAGCTACTATCATCAGAAGGTACTCATCATCCTGTGCGCACTTTAGATAGAAACTGTTCAATTTGGTATCTAGTAAAAAATTTTGATTTTTTGGCCTGGTAACCCTGTCCTTGACGCTTCAAGTAGGCAATCAATTTAAAATGTTTGCTGATATCCACGTCGTTATTTACACGTAGCATAGCTTTGATCATTGAATAATGGGACCAAAGAGAAGATGACTTTCATACCTTTGCCTTTTCCTCAAAATAGGCCAGGAATATGTTTTCGGAATACTTTCCAGAAACGCCTTTGTTTTCACACCATTTCATAATTTTATTATGAGCAATCTCATATTGAATTATTGATTTTCGTGGCAGTAAATCCAAGGTAACTCTGTTAGTAGCTTCTTCTATGTCTTTAAGTGGATCGATTTCTTGCAGTTTTGACAAATCACAACAGCCAGCGCTAGCGTTTTAATAAAACTGACAGCAAATTTTCAACTTTTCTGTAAACAAATCAGCCAACAATGATGGTTGCTAGGCTTTATTGACAAATGTGAACTAATTTAATATAAATATACGATGCTATTAGAAACTACCTGGATGTAAGAGATTCTAAACATTTAATTTTCAATTATTGCAAGCTTTTTATTGCCGTTTGTAGAAAAAATATTGTATGATATTTGTGGTAAAAGTATTTTTAAGGCACTCTTGTGAAATTTCCACATGCGTGCCTTAAAAATGTACTTTAACACTTATATCATAAATAACTATTATGTAACTTTAAACAATAATTTATTTAAGAGAATCATTTTTAAACGGTATAATTATGAAATTATAATAATCTAAATACATTTTGGAATGCTAAAGCAAAATTACCCTGAACGCAGAAGGAAATAAATTAATTCAGATGTTGAAAATGTCCACCTCCTGCAAATATGCATGCATCTGCTCTTTTCTCATGGACTCACGTACTCTTTGGAAAATGCCGAGACTTATTCTAATAGTTTCGCAAGAAACTATGATGCGATTTCTAAACTGCTGTTCAGTATTAGTTGGTGTGCTGTAAACCAATGTTTTAAGATGACCCCACCGAAAGTAATCTAAACTATTGAGGTCCGGGGATCTAGGTGGCCATACCTTTGATCCTCCTCGGTTTAAATGTTCGCGCGCCACAGCACTGAAGTGCACTGGCGCCCCATCGTACATAAACCACAGTCGAATTCTTACTATAATAGGAACATCTTCCATCAAAGCTGGCAATTCTTCTTCGACAAAGAAGAAAATAGGGTCCAATAAAATAATCACCGCATATTACAGCTCACACGTTAACGGAAAACTGGTTCTGGTGACGGAATTCCAAGATTGCATGTGGGTTGTCTTCAGCCCAAAAATGATTATTTTGGAAGTTTTGGATGGCGTTTCTAGAGAAATTTGCTTCATCGGTGAATAAAATTTCATTATCAACTAATGGATTCTAAATTTTCTTTTAAAGAAACTATTCGCAAAAGTTCATCCGTAATGGAAAGTCGCGTGGGAGTAGAGCCTGAACACGTTGGGTATGGTAGGGATATAATGAAAAGTCATTGAGAATTTTCCAAACAAGAATATGTGAGATCTTCCTCGACTGAGTTTAAAACCGCTACCTCAATTTCTGGTATTCTTACAGTACGTTGTACTCCTTTAATTGATTGTCTGGTTCAAAACTTCCATTTTCGCACAACCTTCTATGAATACTTGAAAATGTTCATGTATCGGGAATATTTCTATTTAGAAAGCGGTTTTCTTATAATCGCCTGGCTTCCAATGCGTTACCAATAGCAAGCCCATACATGTAATGCATATCTGTAAACTTATAATTCATGAAATGGACCATGTTTCTTTAAATATTATTAATTTTAACAATTTAAATATGTAACAACTGGAGTAGGTAGACAACTTGTCAAAAATATCTATGTTACAAAACAAAATCTGCTTCTTACCTACTAGATACGTTTTTAATCCTCGATTATATCAAATTTCATAACAACGTGAAAATGAATGAATTTTATTTTTTTATGCGAAAACCATACATCAAACGAAACAAGATCAAGAGACCAGATTTGCTGAGAAAGGAATAAGGATTTCAAAAATAATTTTTACTTTAAGAAAAAGCAGTGGCGTATCACTTTTCTCTTTAAAGTGATTCAGTGCAAATCCCGCACGAACGCGTAATGTTGTACAGCAAAAAATGCCTTTTGATGCATATAGAAGATGTGTGCCACGTTACACAAAAATAATTATGGTCATACCAAAGTTATCATAAAAAAAAGGTTTTTTTCTTAAAACTTTACTTTTTGTAGGTAAACAATTAAGACTTTTTGGACATATGTTTTATAAAATTTTTTTCTCAAAATGGACCCAGTAGCCTCCTTAAATATTAGCTTGTTATTAAGAAACACCCTGTATAATATAATACAACATTCATAAATAAATATTAATTAATTATTGTTATTATTAATTATCCTTGTAACGTATCTTTGTGAACCTTCATGTCTAGCATTTGCTAAGTTTAGAACTTGACAGGAAGTAACCAGACATGTTTTACCCCATGTGTTCTCAAAAATAGGGTAATCAAGAAACACATAAGATAAGAAAACAATGAACCGAAAAAAAAAAAATATCGCAAAAAACCTAAATAAACAAATTCTACTGTAGTACCGTAGTATTCCATGCTTCTATCTATTGTTTCGGTTTAAGTTACCAGAACTCGTAAAATAAGCCTTGTCGGACCATACCACCCTTCGTTCAAAGTTTGCGCTTTCCTGCAACATTTGTGGGCACCAGTTGCAAAACACTATCCCACGTTCTGCGTTACCGGGATGCAAATGTTAAATGGTACTTGTATGGTTTAAATTTACAGTTTTTTAGAATTATCTGCGTTCTTGATTTCTTAATCCCAACTTCATCATACACTTGTCTGCATGATATGGATGGTTGTACTGTGACAGAGGCCAAAACATTTATTTTTTCTTCTTCCCTGCTTCCCCTGTTGTAAAAATTAAGCCTTGGTTTTGTAAAAGATCCGGGCTCAATAATATTGGCTTGAATTTTTTGAAATATTCTTTTATCAGGTTGTTATCTTTCTGGATATTTATGAAAAATTTAAATATGTAACAAAAAGCTAGTAATAGATAACAATTTTGATTAAAACTTTAATGGTCCCTAACAGATGATTTTAAATCTTACCCATTAAAATGCAGCTCCGGGGCTGCGTTCGCGTCTTCATTAGCTTATGCCGTGTTGAATAAGTCTTTTCAGAAATAAAAAATGAACTTACAAAATCAAACAAATACCAGTAATATTTCACAATAACCCGTAATGGCGCATTTACAGAATTTGGTTTTCTGTCATGGCTATCCGTATTTGACCATGGCATAGTTTTCTATACAAAAAATGATTCATTTTATAAAAAATGTTAATATTATCCCTTTTGGAAAGAATTTAAAAAAACACAAATTTGGTCCTAACTCAAAAACAAAACTTTTTAGACAAACTAACTACGCCTCTGAATTCTACATAAAATATAATAACCCATTTTCACCTTATTGATAAGTTATCAAATAATCGCAAAACAGGGGAGCGTCAAAAATGACAACTTTTCAAAATCGCCCTGTATGTCAGAATCTGAGAGGGCTATGAAAACTTTGTTTGCGGCAATGAAAGTTTCATAAAATAATAGAACAGTAAGGCGCAAACCCCATCTTTCCATCTTTTATAATAGGGCGACTGGTACATGAAAACACACGAAAACTGGACACCCTGTACTGGTATAGCGTTAAAATAACGTCAACAATCACCAATTTTATTGTGCGATATATACAGGGTCGTTGGTATGTATGGAAACGGTCGATTATTTCGTAAAGTAAAACAGCTAGCAAAAAATAATTAAGACAAAAGTTTTAGGGCTTTTTAAAGTCTATAAAAATTTCGAAAGAATAAGTACACAGGATGAGTCAGAAGGCCGTAGGAGAACAAGGTTACCTTTTTTTTAATGGAACCCCATCTGTCTTAGAATATTTTTGGATTTACCATTAAATTACAATTATTTTTTGATAAATACATTATAAGTTTAAACCTTATAGTTTCCGAGATATCGACTATTGAAAAATTACATTATTGAACTTTGACAGCCTCTAGCTTTTAACCAGTACGTCTTAGAGTAAAACGGCTTACATATCCCTATCTTAGTATTTTATTATTTTCCTACAGGTGTCAACTTCCGGTTAAACCGGATGGAACTGAAGAGCCGGAAATATAGTACTTTCTGTTTAACTGGAAGGTAATGAAGATAATAAAGAAGGAAGATAGGGACATGGAAGCCATTTTGCTCTATGGTATAACATTAGAAAGCTACAATCTGTCAAAGTTCAAAAATGTAATTTTTCAAAAGTCGATATCTCGAAAACTATTAGGTTTAGGCTTATAATAGACTTATTAAAAAATAATTGTAATTATATGTAGAATCCAAAAATATTCTAAGATATAGGGTGTTCCATTAAAAAAAAAGTAACTTTGTTTCTCTACGGCTTTTTGACTCATCCTGTATACTTACTTTTTTTAAATTCCAATAGACCTCAAAGAGCGCCAAAACTTTTGTCTTAAGTATTTTTTGCTAGCTGTTTTACTTTGAGAAATAATCGACAGTTTCCATACATACCAACGACCCTGTATATAACTCAGCTAATACGTGGTCCCTTTATTTTAATAAACATATTTCTTAACGCTTAAATGATAGAAGTAATAGGAAAGTACGAAATACTAATTTTCTATTGTTCACATTAAATCATATCTGATTGCCGAAATCAACAGTACGAAGGAAATACTAGTTTTTCAAAGATGTTCAAAATAATGAGCAATTATCTATGGCGAGCATGTGGTGGAATATCTACCCTCTTGGATTTCCAAATTTATTACTCAAGTTTTTAACTCAATTTAGGGTGTGAACAATAAAATTTAATGCTCGATAAAATAAGCACGTTGGTATGTGGAAGCCAAGAACATATAACCCGGCAATTAAAACTTTATTGAGAAATTAATTCAGGACTAACTTTACCCGTGGAGCAGTGGCGCCTGTTGAAAATAATTTTAATATAAAGGTGGTAGTTCTCAAATATACAGGGTGTCCGAAAATTCTGTTCGTATTTTTCAAGAAGATATTTTACATATAAAAACATGAAAAATAGTTCTAAAATGTCACGTTTTTCATGAAAAGCCCAAAACAGCTCGATTTCTCAAAATTCACTATCTTCTGACTCTTTATCTCAAAGTGATCAGGATAATGGAGACAATAACATAAAATCATAGAATATAAGGTGTCTTATTTAAAAACACATACTTCTATATCATTAACACTTTTTGGGCCACAATGTATAATGTAACATGTTTTTAAAACATGCCTCTGAGCCACCCCAATAATAATACATGCAGGGCGCTACTATATGGAAGGCCGTAATGCCAGGGGCGCATTTCTGAACCAAATTCAAGTAAAAAAGTTTCTATAAACATGTGTCCTAAAAAGTCTGATTTTCAAGATACAGGGTGTCAAACATCAAAAAGAAATAGTTTTCTAATAATATCTCAAAGATCCTTTTGCCGATGTTGGTGAAATTTGGCAGTGTTGTTCGTTGTGATGAGACGCCAAGTTAGCACTAACTAGATGATAGTTCTAAGTTCCAGTGGCGTTCCGGGGGGCAGTCTCATGAATAATATTGACAAAAAAATTGTACGCCACTGACTTGTTTCAAAATTTTATATTGTTTTAGGGTTAAGCAGCTAAAACTACAACTTTTTTTGTCTCTTGATGTTTTTTCGTCATCCTCCCGAGTTTCGTTGAACCATCCTGAATACTCTTCATTTGTTTCGAGAAAATCAATAATTTTAGAAAAAATCTAATTTTTGGTAATCGTCTTATAAGTACAATAGGAAACTGGCACATTTTTCTACTGCATAAATATGGTGAATTATATTAAAAAATAGGATATGCAAGATATAACGCCTTAAATGTCCTTAACTAATTTATTATCATTATTAAAGCTCTACGCACCGGCAAAAAATTTCAAACGCGGCGTGACGCCACGTGTCTCGGAATCGGCGTTATTTACATTGACGATTAAACGAATAACGTTAATTTGGCAGTTTAAAAAGCCTTATAAAGCAATTATTTTGGTTAGAGATCTGCAATGGATACTAGGGTAAGTTTGTATAAATGTTTTATGGTACCACTTTGTTAAAGTGCGTCCGTAAAAACTATTAGAGATAATATAATTTTAAAGATTATTTTATGAAGCTTTGGTAAATGCGGTGGAAAACATCGGGTTACGTGACAATGCAGTAAAAACTAGGACCAACGTTACAGCCTTTTTAAAATAGGTTTACCAGTTCCATATTGTCGTTCATTTCATGTACTCATATGTCTATCTCCGCATGTAAAGAATGTTTAACATAGATAGTAGTTTGGTAAGTTGTAGAACGCTGTTAAAATGTATAATGTAAAGGTAATACAATATTTGAATTATACATAAACTAGAAATCAAGAAGACAAGCACCTTAGAACCCATTAAAATATATAGTTCGGCGTCAACCGCGGTAAATATTCGTGACATATGACGTCACGGCGCATTCTCGGTCGCGCGGCTTTTTTTCAATTTCGGAGCAATTTTGATTGGTTATATTTTAGAGTCGGAATTAAATAACAGTTGTTTTTTTAAATGTATGATTTGATACATTGTTTTTTAGTGCTGTCCAATTTTATTTTTATGCAAGTTTTCTATTAAATCGGCTCGTTATCCTTTCAACAACTCTTCAGTTCTATTTCCTGACGTTGAATAAACAAGTCCTTTGAGATTACCTCAAAAAACCCAATGGATTTAGGTCAGAAGACCTTGCTAAAATGTCGTCGAGCATGCACCATCGTGCATAAACCATATTTGAGCTCTGCACTAGTCTGCGAGGGTACATTTTCCAATAGTGCGTTTAAATTTTGTGTGCACCATGTGAAGTTTCTTTCAAAACAAGAGGCCCAATCAAATAATTCCCAATCGTAAATCTTTGTTGGTGCTTGTTCTTCATTATTGCATGCAGATTTTCTTGAAGTTGAAAGAATTGACATTTCAGAAATCACTTAAACGCAAGAGTGGTAAAAATGTAAAATATTTGTTCCTTCTGGGCCGTCTGTACCTCTATACATTACCTTAGCCGACGGAGGTTTTCTCGTTGTACTTGCAACAACATTCCACGATTGTGTCAAATTTCGTTAAAATAGTGTGTCATTCTTTCTATCAAATCTTCTCTGGTATGAACTGGCGTCGGACATACAAGCCTCTTTAAATTTCTCCATAAAAATAAATCCAATGGAGTCATGTCGGTCGACCTTGGTGGCCATCCAATAGGCCCACCTCGACCTATCCATCGATAACCAGAAGTATTTGATAAGTGCTGGCGAACAAAACTGCTAAAATGGGACGGCGCACCGTTGTGAATATAAGGGTCCGCCATATAACGTTTTTTTTTTCAACTAGTGCTTATTTCGTGAATGGTAACACTTAGCTCATGTCTGATTTGACAGATAATTAGTTTTATCCTTCCGCTGAACGAATATGGTTGTGTATACGCTTGAACAACGCTGGGAAATATTGCGACATTACTTTGAAAATCATGGTAATGTTGCAGACTGTGTGCGAAAATTGCGTACGGATTTTGGAAGAAGACAAGCACCGTCAGCTCCGTATGTTCGTTATCTTGTGAAAAAAGTGAAAGAAACTGGCATCCTCATCGATAAACCAAAGCGTAAAAAGCCAAAAACAGTGCGTACACCCGACAATATTGCTGCTGTGGCAGAAAGTGTGCGTGAAGCGCCATCAACATCAATTCACCGTCGTTCTCAACAATTGAACATTTCGGAGACATCATTGAGTCGAATTTTGCATAAAGACCTTGGTATGACGCCATACAAAGTCCAATTGGTTCAGGAGTTGAAGCCAACTGACCATCCAATGCGTTATCGCTTCGCTCAGTGGGCCTGCGATCGACTTAAAGAAGATGCCGATTTTGCCAAAAAAATCATCTTTTCAGATGAAGCCCATTTTGATCTTGGCGGGTATGTAAACAAGCAAAATTGTCGCATTTGGGGCATAGAAACCCCGCACGCATACATTGAAAAGCCGGTGCACCCAAAACGAGTCACTGTTTGGTGCGGATTTTGGTCCAGAGGCATAATTGGGCCATTTTTCTTCGAAAATGAGCAAGGAGTGGCCGTTACAGTCAATAGCGATCGTTATCGGGCCATGTTGAACGAATTTTTGTTCACAAAAATTGAAGAGGAGGATATTGGCAACATTTGGTTTCAACAGGACGGCGCTACGTGCCACACAGCCGAAGCTACACTCGATGTTTTGCGCCCTGTTTTTGAAGATCGCATTATCAGCCGCAGAGCTGATGTCATTTGGCCACCTCGGAGCTGCGATTTGACACCGTTGGACTATTATTTGTGGGGTGCCGAAATTATTTTCCATTATTAACCGGAAGGATTGTACTTTCAAATTAAAAAAGAAATTTAAAGAAAGTTATTTGGCGGACCCTTACTACATCTGATTTCTAATTTCTAAGGGCATATTTTCTAATAAACCGTGTAAGTTTTGTGGCAAGAATTGCAAATACATGGCACCACTTCTGTCTTCAACAAGGAACGGTCCAATGAGATGGATCCCAATATTCTCCGCCCACATGTTAACCATGAACTTTTGTTGGTGCCTTGTCTGTACTGTTGCATGGGGATTTTCTTCATGCCAGATATGCAAATTATGGCAATATATTACTCCATCTCGGGTGAAACCGGCTTCATCCGTGGACAAAACATTACTAGTAAAAGTATTACTTTGCGTAAATCGCTGCAGAAACCAAATTGCATAGTTAACTGTTGCAGGAGAATCAGCGCGAGAGATGGCATGTATGCAAATTTATAACCGATGGACGTCATCAATCAGCTGATAATTGTCAAATACGAGGAAATTAAATTTGGGCAAAAAGTATTAAAACTTTATGCGATATTAAATTTACTACAAACTTAAAGTATTCTTCTATGATACGAACCCACTTATAGGAAATACTTTGTTTATTTAAGCTTGTAAAACTTAATATAATTTGAATTTTATTGGAAGATGGTTGGCAACACAACTGTAAACGGTGCGGTGGCGCCAGCTCGTTCGTTGGCTTTGTTTGACGTTTCATGCAAAACTAACCTTAATTTTTCGTGGTTCCGTGCGGCTGTGCGTCTATTTTTTAACAAAAACTCCAGATCTTTTCATAAATAGCAACAAAAATGCACATACATATCTGCGTCGATTACATTGTTTTGTTTAGTACTTGTGAAAAATGCCGAAGCATTTAAATAGCCGGTGCAAGGAGCTTATAGCCTCTCTAACAAGCTATTTTCAGGAAGAACTTAACAACAATGGCGCATTGTTACCCTTGATAGCAGGGCAGTAAATTTAAAGGAGTGATTCCAGTGATTTGGAGGATGATTGAAGATCCATCTTTGTATTATTATTTTATTAAGAAGCCTCTTTAAGAAAATAGGCTTTAGATGGTAAAAAGACGAAATAAGGCGAGGGCTTATGG
Source organism: Polydrusus tereticollis (assembly GCA_963920685.1). Lineage (NCBI taxonomy): Eukaryota > Metazoa > Arthropoda > Insecta > Coleoptera > Curculionidae > Polydrusus > Polydrusus tereticollis. The sequence continues at coordinate 37,009,207 of OY987330.1, read as the reverse complement.
AACTTTCCCATGTAGCCTTCAAACGACTACTATTTTTGAAATAATATATTAAAGAAATGGTCGATCTTGGCAAGATGAAAATACAAGAAGTGTTGGATCTAGTAAAGTTGATAGTAAAAGGTTGAAGGTTGCAGTAAACAAATATATAAACTATGGGAAATTCTTTTGTATTTATCTTGTTTTTATGAAAAAAAAACTGTAATTCCCTGACTCGGATATTTTGGTTACAAGCTGGCAACACTGTCGATATCTGACGTCACCTAAGGGGTATGACGTGCAACGGTTTTAATTTTGCATTAAGCATACCTTTTGGACGTGATAAGAATGAAGCAGTTGTTCTCGAAGGGTCTCATGAAAAACCCACTTTGTCGCAGGAACTTGGATTGACAGTTTTCTTACACTATTAGAGGGATTTTCAGCAATCTCATCCAGAACTTACTTCCCTAACTGAGGATTTCTTGCTCTTCTTCGAGGCCCTTTTCCACCATGATGCTGCAAAAAGTTAATAAAATGGATTAGCAAAAGATTAACTAATTTTAGCATTTTTTTTATTTTACTTGACTTTTTACCTGTCTCTTAAGCTACACTTTCAAAAGTTCAACGGCATGGTAAACGTCGATTTCGAAATGTGTCAGTATAAATTTTTCTCGCCTCCACACAATTGTAGGGTGCTTGTTCATCAATTAGATGTATGTCTTCATATTCAGCATACGAATTGGGCTCCATTACCAAATCTAGAATTTTGACTACAAGTATTTTTAGTCTTAATTGTTAATGCTGAATTTTATTGTAGTAATTACATTTTTTAATTTAATCGTACTGGTGAGAAGACTACTAAATAGTAGATTTTTTCGAGACGAAGAGTAGGTACATGCTTTAAAGAAAAATGCCAAAGGTATCTTAAAAATTAGTTTTCAGTTTTGTAAAATGACATCAACCTGGCAAAGTTTTGGGCCCACGAACGAGTGTCAAGGCCATTCCTGGCTTCCCTAAAAATTTACTTAAATGTATAAATGACTTTATCGGCTACACATTACATCAAAATTTTGTTAAAATATACAGCAGCACCCTGTAGAAGCTAGAGCCTAAAAGGTAAGTCAGTTTAGGTACCCCCTTTGGGACCCCATTGTTTTCGTTAAAGAATATATTATGCTAAACAGCCATACCTGCTGCCATTACTACCTAATCTCAGACTCCTTTTTTAAGGATAAAAATACAGCCTGTTCAAAATAACGTCGAGACTATTAGTAAGATTGTTATTATTACAGAGCTAAATAAGCATAGTAATATATTATTTATACTGATGTATTTTTTTTTATCGATTGCTCTATATCTGACTTAACCAATTAATAGAACGTGCAAATTAGAATAAACATTGATAATCGTCATTTTGTTCTACAACCGATAATAACAGGGACACAGGGATATTTAGATTTAAATGTATACTTTACCAAACTAATCTTATAGGTAACTATGTTCTGTGAAGCGGTATTTTATGCAAATTATCATAATATATCACAGTCGGCCGAATTACAAAACGTATTCACCGATTTATCATGATAAATCTGATATTTTAAAAATAATTTTTATTCAGTTACTGAAAAATATTGTTAAAAATATGAAAAAAGCCGTTTGGCGCAAACGTTTATAGCGTCCCAAAAGAATACCAATTATAGTTTTAATCAATGACGATAAAGCATTTGCTTTATCGTCTGTGGTTTTAATGATGCCATAGGTTGTTCTCTGTTGGAATAAAATACATACTTTGGTTTTATGTATCTTCAAATGAACTTGAAAAACTACATTTTAATCTAAATAGGTACCTCAGTTAATACTTAATAATGATAGGTTAGGAATCTTGTTTTAGAAAGATATTTTAAAATTACCCTGGAAGACAATAGCCAAGTACCTACAGTAAAATCTCTCAATAGCGAATACACTCGGGGAATCATAATAGAGAAAAATTAAAACAACTGGTCTGCATTTTATAGTGTTTGTTTATTAATAAGTAGGTACCTACATAATAATATATGTAAATAATTTTAAATATTTTTTTCTACTCCCATCTGCAATTTAGCTATTTCTTGCACAATCTACAGAATGGATAAGTAGGCCATTCCAGTTAACTGAACGGATATAATTTCATATCCATCCTAGTTAGGATATGAAATCGACCAATCACAGTAAAGCATTAGGTACCCTGGTACCCAGGTAACTATTCGATTTTAAAATAAGTATTGTATGTCAATGTCCAATTATTGTCAGACGTAAATTCTTGCAAATTTTAAACTTAAAAATATGAGCGATTCCGACGAAGAAACGATAAACAGCACGCCGCCAAATATTCGTTTAGAAGCCAATCAAACCTACGAAGCCCTATTACCTGAAAAGTCCAAAAGTAAATACGAACTATCTTACAAAAAGTTTATGGACTGGATGCTGGAGCATGAAGTCAAAAATATATCAGAAAACGTTTTAACTGCATATATGAAATATTTATCCAAAGACCTAAGACCGTCCACTCTATGGACAACGTATTCTATGTTAAGAACAATGTTAAATATAAAAAAAAACGTTGATATCTCTACATATTGTAAATTGAAGTCATTTTTGAAGTTAAAGAGTAGTGGCTATAAACCAAAAAAGGCAAAAATTTTGACATCCGAAGAAATGAAAACGTTCCTTCTGGAAGCACCAGATGAAGAATATTTGTTTACAAAGGTAAGTTTCAGTAAAGTACCCTTTATATTAATATTATATCAAAAATATCTCATTTTGCACGAAATCCTATCGAATAATTAAATAAACCGTTCTTATATGCGCTAGACATTCTTTCAAGTAAGCGCTGGTTCAGTCTAGTGGTAAAGTCGATAAAGGCTCCTTGGTTCGAATCCCATAGGGGGATAAATACTTTTTATTTTTTTATCTGATACCTATTTGATTTGTTGTCTTAATAATATAATAATTATTAGGATATTGATTTGATATTTCTAATTTATTTTAGGTGGTATTGATTTTTGGTATTTCTGGCGGATGCCGTAGACAAGAACTAAAAAATTTAAAAATCGATCATATTCGAGACTTGGGAAATGAATTTCAGGTTAGATTAATCGACACCAAAACAAAAACAGATCGTTTATTTGTAATCCCTGGTCTGTTTTACAAGGTTTCAAAAAAATACATGGAGCTTAGACCACTAAACATGGAGCAATTTTTTTTAAATTACCAAAAGGGTAAATGTACCAAGCAAGTAGTTGGCATCAACAAAATTGGTAATCAGCCGAAAATAATTGCTGAATTTTTAAATTTACCGAACTCAGAATTATATACCGGACACTGTTTCCGTCGCTCGGGGGCCACTCTCCTAGCAGATGCAGGTGGCAACACCTTAACCATCAAGAACTACGGTGGCTGGAAATCAACTCCAGTGATGGAAACTTACATCGAAAATTCTTTAAATAAAAAAAAGGAGATTGGTAATACTATTGTTAAATCAGTTCACAATCCGCAAATAGAGAATATTGCATCGACTTCTAAAGAAAATCTTGCTTCAAATATGTTAGCATCTACCTCGTATAATAGTGTTACAGAGAATAACGTTGCAAATTGCAATTTAAAAAAAGAAGCTATTGCATATAACAACTGTACATTTAACAGTTGCACATTTATTGTAGAAAATAAACAGTAATCGTATATTATTATTATATAGATCTAATAGGTTAATAATTATTGTTAAATAAATTTCGTTGTTTATTGTAAATTTAATTTTGTTTTAAGTGTAAAGTTTCTTTAGTCGTAGAAAAAATACACTATACAACTCGAGTGGATTGTCCATATCGCACTCTAACGATTGAGCACTCCGCCTACGGCGTCGTGCTCAAGTTACGTCATCGTGTGATATGGACATCATATCCACTCTTGTTGTACAAACTACTATTGTATAAATTTATCAGAACTAAAATTAAATGAGATGAAGTCAATTAATGATCGCTTCATATTTATTATTTTATTTTTATAACATTCAGATTCACATTCTAATAGCAATTGAGAAATATTTGTAGACTTGTCAAAATTGTTAACATTATTAAAAAAGTCTCTCAAACTTGCGCAGGCTTCAGATAGGCTTGATATTTTCGACTCTGGAGCAAGTAAAGGTTCCTCTTCCTCTGTCTCAGAGTTGGAAGTAGTTTCATCCGTTTCTTGGACCTCTTCAAAACATTCGATGATAGTCAATTCTGCACTTTGTGTTGGCAAGTCGTTATGAATGTGTCCCTAATGTCAGAATCATCGACTTAACATAAGATGGACGTAGCCAGTCATTCATAAAAAGGTCTATCGTCTGTCTCAAATAACTAACAGGAAGGGGGGGGGGGGGGGGGTGAGGGGTATTTACTGCGGATTCTACTTAGAAGCTGAACTCAAACTGTGATGAGACAAAAAGCGCAAGGCTGTACGGCATGGCCATATTGGTAAAATTATTCAGTGGTGTAACAGTTTCGTGTTAATTTGTAATAAGTTTGACAAAATATGATCGAATATTCCACTCACGTTTAAAAAATTCCATAAGGACAGTGGTATTTTTGAAAACTTACAGCGGATATACAAAATCCAAAACAACAAAACGAAAATACCACTTGTCAGTGTCACTTTGTTGCGAAAATACCACTTGTCAGTGTCACTTTGTTGCGAAAATACCACTTGTCAGTGTTACTTTGTTGACGAATTTCTATTTATTATTTCAAAGTTGACAAAATGAATGTTTTTGGATTCGTGAAATATTCCTTTAAATACCATGCGTGCTTTAAAACTAACCGGATAATTTTTCACTTATACGTGTTTTCTTTACAAATTTCACTCGTCCTTCGGACTCGTGAAATTAAAGAAAACACGCGTTCGTAAAAAATTATCGGTAATTTTAAAGCACTCGTGGTATTACACCCGAAAATTTTAGGTGAAGTATTCAAAAAGTTAATAGTATATTAAAGTACATGTTTTATAAAGCATCATTTTATAGCACGCGTCCATGTTAAAAAACGAGCCGCTTGCGGCGAGTTTTTTAACGGGACAAGTGCTCTAACTGCTTTATAAAACACGTACTTTATACTATTTTTTCTATTTTGTATTTTTTTCAATAAGAAAATACATATTTAAAAAGAAAATCAACCCTTCAAATTTTGTAAATTTGTGTGTCTAAATTCTATGTTGGTAATACTCTAAATTTCTTTTTATCATAGTAGCCTTGACAATAAATAATATTTTCTTTGTGTCATTGTCACGAAATTTGTGATTTAATATTTCATAGAGTTGTTCATAATTATAATTAAAAAAATATGGAGCATGATAATCTAAATTTAACTCCCCCTGAGTTAAGGGATATTGCTAATAAAACGATAAATCAACTTTTACCAGAGAAATCCCGAAAACTTTCTTTTCTCATGGATAACAATAACAGGAAACGTCAGACGTCAACAGAATAAAACATTTAAATATAACCAATGCCAACTTTTAAAAAATAAAATTCGGAGTTCGAAATGGATATATTTCGAACTCGCTAGCGCGTTCGAAATATCTATTTTTCGAGACAAAATTAGAAAAAATACTTTTACGGTCTCTAAGTAACATGAAATTGACTTGCGGCTGAACTAACCTGCCGAAATTCTGACAGTAGATGTTTTGAGTTTAAAGAAAACTGATGATGATATAGTTATTTTCCTAACAAGGGCGCAAAGTGATACTTTTCCGCACGCAAGTATAGTTGGACGAACGACGCGTAGCGGAGTTCGGATAAATTCTTGCGGCGGAAAAGCACTTTGCGCACGTGTTAGGAACAACACTTTTCCTACGAGCTTCATATCAGAAACAACAAAAATAAAAATATGATGATTTATTCAATAATTTTTAATTTAATTTTAAAAAAAGAACTAGGTATAGTACAACTAAAAATAACATAACAAAAAAAATAATAATAGAAAATTCAAAAATTACATAACAATAAAAAATAATAATAGGAAACTAAATTATTTGTTTATAACATTTATAACAAAAGAGCAATTGCTGACATTATGCAAATTGATAGCCGATGCAGTAAGTTTATTCAGTGGGTGGTTTATGGTATGGCTTGATGAGCACTGACTTGGCGTGGAAGGACAGTTGTTCAAATAGGTCGATGAAGGTGGTCACTCAGAAGGATTTATGTAGCTTGATGAAGAAGGGCAGTTGTTCGTGGCCAATATTTTATTCGACATGTCCTTTTTTTGACTTGTTGAATCTTCAATGTAGCTCTCGGCGACAGTCGTCGATTTCCAGCCTCCAAGTCGCTTGACATTAGTGATTCCTGCTCCAGAATCGGTCAACATGGTAGCCGATGAACGACGGAAACTATGTCCTGTATAATACTTTGGATTTTTCAATTGTAGATATGCAGCTATTTCCGAAGGCATCTTACCGAATGAATTTATTCCAATACATTAAGTACCACATGTTCCTTGTCGATACTGCACAAAAAAGCGCTAGTGCGGAGTGGATGGTTCTCGCAAATTAGCATATTTATGATAGAGTTGTAAATAATATCCCTTATTGGTTTCATTAGATACTACAAAGATTCTTGAAGTATTGTTTTTACTGTCAGGAATTTTCACGACTATCAAATTTTCTTTATCCTCTACGTGATCAACCATTATCTTGCAAAGCTCATCGCGCCTGCAAGCACCGGCCAACCCAAAAATGGTGGCGACTTTTATTAGAAGGTGAATTTGATCAGGTGCTTCTTCCATAAATCTGGAAACTTCAAATTTGTCAAAAATTTTGGCCTTTTTCGGACGATATCCCACATTTTGCTTTTTTAGAAACAATGTTAGCTTGAAATATTGACTTAAATCCAAGTTTATTTTGATTTTAATTCTTTTACTCCATAAAGTATTTGGCTGAACTGATTTTCGTAAATCTGAAAATACGCTAAGAAGACCTCCTCCTTAAAACTATTTGTCCCTTTGTTGCGGCACCAGTATTCAAATTGTTTATATTGCTTCTCGTATTTTTCTTGGGATTTAGCGGGCAATAAATTTAAATTTGCAGAGTTTGCGGCCTCTAGAATGGAATCTGGTAGCTCCTCGTCAGAGTTGCTCATTTTAACAGCGTTTATACTTTTTGAGGATTTGATGGAAAGAAAAGTGTCGGTGTTTGTAGATTCTTGTTGACATAGAAACGGAGGAAAAATCTGACATCATGTGCCAAAATTATGGAGGGCTTTAGGAAGGAGGCCGATCAAATATGGCCGAATTTTAAATTTACGTCCCTGTTTCTCGTTACTTCGCCGGTTGGCCGTCGAGGGCGCCACTGCACGCTTCCCATATATTTTTTGCAGGTTTTGATAGGCGAGTGCGGTATTTTTTTCGAATATCTTGAAAAATAAGCTTTGGAATAATTTTTTTGCGTTATTAATATAAACAATGAGTGGCGTACAATGTTTTACAAGTAGCGTTTGCTTCGTGCCGGGGTGTAAAACTAGTTATTCGTCTGATAGAAAGCTCAGGAAAAATCGTGGTGAGAAAAATCCTAGTCTTTTTCAAGCCTCTAAGGTAAGCAAAAACCACAAAAGGTTCACAATATTGTTTATTAATAGTGGTCTTTCGTTACTCGTCTGTCTGTGTCGTCTATCCTTGATTTTGTCATCATAGATCTTAAAGATAGATTATCCGACAATGGACGTATTTCTAGTAACCAAATTTTTGATAATGTTAATCAAAATTTATTCATTGTTACGAACTGTTAAACTAACTTTAAAAAGGTATTAATAATTTAAGAAATAATATTTCTCCTTTAATTGGTATTTTATACAAATTAAGATATTATAATAGGTACCTACTTACGTCCCCTTAAAACTTTTAAGAAATATTTACTTTACAATATAGGTAGGTAGGTACTCAAAATTTCAATATTTAATATCAGTTTGCCAGTTCGTCGAATATTAATCCTTTAAAAAATTACAAAATTAAACCATAAAATGCATTCAAGGCGCCTAATTATATTATACCTACCTACAATTTTGGAAAACAATCAATTATAGATATCTACCTATTGTATATATTATTATATATGATAGAATAATAAAAGTTTATAGTTAGTTGTTAGTATATATGTATACTATAATTTTTATTACGTTTCTTTTCAATTTAATTTCAAAATCCCCATATATAATCTTTTGTAAAGTTAGTTGGGAAATAAATAAGTTAAGAATCTTCTTCTTTTCAGGTCTGTTAAAAGGTGTACGTACTACCTATAATGAACATATGTTAATTTATTTCTAGTTTGAATTTAAATAAAAAATATATATAGTAACGTGCAGATTGTGTAATTATTTCCTTTCCAAATAATAAGTTGTTTGAGTGTCTATAAAGAGTAAAGACCGCCAGTATTTGAAAAAATTAATCCTCCTGGTAATAATAATACAGTGTCTTAAAATGCAATACACCCTTTTACATGCTAGAATTATGTATCTAGGGAGTATCCCGCACCCGCCTCTCACACATATCTCGGTCTGTAGACTGTTTAAATTAACTAATTTCGATAAAACAGTTAATTCTCCCATAAGAACCCATGAAATTTGCAGTGGCAATGGAACAATGCGACCCTGGCGGCAGTTTTTGAAGCAATGCAAAAGTTGGACCGGAATCGATGTATTGCGATCGGTCTCCTTCCTAAAGCCCTCCATAGCCAAAATCAACATGTGCATTTATTGTTGCTTGGCAATATTATAATCATTTATCACTATACGAGGTACTTAAAAAATAGAATTTTTTTTCGTTTTAGGCTAAAATACGAATATCGTGAATTACGATTAAAAGGTAAAAAATACACTTGCAACGGCTTCGCACATTGCATAAAATTGTCTACGGCTACTAAAATAAATATAAATATTCCCTGCCAAGGAGATTTTTGAATAGTGCTACTTTTCCGCACCCGGTGCGGATAAAAATCTTATCCGCACTAATGCGGAAAAGTGTAACTTTGCACACGAAAATGCGTGCGCAAAGTACTACTTTGCGCACGCTCGTAGGAAAAGATATTTATCCAATTGTAAAATCTGAATGATTTCTTTATTTTTATTTTTTATCAATAAAACCGCTTCTTAAAATCTTTAAAGACAGCAATATTTTTTTGGTTTGATAAAATAAGGAAAGTAGTCGGGTATGGGGTTTTTAAGTAAATTATGTAAATCAAATTAGAGTAGATTGCTTTATTTACAAAACAAGTGTTACACAGGGTGTACGGAAATTCCTTTCGTATATTTCAAGGGGATATTCTACATATGAAAATAAGTTCAGGTTAGTTCAGGTTAAGTAAGTAATATAAATAAACGCTAATTTTTGATATTGAGAATTAACATTAAATTTAATCAGTCCCTAAAGGACCTACATTTATATAAACTTTTTTTCATGTAGAATATCCCCTTGAAATATACGAATTTGAATTGAAATTGAATTTCCGGACAACTTTTTTATAATAATAAAATGGAATAGAACTTATTCGTAATAAAAAACATAGTTTTCAAATATCATATAAAGGTATTTAGTAAATAATTTAGGTTAATTCTAAATTTTTAATTTAAAAACTAATTTATTCCTAAACTATATCAAAACAAAAAAAAGCAGACTTGTGGAAGAAATCTTATACCAAGATTGAGTTTATATCATTTAAAAAATACATAATAATAATAATTTAAGCCTACCACCATCAACACAAGAACTTCTTTTGTCTCCGGTAGTATCTAAATTAGTACCAATATTCAAATAATCAAAAAATTTTGTTCCTGTCCACCCTCTCTAAGAAACTTAAGTAAGCCAGTTAAAGTCATAATCCTTGCCTTAACCTTCGTATGGTGGTATTAGGTCCCTTAATTTTTTCTTGTTTGTTTTAATATTGTGTTTTTCCTTTTATGTATACTGTCACAATTTTCCAAGGACATATCTCCAATGTAGTTTCTTTTCCTACAACAATTATTTTCCTTTGTCAACACCATGCATGGACACACTGTACATTATATCATGTTTACATAATTTAATAAAGAGGGTAATCTGTGATGATTATTAGTCATTATTGTTACCAAAGCTGTCAAAAAATATTTACCTCATTCCTGATCTTCCTACAAGACGAAGCTTTCCTTTAAAACCTGATTTCAGCCCCACAAGCTCTTCGCTAGATATGCTATTTGAAGCTTTGAACTAGGACTTTAATGTTGAACCTTTGAAGTAGATGGGGAATCTAGGTTTCGATGTGAACTTTGTGGGATCCACACTTGCTGATGGTTCGGGGAGGGCTAAAATCATTATCAGTTTATACAGTTATATAATGTTTAAGTTTTACTTGTCAAAATAAAAAATGTCACTAATCTAGACACAAAAATAAAACAGAAAGCTTAAATAAACTGAAACGAACGCTGAAACCTAAGAAACCCTCTTCATGAAAAATATATCTATGACTAGGCTGTTTTACCTAGTTTTGTCTGTGAGTTAGGCAAGAATTTAACCTCTAACTTCTTTAAGTTTTATTATAATATACCAAACTACACCATTCCACTAATCTAATCATTTATAAATACTTGTATTGATATTACCTTATGGAAAAGAAGAAATACACCATAAACAATTTAAGTTTATAGATACAAAAACTTTAATTTACGAGTTATTTTTATATTATTGGTAAGCAACTGAATTATTCACTTAAATTACTACAAGTTGATACTAGAACCTCCACTACAGGTTTTAAACTAAAATACAAAACTTATGTTACATAATAAGTATCTGGAAATATATCCACAATATATTTATATTTTTCTACTTTGTTAGTCTAAAAGTTTAAAGTAAAAACATATTTTGTGTGCCAAGTTACCCCAAATGGTCTTTCTGGATTTGCTTCTTTCTTAAGTATGCGGGAGCCACCTGCCCAATAATTAAAATCCTGCTCCTCAAAATCCTTACAACATATTATGTCAGCACTCTTCGGAAGGACTTTATCTTGAAGATTTAAAATTTCAAGCCACAGTGCTCGTCTACTAGGGTCAGCGGGAAACCTAAAAGTTACGATACGATTAAATCAAAATACTAGTACCCCAGAAAACCAACCTAAGTGAGATTTAATGGGTAAAACAAACAAAAACCGCAGTTCCTACGCCTATGTTAGTATACCTAACCCCAAACTTCAAATTACTTGTGGAAACTTAGATTTCGACGTGAATAGTATATTTTTCTGCACACTTGGCACGGTCTGGGCACTTTGTCTTTAAATAGTATCACACACTGTCACAAAAACATAGAAAAATACAAAAAACTGGAAAAAAGCCAAAAGCTGTCAACTTCACTTCAAGAGCGAAACCAAAATCGCGGTCATATGGTCATAAAATATCATTCATCCTTGTTGAAGGTTTTGCGTAAATACGTAAAGCGTTATCGCCGGATTTGTGGAAGAAATTTTTTTCAAATCGATATATTTCTTTTAACAGGGCTAATAATGAACAATGTAACGTTGCTAATTAGCAAAGCCTACCCAATACACTACTTTAAAATTATCGCCATTTGTTTATTATATTTTGTATAGAACATATTATGGCCTGTTGTTGGCGACACGCCAAATGTAAACAAACTCCGTCCATCCTGTGTTAAGTCGTTGGTTAGAATACAGTTGTGCGAGCGGAATATTATCTCCTTCTCCGAAGTCGTCAATATTATCAATGCGAGGTAGTATGGGGTGGAAGAAAAACAGGTTTGACATTAGCCAGTGTCAAAAAATCAAATTTGGGATGAGACGTTGCATTATCCAGAAACAATACCACTCTGCTATTCTGCTTCTCATTTTGGTATCAAATCTGTGAAGTCATGTTGTGATGATTCTGCTGTTATCGACGCTTTTTTGTACGACATCCATTGGTGAGGTAATTTATCGATATATGCGCCCTTAAGATATCGAGGATTTTTGTTTTTCCTATTATAAATGGTTCTTCCTTCTCACCTTCATTTTGCACAGAACACAATTGTAAATCGTTGTATTGCTGTTTTTTTCCAGTACACTTGTCAGCTTTCAATGCATGTACTTTTGTTGGCAATGCACTATAGTAGAGACCTGTCTCATCTGCAATAAACACGTTCCTTGAGGCATAATCCTTTAAAATGGGTAATAGCCTTTCTTTCCAAGCAGTTACGTCTTCGGTATTGATATCGGCTGATTCGTCACATATTTTTTTGAAGGTAATATCGACGATGAAGTTTTGTCCTAGACATTACGCTGATTCGAGGGCTCTTCCTTGAACTATGGGCCCGGATATTGGTAAGTGCTTATCTCGCGCCTTACAAAACCAGGTAAAAATAACCTGGACCACTGCCAGTCCTTCGGTTTGACTATTACAGACGTACGGACGTATCGACCAATATACTAATAACGGACTCACATACGACGGCCAGACCAAACTCTACATACAAACTGCCGAAAGATTGGCTCCCCGTTGGCATAAATCTCTAACAGTAGAGAAGCACTATGATTATACAGTCGAGAAGCACTACCATGATCGTCTAACAGACATGCAGCAGGCGCTAAGAACTATGCAGCTTTCCAGCCTTCATCAAATAAAGCAGCAATAGCCGAATCAAAATTCAAAATTAAGCCACAAGACCCAAAAAGTCTTCGATGAGACAACAGATGTCAATCAGTCATGTTCCTGACGTAAAAACCCAATCAAGACCCCGTATATATAGTCCTTCGGTTTTGGAAAATTTTCTTTTCTGTTCACCGTTGCCACCTCCTTGAAACAAATTTCTAACTTCTGCTTTATTTTGAAGCAACATTGTCACTTGGGTCTTACGCACTTTAAATTTTTCAGCCAATTTCATCGTACTTAAATTTTTTATCTTGCTGCTTTCCTAATTTAAAAACTTCACAAGTCTTTATATTCTTTTTTGTCGTTTTCTTAATAACATATAAATAGAAACTTTACGTCTTCATTGCAAGTATTATAAATTAGTTTCATAGTTCATTTAAGAAAAAAAGACTTTAGGGGAATGAGAAAATAAGTTGATTTCCAGGATTATTATTGCCAGAGAATGCGGCCCTTTAAATAAACAAAACAATCTACTACAAAAACTTAAATCACTAGAAATTTTGCAAATACACTCAGTTCCAAAAAAAGTGACGCACCTAATTTTTGATGCAATTTTGAAGATTTGTCATTTCTGAACGAATGGACCGAGTTTTATTATCTTTCCATTTGTCGGTAGGTAATTCCGTTACCTTTCAGAAAAAAATAAACTGGTAGACACTTTTTCAAAGCCCCCTGGATGATAGTGGAAAAACTCAACCCATGTTATTTTCTTAATGTTTGACTCACCCTGTGCGTCAATCAAGTAAATTTATAGAAAGCGCTTTCTATATGAAAGTCGCTTCTTTTACGAGCATTTTGATTTTTTGTTTATTAATTTATCTCTAAAATTGTCCTAATTACAGCTTTTTTGCTGAAACCTTACGTTTATCCCACAAATGTAATTTATTGTAGGGTCACATTGCTTTAAAAAAACAATTGCCCTAGCCATGGCAATTACTCCATATTTGACCCTTTGTCGTTGTGTCATTAAAAAAGTCAATGTCATTATAAAAGTTTTAGGGCTAAAATTACATAAAATGCCTCAAATAAGTTCAGAACAAGTAGCAGCATTAGTTACTTTAGTTAACGATGAGCGTAGTAAACGTTACGCCGCTCGTGCAGTGGGTGTCCATGAAGCAACTGCTCATAGAGCAATCTACAAGTACGAAGAAACAGGAAGCACTGCTCGAAGGGTTGGTTCTAGTCGCCCTCGAAAAACTTCTCCAAGAGATGATCGCTTCTTGAGATTGAGGATATTACGTGATCGATCAAATACTGCGGTAAATGTTCAGCAAGATCTTCGCCAAATTCGGGGTGTTACGATAAGTAAGCAAACGGTATGTCGACGTCTAAACGAAGTTAATTTGAAAGCTAGGAGACCTGCAAAAGGTCCCAAATTATTCCCATAATATCGTGCTGCTAGAAGAAACTTTGTTGAAAAGTATGGACAATGGAATATTCGTGAATGGTCGAATGTCTTGTTTACGGATGAATCACGGTTTTGCCTTAACATGGTGGATGGAAGGAAAAGAGAATGGAGAAGGACAGGTGAAAGGTGAAATCAGAATTTAATAACAGAATGTGAAAGTTATAATGGGGGGTCGGTTATGGTGTGGGGAGGGATTTCAATGAATGGAAAGACACCCCTCCATGTTTTTCCATTGAGGCAGTCGATGACAGCGCTAATCTATATTGACATTTTACAGCAGTATGTCTTACCTCATTCAGAGTTAGTGGGCAATAATTTTTATTGATGCAGGATAATGCCCGACCACACACCGGAGCAATTGTTCGAAACTTCTTAGAAGCTACGGATATCACCACATTACAGTGGCCTGCCAGAAGCCCCGATATGAACCATATAGAACATTTGTGGGATGAACTAGGGAGAAGGGTACGTTCTCGCCAGAGACCTGCTGAATATCTCGTAGAATTAGCATATGCATTAGTGGTAGAATGGAATCGTATCCCAATGGAAACGATAAGAAACCTAATTTCTAGTATGCCGCGTAGATTAGAAGCTCTTAGAGTTGCTAGGAGAGGCAATACACGGTATTAAGCAGTTGTCCTACTTTATAATTTTGTGTTTAAAAAAAATATTTTTAAAATTCGTATCTGTTAAAAACTGTTTCTCGATAAATTCATAAAGTTGGTAATATGCAAGGTTTCAGCAATTCGGACAATTTTAGAGATAGATTATTGAACAAAAAATCAAAATGCTCGTAAAAGAAGCGACTTTCATATAGAGTGTAAGCGCTTTCCACTATCATCCAGGGGGCTTTGAAAAAATGTCTACCAGTTTTTTTTCTTAAAGGTAACGGAATAACCTACCAACAAATGGAAAGATAATAAAAATCGGTCCATTCGTTCAGAAATGACAAAGCTTGAAAGTTGCAACAAAAATTAGGTGCGTCACTTTTTTTGTAACTGAGTGTATATGAAATACCACAAATATTGCGAACTGCGAAAGGCGAAATCCGCGATTCGCGTCTATTAGAAACTAGCTTTAGAATACAAGGCAATATATTTGATTTACCCAAAATATTATCATGTTGTTATGTTAGGCTGGTTTCATATAGAGCGTGCGCGCGTACTTACGCGTTGGTCGCAATGGGAATAAACGTGGCAGATGTTGTGTGCTGGTGGGTCGTATGGAGAAGAATGAAAAGTTGAGAATACGAAGACAAATACGGGAAAGGAACTATTAGGTTCATCCAATTTTACAAACAAGGCGTTCTTTAAATCTTTATGTTACCTCTTTATGTTACCTCATATCCGAAGCTTAGAGATTATGATGACAAATCCTTAATTCCGTAGATTACTTTAGAATGTCAATTAAATATTTTCTAAATCTGTTAAATATATTACTTATACGCGCGTACATGTGAAACCAGCCTTTGTGGGGTTATTGAAACAACGCTAATTTATATTTTATTGTCTGTTATTTTTAAGTAAATTTTTTAAACATTTCTTATATTATTCAAAATTTAGGTTAGACTAAACATTTACATTAAAATTAACAGATATCCATTTTATAACTTAAATTTATTGAAGGAGTGATTCAAAAATATTTAAATAAAATTTATTTGGTCTATGAAATTATTACGCTTTACGCTTTGATGATCAAATAAATATCTAATTAGAAAAAGGCAAGGACAAACACAAAACCATGATTAGAACTTAATTTATTCAAAAATGGTGCAATTTTTATACTTGTTTAGTATATGATTAAGAAATACACCCTCTTAACTTCCCAAATAATAACTTACACATGCACATATTTAACAACAAATGATAAAAAAAACAATAATGTTTTTTATTGACTTACAGACAGTAGCTTAATTAATCTGTACGACATATTTATTAAACACATACATAATATAATATGTACATATATTTAAGTATAAATTTAGTATTTTTTTTTTATAAACGTATATTCAAAAGTATGTTCATGACAGTTCAGCAACTACATTTAAAGATGTTGTTAGTAATTGTGCTTTTGTGCAATATTTGGTCAGCCACATCAACTAGTTCAACCTTAAAGCTTACTCACGTGGTATGTAGTAGTTTTATAAAATAAGTGGATAGGAGTAACTAATTAATTAATTAATTATTTTAGGTGTTTAGGCATGGTGATAGAAATCCCGAACCATCAAATCTTTGGCCAAACAACCCTTATTTTAATGAAAGTTTTTATCCAGAAGGATATGGACAATTGATAAATGTAAGATTAATATTTTGTATAATAATTGATAAGCTAAGGCATCACGTCATTAAATTTCCCTCAAAAGGGATGATTTTTCAAAAATTAGTCAATCGAGTTACCAAAATATTTCATGCTATACATACTCTATTAGTCGTAAAACCGCAATAAACTATATTCGTGACAATAACAGGTACCTGGCTCTAAATTATATACGTACCGTATTTCGTAGTATAATATTTCCAACTTACTTAGTTTAGTTTTCAACGTGTTATTGAAAGCTTGTGGGTCTATTATAAAAATGGCGAAGAACTAAACACCCTTTAGTACTGTTCGAAACTTAATGTCAGTCGTGTTATAGAGCCTTAAATTTTTCCGGGTAATTTTCGCGTAGGTGGTTTTTCGAAAGCTTTTGGCTTCTACAATATTCGAGACTAGAATAATTTGACGTATAAAACCCGAGACCAATGGTCGATGGCTTTCATTGCAAATTATTAAGTCAAAATAACTAAATAGTAATAATAATAAGTTTATTTCAAATAGTTACAATATAATGTACATGGTTAATATGTTATTTTTTAATAAACTTATTCATAAATTCCACAGAAGACGTGCTTGTTAGCGGCAAATAAAAAAAAATAGTAAAAACCGGGTACCTTACCATGCTCCTGTACTATAGGTATTCTCCGACACAAGGTAAATGGTCATGACTTTACCTGCTTTATAACTATCGGGCGACTTTACCCACTATAAACCAATTAAGGCCTGGTTTGTTTTATTTTTATTTTGATAATGTACGTATTTAAGGTATAATTAATTATACCTGTCGACATAATATTAGAAATTGTCGAATTATTATTAAATCATTTGAACTGTGTCACTCAACGGTGTTCAGTGGTGTTATTAATATTAGTAATTTTTAAAATGTTCAGACCGTGGGTTGTAAACTGTGAGTCCGACGACGGAATTGAAGACACAAACGAGCAAAAAACAAAGTGCCATTTACAGATGTGCTGGAAGGGGATTGTTTTGCGAGTATATCAAGGTAAAATTTATATTTTTTTTAGTTTTGATATGAAAGAACATATTACACTTCTTATGGATTCCGGACAGATTTTTTTAAAATTCTAGTATGTTATTTTGGAGGTCGAAATAAGCATTTTCTTTCATTGGACCGACCTTGTAGCCACACAGAGTGATACAAAAATATCAGGTCAAAATCTTACGGAAAATATTTGTCTGCAGGTCTTCTAAAAACGTTGCGAAAAAAGTTATTAGCAAATGGTCGATTTGCTGCTAGTCGCGAAACGTTACGCCGATTCCTACACAAAATTGGATTTCGATTAAAAAAAATTGACAAGCGCATTTGCATTAAAGAGACCCAACGGTTAGTGGAATGGAGACAAAAATATTTAACACAAATTCATCAGTTCCGCGCAGAAAACCGAAATATATACTATTTAGATGAGACTTGGTTCGACACCCATGACACTATAAAAAAAGGATGGCAAGATTCTTCATCAAAGTGCATTTTAGATGTACCTGCTTCTCGAGAAAAGAGAATATCCATCTTACACTGTGATTCGAGGGATGGCTGGGTTCCGATCGCTTTGCTACTTTCAGCAAAAACTATTAAGGACTGCTCGTTAGACTACCATCAGGACATGACAAGTGAGCTTTTTGAAAATTGGATGAAAAATTCTCTTCTTCCAAATATTCCGCCAGGTAGTGTAGTCGATTATGATAATGCTACTTATCACAGCACCTTAGCTGAGAAAATACCAACCATAAGCAGCAAAAAAGAGGTACTGCAAGAGTTCCTTAGCCAACATGGCCTCTATTTTGAAGATAACCATACAAAAAAAAAACTAGTTGAGGTACTAAAAACAAAATCGTATGATAAAATGTATTGGGTAGATGAGGCTATAAAAGCATCCGGTAACATACCACTTAGATTGCCCCCCTACCATTGCGATTTAAATCCTATAGAAATGATATGGTCCGAATTAAAAACCAAAGTTAGACGCAATAATGTAAACCCAAAAATGTCCGCTAATGTAATTGAAGTAATTAAAACACAGTGTGAATTAATACCAGAGAGCATGCGTTAATCATTACTTGAAGTCGAAAATATTTATAAAAAATTTTGGGAAAACATAAAACCTCTAATTATATCAGTGGATGATAGTGATAGTACAGATTCAAACTATTGAGATGACTCATTTTATTCATACGGTTTTATACAGGGTGTTCCACGTAGAAGTTCCGCATTTTCAACCCGGTAATTACACAGATGTCAAAAAGCCTTTGCCATTCGTTTTCAAACAAGAAAAAATGTATTCCGAAATCTCAAAAACTAAAGAAAATAAAGGGGGATGGAACTTCTACGTCTGACACCCGGTATAATAAAAATTACATATTACGGCTTACTACTTTTACGCATGTTAATAATTTACGTCAAAGTCAGCAATACACAATAAATTTGTGTACATATACAAGCATTGTTTCAATCTTCCTACTACCATCCTGGACCGGAATGATTTATTTGCCAAAACAGAAGCATAAGCAGGTTAAGTATAAAGGGATTAGCTCGGGGATTAGTTAGTCACGACCATTTACCTTGTGTCCTACTATACTAAGGTCTACATTAGCACTTCTTGTAAATCCTAACTACAAGATATCTTCTAGGGATATCATTGTTGGACATCAATAATTTGGGCCTAACAATAATAGTGGATTTATCCTGGCCTAATTTATGCAAAGTTTTTACGAATCTGCCTTAAACGTCTAAATTGTAGCCAGAAAAGAAAAAATTATGTGTAGTCTATCTTTAGATGATACGAATGCGACAGAATTAGTACAAGTATCGCCATAAATTTTCTAAACTTAAAATATGTACAGCCGTACCATTTACCTGGAATTTCAGAAAGCAATTTTATCAAAACGAATTAGAGTCTAGGTACATATATTCCGTTTCTGCTCTAATCATTTTATGTATTTTTTTGTGTGCCTAATCCAGGTAGGCTAATTATGTGGGTGTTATGCCTTTATGGGTGCCTTCAAGTCAAAATGTGAGGTGTTAGTGTTTTTTTTTAATTAAATATGGAGAATTTTCAACAATTGCCTAAACGCCCTAGAGTCCATGTACAAGATTTGAGTGTTGACATTGCAGTGCAATTTACAGCAGATATGCTTAACGTTGGGAAAACAACAATATTCAGGGTGATTTAAAACTACTTTGATCAACTTGGGGAGGTAATAGCCGACAATATTTTAAGATGAAAAGTTCTTATAAACAGTGGTCCTTGGCGACTTCGTTACGGAGATACAGGGTGTTAAAATATTAGAAGAAATAGTATTAGTAAATAGTAATTATTTTTTTTTATGAAATTTAATGAATAAATAAGCATCTAAGGGCACTTATTTTTAAAGTTCAACATGTTCGTAAATTTAACGAGTGGCGTCGGTACAATATGTTGCTATCATATTTTTTGTGAAAACTATGCTACACCACTGTATGAACCCCCCCTTCATTTACAACAAAAAAGATCACGTGTGTTTTTTGATACGAGGAACGGTTTTAGGGTAAATGAAAATTCTATTTGACTTTACACAAATATTGAAAAATGTGTTTTAAATTCACAAATACCCTCAAATATTTATTAAAGTATTTTAACGAATACATACATACTGAATAATAAACAAATAAGTATATGCCTAAGAAAGGCATCTGAAGATGCCTATTTTCTAAGTTTAATAAGTTCTCAGTGGCATGCATATTTATTTCATTTATTAGTATGTTATTTTTTAATATTTTGTATTTTAACAAGGCGGCTTTGGAGATGCTTTTCTAATATTTTGTATTTTTACAAGGCGGCTTTGGAAATGCATTTGTCGATAAATTAAAACATATTTGACAGTTAGTTGCTAATGTGGTTTATTTCTTCAATTTGGTTTTTTTGGTTGGATATTATTAGTATTGTTTATAAGGTACCTACTATGGATTATTTAAGAAATAATGCGCATTTAGCCGACATGCATTTTGCATATGGCCTTACCGATGGAAATGCACGAGAAGCGAGACGAATTTATCAGGAGCAATATCCTAACCGAGTACTGCCTGCTGCTGCAACATTTACAAATCTTCACCGCCGTTTAGCTGGAACAGAAGTTTTACAAGGCCACGTGACATTCCTGGAAGACCACGAAGAGCCCGAACCCCAGAATTAGAAGAAGCTGTTTTAAACCCTGTACTGGAAAATCCAGATACAAGCACCCGAATAATTGCTGATGCTCTCAATTCCACCCAAGCCACAGTTTGGAGAATTCTGCACGATCAGCAGTTGCATCCGTACCAAATTCAAAGGGTACAAGCTCTTTTACCCAGGGACTTTCCTTAGCGCATTAATTTGTGTCAGTGGTTTTTGGAAAAATTTGCTGAGAATCCCCAATTTTTAAATTATGTACTTTTTACGGACGAGGCAAATTTTTGTCAGAGTGCTATTACGAACTTTCACAATAACCATATCTGGTCTTTGGAAAATCCCCACGCAGTTAGTGAACGAAATTCTCAGCACCAATTTTCATTAAACGTGTGGGGAGGAATAGTTGGCGATTACTTGATAGGACCTTTTTTTCTTCCACTTCGGCTTAATGGCGATACGTACCGACACTTTTTGGAAAATTAACTTCCTCCGTTATTGGATGAAGTAACCTTTAGAAACTCGAATATGTACATGGTTTATGTATGACGGAGCTACCGCTCATTTCAGCATAGTGGCCAGGACTCATCTAAATCAAATTTATCGATGGATCGATGGATCGGTAGGGGAGTTGAGGAAGGAAATGAACCATGGCCACCAAGGTCCCCAGATTTAAATCCCCTTGATTTTTATTTGTGGGGATATTTGAAGTCAATCGTTTACAAAACGCCAGTCGAAAATCCAGAAGTGCTAAGAAACCGAATAATCGATGGTTTTGAAGTAATAAGGAAACAGACCAGATATCTTAGCACGCGTACGAGATTCCATGCAAAGGAGATTAGATGCCTGCATCTTGGCTGAAGGTGGACATTTCGAACAATTTATTTAAAAATCATTTAATTTCTGTAACGTACTTATTTATTTAATTAAATTAAATGGTATAGGTACCTTAATAAATCTTTGAATTAAAAACACATTTTTTAATATTTGTGTATAGTCAAATAAAATAATCATTTACCCTTAAACCGTCCCTCGTATCAAAAAATACACGTGATCTTTTTTGTTGTAAATGATGGAGGGATTTATAAGAAGAAAGTTAAAATAAAATAAGTCAGTGGTGTAGCATAGTTTTCACAAAAAATATTATAGCAGCATTTTGTACCGACGCCACTGGTTAAATTTACGAACGTGTTGTACTTTAAAAATAAGTGCCCTTAGATGCTTATTTATTCACTAAATTTCATAAAAAAAAAATAATTACTATTTACTAAAACTATTTCTTCTAACATTTCAACACCCTGTATCTCCGTAACGAAGTTGCCAAGGAGCACTGTTTATAAGAAGTTATCATCTTAAAATATTGTCGGCTAGTACCTCACGAAGTCAAAGTACTTTTGAATCACCCTGTATAAACTTTTAAAAGAAGAAAAACTGTTGACGTCACACCTCCAAAAACTTCTCCAGGACGACCAAAACTTGAGCTGGATTACGTTTAGTGCAGAGAAAAAGGCGACAAGTTTATAGTTTCTTCTTAAGAAAAGAAATTCCCACGCTGGACAAAATTTTGTCCTCAATCCGAGAAGACAAGGACTACCCATTTACGTGTAGGATTACGCTATGGAAATTAATAAGAAAAATGGGTTTTCGGTGGAAAAAAACATAATAGGTAATCGACTTAAATAGACAGAAGCGGTATCGTCTGTTGGAGAAGAAAACAAAAAAACATTTCACCTAGACGAAACATGGCTAAATGAAGGCCACACTGGGACCAAATTTTGGCAGGATGAAAATATTAAAAGTTTAAAGCAAGCTTTTTTGAAAAGATTGTCCACAAGATTAAGACAGTCATATTGAAAAGGACATCGACTTATCAAAATCCATATTGAGAGTTCTGAAGGCTTCGCTAAAGGTGGTCTACTGATGTTCCAATCTAACAATATAGGAGACTATCACGATGAAATGGCAAAGTTACGAGGAATATCTGTACTCAGACTCCCTCCACCACTGCGAGTTAAACTCAATCGAACCTGTATTGGCTCAAATAAAGACAGATATCGCCATAAAAAACACGACTTATATAATAGTGGATTTAAAAAGACTCTTTAATAAAGCTATGGGTAAAAATAGTGCGGAAAAGTGGAAAAAGTGTATCGACCATGTGATAGAAAAAGAAGAAGCCAAAATGGGGCAGGTAAATATAATAATCGAAGAAATGGTTGACTCGCTTATTATAAACGATGTTAATAAAAGTTCATCTTCCGAATTGGACTATGATTAAGCAATAACGACAAGGTATTATTCAATTCTTCAAAATGCCTTGTTTGTAAGATTCTATAATAACGAGTGATTATTAATTATTTTGCTCAAGGGCGGCTGTGACCCAGTATACATAGTGTAGCAGTAGCGCGTAGATTAAATCATAGGGCGAATTTGCAAGAAAGCAGCGTTGTCACGTTGAAAACCTAAATTAATGTTTTTTGACGGTATGTAATATAAAATCCTGAGCTATCTTACTTTGAAAGCCTACTTTATATGGCCGTCTCCTACTTCTAGACACCTTCTGATGTTTCTTCTTACCCTCAGAGACACATTAACCAATACGTTTGGAGAATTATTAATTTCGGCAATTTTTTCTGAAATCCTTCGTTTAAGATCATTTATATCCTCAATTGGTGTTCGATAAATGGAGTTTTTTATAAAAGGCCACAAGAAGAAATCGCAGGGTGTTAAATCGCAGGAACGAGGTGGCCATATTTGTTGCGTATTTCGGCTTATAACTCTGTTTTCAAAAAATTCACTTAAAAAATTTAAATTTTCTCTGGTTACATGAGGTGTAGCGCCATCTTGTTGGAAGTTACCTTCCCGCAATTCATCATCGTGAAGCTCATTAATAAATGTTGTCAGAATTTCGATCCGATATCTCTCAGCTGTAATTGTGCCATCAAAGTAAATTGGGCCTACTATTCTTCTAGAACTAATTGCTGCCCACACACCAACTTTTTGAGGATGAAGAGGTCTTTCTACAAAAACATGCGGATTTTGCGTATTCCACATTCGCATATTTTGTGAATTAACATAGCCTGATAAATAAAAATAAGCCTCATCGGTAAAAAATGTTTTTTCAAAAGCACCTTCTTCTTGAAAATTGTTTAAAAAACATTCACAAAAATTAAGTCTTTGGGGAACGTCATTGGGAAGGAGTTCATGAATAGCCGTAACACGATAAGGGTATAGATGCAGATCCTTTTTCAAAAGTGTTTAACATGTACTGTAGCATAAATCCGTTTGCTGAATTTGTTGAGATAAATGCCTAATAGAAGTTGAAGGATTATTTTCCATAATTTGTCGCGCTTCTTCAATAACCTCATTCGATCGTTTCGTTGGTCTTCCAGCCCCTTTTTTATGTTGAACAGAACCAGTCTGACGAAATTTATCAATTAGGTATTGTGACCCAGTACGAAAATTATGAAAGGTCACCGCAACATCAGGAAACTCGGTTCGAAATTCATCAAAGCAGTCATGCATAGAGTAATTCCACACACCGTCTATTTTGTTTCCATTTCTAAAAAAACTTTCAACAATAAAAATTTTTTGTGCTTCACTAAACATTTTTACTGTAGAACTTTCAATCCGGCAACAAAGCTTCACCAAAACTTGATACGCTGAAAAATAAAAAAAAAAATAAAAAATTAAATCATATCCTGCAAATAGCACTTTATAATAGTCAAAAGACGACTCCCCGGAGAAATATTAGTTAAAGCAATAGTAACCTACCTTCAAATAACTGCAAAAATTACAAAATTTCTCCAATTTTTAAACTTTACAAATACACAAATTCAAATAAGACGTAAATGTCATAAAACAATCATGTCATCTTATCTACGCAGTACGGCCATGATGCTTTTAAAATGCATGGCCTCCCTTGAGCAAAATAATTAAAAATCACTCGCTATATCTTGTTTTTGTAATTATAATATGTAAAATAGTACCACCCATTGTTATTTATTAGTTAATACGATTTTTTAATTGTTTTCATAGGCATGTTTAAAATTTTTGATTTAAAAACTTCCCCAATACACGCCCTTGGCTAAGGGATTTTTCCAATAACAATAGTAAATCCTCAAATATAACAATAGCTTGCGATAAATTTAGAGTAGACCTACCTAAAAATGCTCATTATTTGGATCCTTTATTGTAAACACAAAATATTTTAAGGGATGTTGTTCAAATTGTTCTTGATATCGCGTAATGCGTTTTGCATATTTAATGAACATTTATTACTTCGCGCCACTATAGCCGCCTATAGTTTACCAGTAACAAAGAAAATAGTATGTACTCCGGAAAAAGAACAGTGACGTACCACTTTTTCTTTTAATAATATTTCTTCACTTGGTGGAGGTGGAAAAAAAAGTTTTCACCGATAAAGCTGCAAAAAAGCGCACAATTATTTGGAAAAAAAATATTCTCGGAAAACAACATTGTTTCGCTAGATGTATGCTTTTTAAAAACTTAAGAAATTTTATGATTGCTCTCGAAGAACCCCCGAGACAAACCATCAGATATTAACACAGAGAAAAACTCAGTATCCAGTGATCAATCACCAAAGATAGCGTAATGTATAATGGCAACTTAAAACTTATGCTCGGTTCTCTAACTTAGACTCATTGGGAAGAAACTACAAAAGTGGCATAAGCCGACTCTATATTAAGAGCAATTAGTCTCTTTTCCAAAATCTATACAAAAAATAAAAACCAGGGCAGTGAAGTTTTTTTTAAAGTTGTCCAAAATATGAAATAGGTAATGAACCTCTAAAATTGAAAACCAAAGATAGGGGTGCCCATGTGCATATGCACAAAATGGCGACCAGGTAAGTCTTTAAAGAAACAATTTATGTCCTTTAAGACACGATAAGTAGATAAAATGATTAATCAATCTTTAGGGTAAAAATAAAAGATAATTTTAAAGTAAATAAAACAATTGAGCTCGGGGTTCTATGATGCAACTCAAAAAAAAAAAATAAAAAAATTAAGAAAGAAGAACTTTAGTACTTGCCTGTGCAAAAGTTTAAACACTAGAGAGCGAGAAATTACCTTTCTGCCCTCTCGCCGAAGGAAAATCCCCTCTACATATCCCTGCGACCTCACTTGATGCTTGAACCAATCAGAGATCACTATTTAGGTCACGCACTTATCACAAAAATGTCTACACCTTGCTCGATTCGCTCGCGGGTAAAACATCCTATTTAATTATTAATTTATTAAACAAAATATTGTTTTAAATCTATCCCGAATTTGGAAACGAAAAACCACGTACTAAAACCTATTTTTTCCTTTTAGGAAGGTAAACTCAGAGACTTTAAGCTAGGTCGACTTCTTAGGAAAAGATTCGATGGCTTCCTTGGGGACATTTGGCACATTAACTACTTGGATGTCCGATCTACTGACACGAACAGGACAAAAATGTCATGTCTAGGTGTTTTGGCTGGTATGTGGCCTCCAAGGGGAGCAAACGTTTGGAATACTTGGTTGTCATGGCAACCGATTCCCATGAATACAGTTCCAGTATCAAAGGATCCAGTAAGATATAATAATGATTTTGTGCGGTAGTGTAGTAGGACTTGTTGTAAAGTTATGTTCAATGAAGTGTTTTACCGGGTGTCCCACTAAGAGTGGCTGTCGGCCGTATCTAAGAAAGTGTTAGTCGTATGGCTTGCGGAAAAAAAGTATATTAGGTAAAGTGGTCATGAGAAATTACTGGAAATTATTTTTAAGTTTCTCAGACTGGCGCTAGAGAGCGCAACACTAACGGTAAATACGAATCACGAAGTTTCCTCAAAAGTCGTCTAGTTAAGGTATCCCAAAAATAACATTTTTGCATAATAATATTTCGAAGATTTATTAATAAAATTCACCTATAGAATGTGTTCCTCACTTTTCAAATAAAGTTGTGGGGGAAGGTTGAACATTATTTGTAATAAATGCTGATAACTCCAGTGTGGCTTAACATAATTTAGTAAACTTAGTTTTGTTAAAAAAGGCTTTTCTCACTCTATATATCATCTTATGAACTACGGCAATATGTGTTTTACACTAGGCGCTAGGGGGCGCTGTCTTACAACTTCACAAACATTGCGCGTTTTTCCATAATTGTAAATATAAAAGTATATTCAATTTTACATGATTACAAGGATGATTAAAAGTGTAAGAAGTCAGCCAAAACCGCATGTTAATATCTATTTTCAATCCGGAGATATCAACAACAATAATCATAATTACGGAACATTATGATTTTATTTTCAAGTTGCCATTGTAAAGGTTTTTTTAAGAGTCAAATAGGCCTTGGAAAAACAAAATATGAAGGTACGTATGTTTCAAGCAAATATATCGTTACGACAATAATTCTCATTATAAATGTTCAATTTGTCGCCCATCTTTCTGTATACACGACTCCAATCTCTCCCTGGTTGATAATACTGCAGTTTTCACCTCTGCCATAGGGATACGGCGACTGCTGTCCATTATCCTTTCTATCATGTTTTCCTTTGTGGTGGGTCTGGTAACGAAAAGAAGATCCTTCAATCTCCCCCATAGATAAAAATCTAGGCATGTTAAGTCAGGTGATCTAAAATAGAAATTACCACTTTCATTAACACTATTACAATATATCCCATAATATTACCTGGCAGGTTACGGAAATATACTCCCTCTTCCTATCCACCTTGCAGGAAATGTGTCGTCAAGAAATTGACGAACGTTTGCCGCAAAATGTGCAGGACATCCATCGTGTTGGAAAACCATAGTTCTACGAATATCCAAGGGCACATCTTCGAGAAGAATTGGGAGTTCGTAATTTAAAAAATGTAAATATCTTTGCCCAGTAGGCGACTAATTAAATACAAATGGCTTAATTATTCTGCCACCCAAAATGCCGCACCAGACATTGACACTCCATCTTCCTTGATGCTGCACCTCCCGCATCCAATGGGGATTATCCCGCGACCAATAATGCATATTATGGCTGTTTATTCCTCCATTACTATGAAAAGTAGCTTCATCAGTCCACAAAATTATGGAGAGGAGATTTCTATCTTCCAATATCATATTGAGCAACCAATAGGAATGATCCAATCTTCTATCATAATCTTGCGGGGTCAAAGCCTGGTGGAGCACAATATAGTAGGGATGTAGCCTAAAGAAAAAAATACTTATTACATTGACTTAAATACTATTAAGAGAAATATTGGCATTATTCTAAACTATTTAAGAGTTATAACATATAGATATAATTACTTACCACAGTAAAGCGAGTAACGCCCAAGTCTCTAACAATTATTATTAATATAATATTAATTTGTGGATTAAATTCCACATATGCCAAAACATTTACAATGCTTCCCTCGGTTCGACCTCGGCGGCGTCTGCGATATACAGGGCGACGAATACTTCCAGTAGTACGAAAACGGCTAGCTAAACGATTAAACATTCTACTGTCGTATGGGCGCCTTTGTTGCATTTTCCAAACATACAAAATACCCCGCAATGATGTTAACCGCTTCTTCAAGTAACAGAGGCATTTTGAAAATCAAATACGACACAAAACTGTTGGCACGACAAAAATTTTGACGTAATAATGAAAAGTAACACGCGTGCACAGTTTCAATTCATATTTTGTTTTTCCAACGCCTATTTGACTCTTAAAAAAATCTTTACAATGGCAACTTGAAAATAAAATCATAATGTTCCGTAATTATGATTATTGTTGTTGATATCTCCGGATTAAAAATAGATATTAACTTGCGGTTTTGGCTGACTTCTTAGACTTCTAGTCATCCTTGTAATTAGGTAAAATTGAATATACTATTATATTTACAATAATGGAAAAAATGCGCAATGTTTGTGAAGTTGTAAAACAGCGCCCCCTAGCGCCTAGTGTAAAACACATATTGCCGTAGTTCACAAGATGATATATAGAGTGAGAAAAGCCTTTTTTAACAAAACTAAGTTTACTAAATTATGTTAAGCCAGACCGGAGTTATCAGCATTTATTACAAATAATGTTCAACCTTCCCCCACCACTTTATTTGAAAAGTGACGAACACATTCTATAGGTGAATTTTATTAATAAATCTTCGAAATATACAAAAATGTTATTTTTGGGATACCTTAACTAGACGACTTTTGAGGAAACTTTGTGATACATATTTACCGTTACTGTTGCGCCCTCTAGCGCCAGTCTGAGAAACTGGAAAATAATTTCCAACAATTTCTCATGACCACTTTACCCAATATATTTTTTTTCCGCAAGCCATACGACTAACACTTTCTGAGATACGGCCGACAGCCATTCTTAGTGAAACTCCCGGTACAGGTTGAGTCAACCATAGGGTAAAGTTTATTATTAGAGAATGTTAAGGTACACAGTTTAAAACTATTTTTGCGTATACAGGGTGGTTTAAAAAAGCGTGGCGAATATAACATACTTTTTTTAAATGGAACACCCTATTTTTTAATTTGTTTTCAGATTTTGCATATACCTTTTTGCTAATAGTGTTATATACCTTAGCCTAATAGTTGTTCCAATATTTTAATTTTTCTAGAAAAATATTAGTTTTTCCTCTTATAAAAAACTGACAGTTCCACTATTTAATTGTTTCTATAGGTGAAATATTCATATTTGCTACAAGCGTTCTATTTGGATGATTTGTACCAAAGATGAGTATTCCACCTTTAGAAATAATGGTGAAACTGTCCATTTTTTATAAGAGAAAAAACTAATATTTTCCTAGAAAAATTAAAATATTATAACAACTACTAGGTTTAGGTATATAATATTACTAACAAGAAAGTAATATAATCTCATGCACAATCTAAAAATAAATTAAAAAATGAGGTATTCCATTTGAAAAAACTTATGTTATATTCGCCACGCTTTTTTTAGCCACCCTGTATACTCGAAATTAAATTTAGACTGCGCATCTTAACATTCTCTAGAACTTTTGTATTTAACTTTTTTTAATAATTCCCGAAACAAATGAGATAATGAACTTTACTCTATGGTTGACTCACCCTGAGATAGATAGATATGTATGATAGGGTGGCCTTCGCCTCGTCCACCGCGACCTTTTCAGATCTGTTGTAGTTCCCTGTTACATTTAGAGGACGTGCTCCAGCTTTATCCTCTTAATTAGATCTAACAGCCTTGTCAGCGGCTGCGTTACGTAGCTTCCCGCTTCGGGGTAAGTTAGGTCTGTCTGTGCGAATCTGACTCTAGCTAGTTCTTCGCATTCGCATAGGACATGTATAGGGGTCTCCTCTTCTTCGTTGCAGAACCGGCATTCAGCTTCTTCTGCCAGACCCATGTTGCTCATGTGTTTCCTGAGCCTACAGTGTCCTGTTAATATGCCTACTACTATCCTAACGGACTTTCTGTCCTTTTTTAGTAGGTCTTCTGTAAACTTAGGCGATGGTCTATTAAAAAACTGTTTTGCCTGTCTTTGTCCTGGTGTTTCCTCCCATGACCTTACGGATTCCTCTGTGATCCATTGCTTGATGGCTTGTTTAACTCTTGCTTTAGCAATGCCGCAAGACGGTTCTGGGCCCACGAAAGCCGTTGACGATCCTTGTCTTGCCATTTCGTCGGCCTTTTCGTTACCCGAATGGCCACTGTGTCCTGGGACCCATGCTAGGGTAACCCTTTTATTTCGGCTCAAATCATTGAGAGCCCGCGTGCAATTCCATACTAGCTTAGAGTTTACCTCCATTTAGCGCCTTTAGTGTTGCTTGACTGTCGGAGAAAATGGCAATGGAGCGGCTATATTCGCTGTGCCTATATATTTCTCCCACGCAATGATGTATTGCGGCTACTTCCGCTTGAAAAACGGTGCTTTCTTTTGTTAGACTTACTGAAATCATTGTTTTGGACTTTTGTCCATAGATTCCAGCTCCCACACACCTTCTTCGGTTTTCGAGCCGTCTGTGTACCAGACGCTTTCTGCCCTGATGGACGGACCATCTTTCCAGTCTTCCCTGTCTGGTATCACTATTTTGTAACTGTTATTGAAGTTATACTTTGTGGCCATGGCATCGCTTGTCATACCCATTAGCGGGTTCTTCTTTAGCTCTCTTTCTAACCTTTGATGTTCCGCGCCCTGCGATTGGCTTATGGGTGTCTGTCCTTGTAATAGCCTGTGCAAAACGGACCTTGCTTCTCCTTGGACGAATATGTGTAGCGGTGGCGGGGCAGGTTGAGTAAAACCTCCATCGCTGCGGTAGGCGTGGTTCTCATGGCCCCTGTGACACTGAGACATGCTTGTCTTTGTATGCCACTTGACAGCCTAATCGCCCCGACCTGTTGGGTCTTGGGCCACCAGACTATTGACCCGTAGGTTACCATGGGTCTAATTACCCTTGTATATAGCCATAGAGTCATTTTGGGGTTTAACCCCCAGTTTTTTCCGCACATCCTTCTGCATCTGCCTAGGGCTATCGATGCCTTTTTGGCTGTGTTCAAGATATGTGTTTTCAATGTGAGCTTTTAGTCGAAAGTTATGCCTAAGTACTTTACTTCCTCCGAAAATGGAATCTCTTTTCCTCCAGACACTGGTGGTTTAAGGCCTTGCAGTGCTCCTTTTCTAGTAAATGGAACAATTTGTGTCTTCTTGGCGTTGACGGATAGTTTTTCACTCTTGCACCAGTTGTGCACTATATTTAAGGCCATTTGCGTTCTTTCTAAAATTATTTCAGCCAATCGGCCTCTGATGACTATTGCCAGATCGTCAGCGTATTCTAGGCAGGTAAAGCCTTCTTTGGATAGTCTTTGCAATAGATCACCGACTAGGGTCGCCCATAGTAATGGTGAGATGACGCCGCCTGCTATTGCTTCGATTGTGGACCCTCCTAGAGAGGATATAATAGTCATTTTCTCCAGGGTGGCTTTAATCCATTGGCATATGCTTGGCGGAACTTCCCGTCTCCTTTGTGCATTCACCAGTGAGTGCGTTGTGGCATTGACTCACCCTGTAGAGAAGCTGTGCTCCATAAACCTGCATATCATTTTCTAAAACTAATTTTCAATAATGGACGTCCCTAAGACGTCCGTGAGAGGTTCATGGGCGTTACCGCCATGGTCATTGGTCATAGCGACATTCTTATCACTTTTTACTTGAGCTGTAATATCGTCGCTTTTATTCTTTAGGAGCTGTCCCCATTTGTCTGCAGTGGGTACCCTGCACTGTTAAACACTGTTTTAACCAATACGAACATATCTAGTTACATATCAGAGAGATATAACGAAACAATACAGATTTTGTATGATAACACCGGAGTAAACAGTACTTTTGGTATTTTTGGCAGTGTCTACTTTGGTCTTCAAATGCAGGTACGCATATCCAATACCTACACTATCGGACATAAGTATTGCAACAAAATTAAAAATAGCATGATGTTTAGCAAGCACAACGAAGCTACATCTAACCAAGTTGGCCGTGATCCTATCTGACTTAACAAAATAATCTACGATCAACACTTGTGATTTTATAATTTGATATTTAGTAGTTTGCTGCGTC
This sequence comes from Polydrusus tereticollis, assembly GCA_963920685.1. Lineage (NCBI taxonomy): Eukaryota > Metazoa > Arthropoda > Insecta > Coleoptera > Curculionidae > Polydrusus > Polydrusus tereticollis. Next base: position 36,977,114 of record OY987330.1, on the reverse strand, counting down.
CGAAGCGTGAAAAGTATTGAAACAAATACAGTGAGAACGTAAAGGTTGGAACAAATTTATTTAAAATTCATGTGCGTTTTTTTTCGAAAAAACTGTTGAACCGTGCTTATTTGATGTATACAGGTTGTCCCAAAAACAAGTTATGACGATTATTTTTTATTTTTTAAATGGATACCCCTATTTTATAATATTTTTTTGGATTCTGCATAAAATTCTTAACATATTTCGTGAAACATGTCACTAACTTAAGTTCAGGTGTTTTCGAGAAAACTGCGTTTCAACTTAAAACAACAACACAATATTTATTAGCAAAAAGAAAAGAAAATTCAAAAGAAATTAAAAGTCACTTTATCAAATGTTGGAAATGACCTCCACCTAGAGTCTGGCAGTACCCGAGACGATCTTCAAATTCTTGCAGAACGTTATTGGCGAGGAAAGGTTCTATCAATCTTATTTCGCCTCTTCTTCTGTTCTTTAAATCTTCAATATTGATTGGTCCGTTAACATACAGACCTTACACTTACTTAAGATAACCCCACAAAAAAAATGTAAAGGGGTTAAATCTGGAGATCTGACCGGCCATTCAACTGGACCTCGTCGGCTAATCCATCGTTCGAGAAAAACTGTATTAAGGTGCTCACGCACACGGCGGGTGTAATGGAGAGCTCCGCCCTATCTTGCTGATACCATAAAATATTGTTCGGTGCTTCAGGATCTTCTGGATTTGGGTATAAGGTAGCAAGGCACAGTACTAGATCATTTTCTAAAAATTGTAAATATGTTTCTCCTGTCAAATTTTTGTTAATAAAAAAGGGTCCCAAAATTTTATTTTCAACTATGCCGGCCCAAACATTAACTTTTTGAGGATGTTGGGTGTGACAGTCCATAATCTAGCGTGGATTTTCTGTAGCCCAAAACCGACAGTCATATTTGTTTACACCTCCGTTCAAACAAAACGTTGCCTCATCCGAAAATACAATTCGTTTCAAAAACTGTTGATGATTATTTCATATATTTATCAATATCTCGCAAAATTGGACTTTTCTGTCTGGATCATCTTCATTGAGTTCATGAACCAATTGGACTTTGTAAGGATGAAATTTATTCTTATCTAAATACTTTAGAACGAATGTTTCTCAGATATGATTTTCCAAATCAATACTACTACTCGCCTTATGATGGTTTTCTCGAACCGACAAAACACATTTAATTGTGTATCTTCTATTACCGCAGGTCCACCTTTCCTCTATATTTTTTTCTGTTTTACAGTATATCGAGATATCGATTCTCTGCAAGGATACTTCTTATAGAAGAGTTCGCAAACTTCTATTTGTGTGTGCATTGTATCTCCATAACCAATCATTATTAATATTTCTATTCGCTCTCTTTCACCTCTTTCACACAAGCGTGCCTTTTTTAAAAAAGAACAAGAATATCAAAATAAGTGTTGCCGCGAGACGAGACGAGACGAGACGAGATACAGTGGGTCTCTCGTCTCGTCGAGAGAGGGCGAGACGAGACACGACCTTCTCTCGTCTCGTCTCGCTTCTCTCGTAATTTAAATCAAATATAGTAAAAACCAAGCAAAATTTTAACGCGTTTAGGTTAGGTTCTATCATATTTGCCATAAATTGTGTGCAATATATGTCAAATATGACAGAACTTAACCTAAATGCGTTAAAACTTTGCTTGGTATTTACTACAGGGTGGCCCATTAGTGCGACAAAGGTCAATATCTCCTGTACCACTAAGATAGCGGAAAACTTTTGACGAAGCTTATTAAGGGTTAAAAGGTGCCTCTTATAAAATTATTTTTGGTCTACACAGGGTGCTCCAAAACACCAGCACGGTAAGAAATTTCTATTTCCAAGATATTGACTTTAAAAAATGTAATTTTTGAGTTTCGACAGATCTAACAGTACGTCTTAGAGCAAAACGGCTCACATGTCCCTATCTTCAATCAACTTTTTTGTATTTAGGTACACCTACCTGTATTATATTTTTTAGTTCATTAGTAAATATTATGTTAACTGTTGCAATATTTTTTCTGACTCTTCAGAATAAAAATTAATGATTAAAATTTATACAGTGTGGTCATTTAAGTGTGCAACATAATATGCGAAAGTTTTTTATTACCGAAAATTTTATTCTTCAGAAAAGTTGGTGCATGTTCGATAATCATACTAGGTGCACTTGGAATGGTTGCAAGTCAAGCGGCGTACAGGGTAGGTCAAAAAATATAAAACTTGTACAAGAATAAAGTACCCCTTTTTCAGAAAAATTAGCAAAATGTGTAAAAGAAAAATTGTTGAGAATTAGAAGTTATGCATAGATTCGAGAACGTGACCTCCTAAAATAAAAATAATTAATTTTTTTAAAAACATTGATATAATTTCTCACAAAAATTTTTTCCTTTATATTCATCCTAAAGATCTTCATAAATTAATCAAAATCAAATTAATTTTACATATCTTTGTTCAAATTCAATCATATTTGTAAAATTAACTTAGCTTTTTATTAGTTTATTATTAAGGTATCACAAACTTCATGTTTGTTGCAAGGACATTAAACACAACTTTAAAATAATATTCTAAAAATTCTTTTTAACAAGATAAATCATTAGTAATGATAATATGCAAATTAAAAAACTCTCATTTAAAGTGCAAAATTTTTATTTTAAATGTTTATTAAAAAACTGTACAAATTAATCGTCAAACATGAAATCCTACTAAAATAATCGCAGATACCTGCGCAGTTACATTGGAATGAACAATAATTAATTTTACAAATAGGTATGCTTGAATTTGAACAAAGATATGTAAATGAAAAACATATTTTATCTATGTAAAATCTCTCTAGGTACCTATATAACTTCTATTAAATATTAATTTGAAATGGTGTATCGTACTGGGGTTTTCCTTATAATTTGCCACCCCTTTACAGACTTTATTTCACGAGATACAGCAAAAAAGTTAATATAAAAGTTTTTCGGGCTTTACACAAACATTATTATTGTGCTAATTTCAAAACTGTATGTCTGTCACAGTGAGTGTCACATAATCAGCAAATTTAAAAAAATATTTTTTTTTGGGACACAAGATGGGTAAGGAGACCATACAGTTAACAAAGAGAGTGTTACTTGATGGTAGGGTGACCAGACGTGTCCGATTTCCGGGGACCGTCCCCTGATCAATAGTTTGGTCCCCGATTGCTATACGTCCCCGGAATGTCCTCGGAATTTCATAATCCCTCACTAACTATTTAACTATTTTAAAAACGTGAAGACTTTAATTTGGCAATCCAAGAAGGTACGCTTGCCTATCATACGGTTTTCCATAACCAAAGCTTTCGATCCATGGATTGAACAAGTAATTTAGTGAAAACATTTTACAATAAAAATTCACATGTTCCAGAACGAAGTGTGCAGCAATTGTTGTAACAAATGTTTTTACCCCTTGGGCCAATTCAGAGTTGGTTAATGCCTTAACCCTTGTTAATTTTGTATCTTTGTTAAGCGATACATCCAATCACGGTGAGATCAAATTATTACCAGTAATTGTAAGATTTTTTAATCCTGCTGAAAAAGAAGTGAAAATAAAACTTCTAGATTTTATTGAAGTATCGGGAGAAACGTCGCTTACTATTTCAACAGAAATCTTAAAAGTGATTGAAAAATTTAAACTAGAAAATAAAGTTGATTCCTTATCATCAGACAATACCAATAGCAATTTTGGTGGACTTAAAAGAAAAGCGGGAGAAAATGTGTTTACTAAATTGAAATTAAGTTTGGGAAAGTCAATTTTAGGCTTACGCTGTGTGGCACATAATTGTCCACAATAGTGCGCATACAGCAATAAATTGTGTCGATAGACGTCGAGGGAATGATAACAAAAATATTTGGATATTTCCATATTTACACCGTCCGTGTAACAAAACTGAAAGAGTTCTGTAAGTTTGTTGGTCAAGAATATTCTAGAATTTTGGTACCTCTGTCTGTAAGATGGCTATCTTCAATGCCCGCACTAAACAGAATTCTACTAATGTATAGCCCATTGAAATCGTTTTTCTTATCTGAAGAACACTGCCCTGTAATACTAAAGACACTGTTTGATGACCCAGCAACGGAATTATGGTTACTGCTCATTCATGGAACCCTATGTTTGCTTCACGACACAACAAAAATGTTGGAAGTGGATCAGAGGAATTTTATCGAATCTGCCCAAATTATGTTCGATCTTCGTCAGAGGCTGCAAGCGCGAAACGACGAATAATTTATTCCAGTCATGGTAAAACCATTGCTGACAAAACTTGAAAAGCAAGGGCCTTTAACTCGGTCATCATCTTTTAATATAAGCGACGCTGTATGTTCTAGAGCAGTCGACTATTTAAATTCGTGGTGTGAGTACTCTGATGATCTTCGATTGCTAAAATGCTGGCTTTAAAAAAAAAGATTTCACAAAGAGACGAGATTAAGAGATCAATTGACTTTATAAAAAATAAATGTAGCAATTTTCATATAGAAGAGGATAGCCTGTTCAACGAGTTTACCTATTTGCGAGATTATCTTTCAAATAAGCAAGAAGAGAATGAAAGTTTTTCTATTGGTGAAAAATGGTGAAACGTTTTTGAGCATTTTAAAAACAACTCCATCCCATGTGGCAATTTGAAAAATATAGCTGAATTTATAATGTGTCTTCCTGGAACAAACGCGTCTGTGGAAAGAATTTTTTAAATATGAATCTTATCTGGACAGATAAAAAATCAAGGATGAAAGTCAAAACAGTGAAGCTGAGCTACAGGTCAAGACGAATTTAGGAATGTCCTGTAAGAATTTTAAAGATCATTTGGCAAAAAATGAAAATATTTTAAAACGAATACATTCTTGTGAAAAATACATTCCACAGTTTTAGTTCTAGTATATCATATCATTAATAAAAGTTTACTATGTTAATTTCAACGTTTTATTTATTATCCTGCGCTTAACCAGGAATTTTGACTAATAAACTCAAAAAACACCCAGTTTTGACAAATTCGTCAAATTTTTGCCTGCGGCGCATTTTTACCTCCAGCACATTTTATCATCTCTTTATTCTCTTTTGTCCCCGGAATAAATCCTGGAAATCTGTTCACCCTACTTTATGGGGTTGCTTCTTGTCTGAGGGAGTTTGTTCTTTACACTTTATAATGGACAGGTTCATCTACGCAAACATTTTAAAAAATATTAGGATTCCTTTGGCAGAATAGAATATGCCCCTACGGCTTATTTTTCAACAGGATAATGATCCAAAACTAACATCCAATCAAGTGCAAGCTTGGTTCACGCAGAATAATATTAGAGTTTTAGAGTGGCCTGAATTATCTCCCGATCTTAACGTCATAAAGAGCCTATGGGAAGAGGTAGGAAGACGAATACAACAAATAAGCTATGGAAGAAAATTACAGAGGTTTGGAGAAAAAAGCCACTTCGTGTCTTAGACAATTTAATTAACTTTATGCTATCTTTACGTTGTTTCAAATTCTGCTTTAAAGCATTTTTTGTGAGGCGGTGCTCCAGTCTACTGTTCAAGAAAATGAATATAAAATTATAAGAATTTGAAAAATTCCGAATTCTTGCTATTTTAACAATTTTTCGATTTATTGCAATACTTATGTCCGATAGTATAGGATGTTCCACTAAGGCAAGGTACGATATTATGGAAGTCATAATATCTTACCAATCGGCCAAATGAAATTGCTGGAAAACATTTTCAAAATGACTTTAAGGGGGCACAGTTACTACAACATATTTAAAAAAATCAAATTTTATCAGATAATCGCTATGTTAAGGTACTGTTTTAATGACTGAGGTAAAAAGTTCGTTACTTTTTGCAGAAATTTGAAAAATCTGCATCATGCCTAAACAGCGCCACCTAAAAGTCGCGTTATGAACTAGCGACCACGACCAAAATCGGTTTTTTAATAAGTGTAAAGTGATTAAATTCGGGTAAAGCAAAACATTTATTTATTTATTTATACATACACTGTTTAACCGTTACCTAATTACAAAACAGGTAGGTACGAACAAAACTTACATAACTAAACAAATATGATTTATTACACAATATTACACAAAAGATTTATACAGAACAAAATCATAAAAAAAAAGGAAAATTAAACATTAAAAAGTCAGTCGTCGATAAAAGTGACTCTTGATTGCGCTCAACCTGCAGGCAAAAATGTCGAAGGCATTAAAGCCTGTTTACATTGGCTGCAAAAAATGTCATGCAAAGTATTGCTTCTGCAAAGAATTGCATTGCGTAACCGTTTACATATCATGCAAGTAAAGGATGAAAGCATTTTAATAACCAGTTGTACTAATTACTAGGCACGTTTGCAAATAACGAAATATATTAATTTATCTTGGCTTGGCTTTGCTCCGCATGGATCAATGGATGAATTGATTTTTTTATGTTGGTACCTGTGATTTCACACAAAAATTGCATGCCATGTGACATAAAAATAGCGCGTGTTCGAATTTGATGCAATGCAAAGAAAATTGCAACAGCTGATTGCAAAGTCCCAAGTGCGCATGCCTACAGGCAATTTTTTATTGCATTGCACGTGCAATTTCCTAATGTAAACAGGCTTTTAGCATTGGAGTTATAGCAGCCGCACATCGAGTTAATAGGTGCAAACTTATAAACGTTGGTACGGAACGGTGGTAGGTAGAAAGTATCTGTGTTGCGAAAATTTAAAGTAGGAACCCTAAAATGTAGTTTAGACAACAACTCCTCACAGACAATATGACCGCTGACAAGCTTGCTCAAAAACGACTGAGATAGGTAATCACGTCTCCTATCCAAATTTATAAGCGAAAATCTTTGCAGCAGCTGTTCATGGGGAAAACCCTGAATCGGATAGACACCATCCGCTCTGAACCATAGAGCCTTAGCAAATCGCCTCTGACTCTGCACCGACTCTATAGAATTTATGTGGATATTATAATAAGGAGACCAAACAAGTGATGCGTACTTCAGCTTAGATAAAACGAAAGAAAAAAATAAAGTTTTAAGTGGAACCGTATTTTGAAAATCTTTTGTTGTGCGTAAAACAAAACCAAGTAGTTTAACATATGCAGCGGAGACGGTATGTTCAATGTGAGGAATAAAAGACAACTCACTGTCAAAGACGACCCCCAAATCCTTAAACACTTCGGGTCGCTTTAAAGTTTTACCATTGATGTTGTAGCCAAACAAAAGAGGGACATTTTTTTTCGTGAACGTCATAACATTACATTTTGAGGCATTCAAACTCAATCTGTTTTCAATACACCAATCGTTTAAAATATCCAGATTACGCTGTAGGACCTGGCAGTCTGCCTCGTTAGACTGCAGAAAATAACTTTAAATCGTCAGCATAAAGCAGACAATGAACTGAGAGTTTATCGACAATATCATAAATAAACAGCGTAAAAAATAGTGGTCCCAGAATAGAGCCTTGGGGTACTCCAGAAGTAGCAATATAATCTGTGGATCTAACACCACCATAAGCCACAAACTGTTGTCGATCCTCCAGGTATGATTTAAAGAATAACAATAATGGGTCTGAGAATCCAAAAGTTTGAAGTTTCTGCAATAGAATTGTGTAATTAAGCCGATCGAAAGCTTTAGAGAAGTCAGTATATAACGTCTGTTTGGCGGCGCTGGTCAATTGCCTCTGCCACGAATTGAGTAATACACATTAGATTAGTAGTTGTCGATCGACCCTTAAGGAATCCATGCTGAGCAGGACATATAGAATGTTTAACATTTTAAAAGATAATGCCATATAACAGTAACTCAAAAACTTTGGAAAAATTCAAAATTATTGAAATTGGTCTATACATAGTTGGAGATATCAGTTTTATCATCTTTTTTGAAGACTGGGCAAACCTTGGAGCATTTCCAGATGTTTGGAATTTTACATAGATTAAGGCACTTGTTAAATATGATTGATAGAGGACGTGCGAAGACTCCCGCGCGGTCTCTGATGACAAACGCGGGAATTTTATCCGGACCAGCGGTTAATTTGGGTTTAATCAGCTTAATTGCGTTGAAAACTTCAGTCTCATTGAAACTGGTAATATTAATAGTAGATGTGGATATATTCGACACATCATCATCTGTGGAGGAGCCAGAAGACACCAGAAAATCAGCAAACGCATTGACAATAACTTCAGAATTCTGTAGCGTAGTGTTGTCAAAATGCATTCCACGAGCAACTCCCACAGAGCCCCTTCTAGAGTCAACAAACGCCCAGAATTTATTAGGATCCTGATTTACGCTATGCTCGATTCCAAGCATATACGCCCTATACGATTCGTCAATATGAAATAATGAAGAGCAATTTAAAAAGTATTTCTTTCATAAGATTCCCCCACCCACATTTTTGTAGATACAAGAAAAAGTGTTAGAAACAAGTTTCTGCAAAAAGTAACGACCTTTTTATTTCGATCAATTAAAGAGTACCTTATCTGAAAAAATTCGACTTTTTAGATATATCCTAGTAACTGTGCCCCTTAGCGAGTATTTTGGAAACCTAAAAATATTTTTTATTTATATTATATTATATTTTATTTTGACTGATTTAGTCGACAGAAATTTTTTTCTCGAAGCCGTAAGGTTTATGGCTTCCATCATATCGTACCTTACCGACCTTAGTTATGTACTTTTATGGAATTACAAAATAAGAGATATAAAAAGAGTAGTGCAACGAAAATAAGCTATTTCATTTTAATTATCTATTTCTAGGAACAATTGGGGTATCCTCTTGATAACTGGACCACACAAATCTACCCAGAACCGTTACGTTCTTTAGCGGTCGATTTTTACTATATTACCACCAATACCACTGCACTAAGGCAACTCCTAGCAGGTAACGTTTAAACCCTCATATATAGACCCCATCCATAGCCATTCCAATTAACTTCGTATAAATTATAACAAAATGTACATACAAAATGGTGGTAACAATGGCCTATTTATAAATAAAATCTAACTAAATTTTCAGAATAATGCATAAGCTTCTATTCCTTTATACAGGGTGTCCGGTATAACCTTAACGGAGATAGAAAGCCACAAATACCTAGCGACTGATTTTTTCGGCTCTAACTTTTCAACCGTCACATACAGGCGAATTTTCCGAAAATCCTGGCCAAAATTAAGTGTTTGTTTATTTGATATGAAAAATGGTTAAAATTGATAATAGATGCACATAATAGAGAAACAATTTTTTTTTTAAACCGCTGTCAATCTTACAGCCCCTACAAACTCAGAAAATCATAAACTGAAGAAACGGTAACTATTAAGAAAATATATTTATTTTATGATATTCCTACAAATACAAAACCTATATTTTAAAGGGAAATGAAAGTCTGTCTTTACCACCAAAATTTTTTATATATTAACTACAATACACCCTAGATTTGGGTATCGAGGGCATATATATGGGAGGGATTCACCATATGAGTTGTCTGCTAGTACTTAGAGTGTCTTACTGTTTACAGTTTTTAACTGATGATTAAATATTACCAAATTAATATGTTCTACCTTCTCAAGAGAAAAAAGAGAAAAGCCTCACCTTTGTTGAGTGATTGAGAAATAAGGACAAAATTAAAAAAACGAACTAAAACCTAAATATAACATAAAACAAACCTTTAGTACTATCTTACATCTAAAAATGTTACATTAAAAATTAAAAATTAACCCACCTTAATTAAAAAGTCTATTCCACAAAGAATACCACCACAAATTCAAAATCATAATCCTTTTCTCTCAATAATATATGTAATGAAAATAAATAAAATCATTTCTCTACTAGCATGTGTCAAGAGTAAAAACAACTTGTTTAAGACCTACTTCTCCTACTGTTTACAGTTATTGGCTTACGTCAAATAAATATAAAACCTCTACACTCGATACTCAACAAGTGTATCAATTAACCCCTTATTCTTAACCATCTGTGTAGCCAAAGGGACGTTCCCAGTCAAGTCCATGGGCAGGCATACACATTCATTGAACCATCCACTACTGTGTTTTAACTTGTTTATATTACAATTACATAGAGTTGCTGATGATGATCTTTTCTAAGGTCGAAACTAGTCCGACTCAATTTTCAAACTTATATTGAACATCTAACTCATATGGTGAATCCCTCCCATATATATGCCCTCGATACCCAAATCTAGGGTGTATTGTAGTTAATATATAAAAAATTTTGGTGGTAAAGACAGACTTTCATTTCCCTTTAAAATACATAACCACAGACCATGGACTACTTCTTAAATCTATATTTTAAACTAAAAAAAATTGTTTACTATTAACTAGATATTTAAATCACTATATTAAAACTTAAAATTACTATAATATTAGAATTAATCGGTATCGCTGTCACTTTCTTCTTCTTTCTCGGTTACAAATGGCTCTTCAAAAAATTTTGAAACTCCTAAAGGATATTTTTTTTATTTTTTTGAGTATGACTTTTTCATGCTCGAAATAAACGGATCTGATGATACAAGAAGATTGCAAAACATATCTTCCATATTTTCCATTTTAGAAAATTTTCTAGAATGAAATTCGCTGTACCTTAATATCTTTATTTCTAGACTCTTGAGCTTCTTCGCCAAGTTGTCCAATTAGCAACATAAAATATGAAATAATTTCTGAACTATGAAATAAAATCTTATGTACAGAAGTTGGCATGTTGTACCAAGGATACAAATCTATAAATCTTCTAGCTGTATTCAGGCAATAATTTTTAAACAGTTCGACTTTAATGGAATACCCACTATATATGGCCAACAGAATTGTTCTAAATCGAGTTATCAGTTCTTTGTCAACCCCTGTAATTTTTGAAGATGTGGCCGCATCTTCAGAAAACCTTCGGGCATTAGTGCTGCCAAATCCAGGCTTTGGCTTATCGACCAAGAGCCCCATTTATTTTTGAAATATCTCTTGGATTCGTTTTTTGTTATTTGCTACCATTTCTTTATTTTCACAACCACGAGCTTGCCATTGCTGAATTACAAGTTTATAAGAAACGTGAAGCAGGCACTCAAAAAAACCAATCCAAGCTTTCTGTTCGGTCACTTGAACTAAGAAACAAAGCTGGTCTTCCACGGCTTTTGGAATCATCACTCATATCTTGTTCTTTTGAGTTAAAAGAACCAGAAAACTCTACTTCCGAATCCAACCAAGATAAATTTTTGTTACGGAACGCATTCACATTTCTCGAGGATGCCAACCACTTATTGTTGTACTGCACCAAAAAGTTTTTTATTTTTGTCTGAGATTCTTCGGACAAATTATCAATTTTCGTTTCAGATGTCACTTTATCCACTAAATAGTCATATTTTTCTTTAAAGTTTCTTATATTACAGTCTTTTACCCACTCGACAAGTTTATTTCTGGTCACAGAAACATACTTCGCTCCAGATCCTGTAACAAAACAAAAATCGTCCTTTATCGGGTGATCGATATTTGTCATAATATCGGAGAACAAAAAAATATATTCAAAGCAAGATCGCAAAATATCGCAATTTTTTTTCACAAAATCTAAAAAAGTACTTATCAAGGTATAAAAGAAATGTAATATTAATGTTAAACTATGTTAAACAATTTACTTTTTGTCTACGCAAACTTTATAAAATAAAATTGATATGCTATGTTATGCAAGTGCATTAAAAAATCGAATTAAAAAAAAATATATTGCACAAGTTTTCAATATTTACCTTTAAAAGGCTTTTACTTACCACCAGTAATAGGCTTCATAACAGTTTTTTAAAATATTCACAAGAATAAGCACAAAAACGCACAATTTTAAAAGCACTTCTCACAGATTTAACACTACTTAATATAAATGTCTATTTTCAACTGAAATATCTTCGTACCCAACGATCCTATAATTAAATGGCAGGTAGTTTATGAAACGGTGGAGTTTATATGATCGATTGGTAATGTGTTTTTCCCAGAATTTTAAGGTTGAGTTTTTAGGGTTTTGACCACGTTTTTGGAAAAATTCGCCTGTGTGGCGTCATGTGGAATAATATATGATGAAATTATAATATTTCATGCAGGGCAGGAAGACTCAAAAAATCATACTACAGCAGATGTTTTACTTCTTTGGAGAAGACAGAAACAGACTTGCCACCACACTCGTTGGGCCAACAGTTTGACAGCTGTCATTTTACAGAGCTAAAAACTGATTTTTTAAATATTCTGGTGATTCCTCTTTAAATTTGTTTTGATAAAAATATTTACAGCAGTAGTAAAAGCCAAAAGAACCTGCAAATATATTATATTAGCGATGCCATGATAATAATAATTTTCAACATGCACGTCATAAAAAAAAAAGAGAAAAAAATACCCATATTTCTACCTACATGATTTTTTTCTGTCATTTCTGGTTTGGTTGCCATAGAGACCAACTTACTTTTTTTAAATGGAACACCCTGTATACGATTGCATATCAGGATTCTACTGGGAAAACTCTAAATTTTTGTACTTCAAATTTTCACCTGTCTGCAAGCGTTTCCGAGATGATGACAGCCCAAAAAAACTTCCTAATTATAATTATTCCTACTTAATACCCACCAGTTGAGTCAAGGTGTTTTCACGACAGCGATCTAAGAGGCGTGAATTTTAAGTTTTGAGCCTGTTTAATTTTCTGTTGTCTGATTTCTAATTTGTTTACATTATGGTTCATCTGAATGAGAAACAACGAGTTTAAATTTTAATGATGAGTGGTTACGGAAATATGAAGAAATCGCAAGATCAGGTTTCTCAACTTTTCAATGAATTATATCCAAATAGGCCTCCAATAAATCAGTCAACGGTGTGTCGAGTGGTAAAGAAATTTAAAGGAACAGGCAGTGTTAGGGAAGCCGTTAGATCAGGTCGACCTAAAACAGCAACCGGGGGAGACAAAGCTTTGGATATCATGCTCTCAATACATGAAAATCCAACACAATCATCCAGGCCACTTGCAATAGATTTTAATGTGTCTTATCAGTCAGTGGAAAATTTGTTTGAGCAGGAGAAGTTGTATCCCTACAAGATAAAGTTCGTGCATGAGTTAAACAAGGACGATATTAATAGAAGAGCTGAATTTAGTGAGCTGATGACGAAAAGATACAATAACGATAATACCTTCGCAACAAATATCATTTTTTCGGATGAAGCTACTTTCCATTTAAATGTCATTGTTAACACACACAATTATCGTTATTGGTCTGCTAAGAATACTTATTGGTTCCAGAAAGGTGATACTCAGAAGCCCGAAAAAGTTAATGTTTGGGCGGGCATAGTTGGTAGACATTGTGGGATTTTTTTTCATAAATGGTAATTTGAATGGCGAAAAATATCTGGACCTCCTCAGGAGTCACATAATTCTTTCTTGCAGAATAGTTTTACCGGGTGTGAATATTGGCATAAATAAACAGGAATGGTTCCAGCAAGATGGAGCACCTGCGCATTATGCGGCAAATGTTAGACAATATATAAGCAAACAATTTCCAGGACGTTGGATAGGCAGAAGAGGTGCTATTGACTGGCCAGCGCGATCCCCGGGCTTAACCCCGCTCGACTTCTTTTTGTGGGAACACTTAATGAACAAGGTCTACGTTTACCGTCCAAATGACTTACAATTAGTACTGCAATTCGGGCCATTCCATTTAATTCCATTTAAACGTTGTAGACAGGTTCAAAAATCGACTGGCGCTCTGCTTAGCAGAAAATAGTGGTCATTTTGAACACCTAATCCACTGAAAAGGTTTCACTTGTTTATTATTTCGATGTTAAGTTGTTCAGTTTTCTTGGTTATTTATATTGTTATTATAAAGCTTAATACAATTTTAAATAAATAAAAATTTAAAATACAAAAAATTCAGAGTTTTTCCAGTAGAATTTAAATATGCAATCATATACAGGGTGTTCCATTTAAAAAATGTAAGTTCGTCTCTATGGCAACCAAACCAGAAATGACAGAAAATATTCATGCAGGTAGAAATGTGGGGAATAATTTACTGAACAACTTTCATGAAGGTCACTTTTTCGTATACGAGATAATTCAAAAGTTATGCGGCATTACAGGCATTATGCGCGACTATTTTGCCACTCTGAATAATAAGCTGGGTGTTAGCCCCTTTCAAAACAAGCCCATGGACTCTAGATACGCTAGCAATGATTTGTAGATCACTGTTTATTTTGTGCACAGAGGTAGCAAGTTCAAAGGGGGAAAAAGAAAAATATATTTGAGTGTCATCTGCATCTTGATGTGATTGACAAAATTTGAAGAACCTGTAAAAATCAGCGGTATATAGAGAGAAAATTTAAGAACCCAGAAAGCTGCCCTATTTTACTAAAATTGTTTTGTTTACGGACGAAGCTGGTTTCACAATTCACATTTTTTACATTGTTGGGTTTAAGTGATTTCCTTTGTGTGAGCATTATTGAGAGACGAAATTTTATTATTTTTTTGCGAATTCTAAGCTATATTGATATTTTATTAGTTATGTGTTTAATAACTTGATTATTAAATAAATGTCGAAAGTCAATGCTTAAACGCGTTGTACAAAAAAACTATTTCCTTCAAAAACGGCTAATTTTTTCGGTGTCCGGAGAAAGGCCCACAGGAAATAAACGCACAGTTTCAAATATGGCGCCTGAGAAGACGAACTTTTTCAGATACCAAAATTAAAGGTTGCTATTTTCAATTGTGCCAAAGCATTTTAAGGAAAATTAATGCAGTAGGCTTAAAATCGGAATTTGAATCGAACGTCGACACAAAATTAAAGTTAGAGTCATTGCCAGCATTACCGTTTGTGCCGTTAGAAGACGAACAAAATAATTTTAATAGCCTTACGACTACTTTTTTTAATGAAGAGAAATTTAACGACGTCCTGACCTACTTTTTTTCGACATATATACAAGGTGCCGCAGGAAGAAATTCACAATTCCATCCTAGACCATTTCGATGCAACTCTTGATGAATCGCCAAGAACAAATTGTTGCGAAGGGTTTCACAATGCCCTTAACTCTATATTTCATTGCGGTCATCCGAGTATGTGGACTCTTTTCGATGGATTTAGAAGATATTTAGCGGGTCACTAGCTAACAATAGGGAACTCTCAAGCTAACCAACTGGAAACTACTAGAAATAAATACAGACAACTTTACGCGCTTGTAGCCACTTCAGTACAAAAATATCATGAAACAGGGGACGAGTTACCTTACTCAAGGAGAATAGCTAACCTACAGTAGATAATATTTCAGTTCGTTTTTTATATTTATCAGGTATATTATACAGCATACAGCGTCGTGTAACAGAAGTATGGAACGCTTTAAATATCTTTAATACCGTTTGTCCGATTTAGCTAAAATTCGGTATCCGTATATAAGAGGTTATCGCGGAGCTGCTAGTGACATTCGCAATGTTGCCAAATTTACAGTTCTTTAGCAATTTAAAATATTTTTTTTTAAATGGAACACCCTATTACAATATTTTGGGATCCTACATAAAATTACAATTATTTTTTAATAAGTGCATTATAAGTCTAAACTTAATAGTTTTTGAGGTATCGAGTTTTGAGCAATGATATTTTTGAACTTTGACAGCGTCTAGCTTTCTAACGATACGCCATATAGCAAAACGGCTTACATGTCCCTATCTTACTTATTTATTATCTTTCCAAAAATGCCAACTTCCGGTTAAACCGGAAGTACTATATTTCCGGCTTTTGTTCTACATCCGGTTTAACCAGAAGTTGACACTTTTAGAAAGATAGTAGAAAAGTAAGATAGGGGCATGCAAGCCCTTTTGCTCTAAGACGTAGGTACCGTTAGAAAGGTAGAAGCTGTCAAAGTTCAAAAATGTAATTTTTCAATACTCGATATATCAGAAACTATTAAGTTTAGACTTATAATGCAGTTACTAATAAATAATTGTGATTTTATGTATAATCCAAAATAATTGTAATATATAGGGTGTTTCATTAAAAAAAAAAAATATTTTAAATTGCTGAAAAACTCTAAATATGGCAACATGCAAATGTCACTAGCAGCTCCGCGATAACCTCTTATATACGGATACGGATACCGAATTTTAGCTAAATCGGACAAACGGTATTCAAGATATTTAAAGCGTTCCATACTCCTGTTACACGCTGTATGTGTAGGTATGTACATAATATATATTAGGTTATCGGTATAAACATTATGTGTTCAATAATAACAATATAGCAATTTTTTTTTTAAATACCTACTTATTAACTAATATAATAAAATATTTGCGTTTCCTTCCACATGTGCATTTATACACATGCGCGTGCATTTTATCGAAACAAATGTAGAGCACCTGTTTTAAAAAGCAATGGTCAGAGAGTTTAAAACAATTGCTTTCAGCTCTGGAAAATGACAAGTCGGTTTAAAAGTTAGAACCGAAAAGGTAGGTCGCTGGGTACCTCTTTGGGGCTCTGTATCTGCGTTGAGGGACACCTGAGGAGTTTTCTTTTACAAGAAATTGGGGTTATTTAAACGTCTCCTATACGCTACCGATAACAAAATATACATGAAAATGGAGGTAATAATGGGCTCTTCATAAATATAACACTTTAATAATTAAACTTTATCTTGACAGGCGTCTCACTAATTTGACGTTTATTTCAACCGTATTCTCAGAATAATGCAGGCCAATATATCGTTATTTTCTTATCTATCACTTTGTTTATTGTTTTTTAACCTTCATAAACCCGAGGTCAAAAACTTACATTAAATACCAAGTTGAGTGCACCCCAAGATTTTTTTAAAAATTTATTGGTATGTTTAACGTTTGTTTACAAAGTAGTGATAAATAGACACACTCTTACAGCTAACAGATTTATTATTTATATTTAAGTACAAAGACAAATGGAAAACTGGTTAAAAATATTGATTAAATAATATAACAGGTTAATATTAAATTACAGGTTTAAGCATCACACTTATTACAAACAGTTGAATTTTTTGAATTTTCTACACATACAAATTGATTGCATCTCATACAAAACTTTCTTGATTTTCTATCCTTATTCCTGTTGTATCAGTAACATTGTCCCTGGCTTGGCATTACTGGAGGCACGTGTTCGTCTCTTACATATACTGGCAGGATAGCTATTATTTGTTGCTTCATTATGGCGTGCAATGACTTGCCATGATTGTATCCGTGAATTATCTTTTTCTGATCAACTGTTGCCCTGGCTCCAACAAAAACATCTTTCTATAAATATAAAATCTGCCACTGCAGGAGGGTGAGAGCCCTCTGTAGTCAGAGACCGGTAAGGTGTAGCAACACGGAGAACTGGGCTAGCCACTAGTCGGGAGTGGTCGTGCGGTAATTTAGAAAGTAATGGAATTATGGGCGCCAGTAACCTATTTAAAGCCACAAGCTCCGTTCCGGAATGTAGATGAGTACTCGGTTACAACATACCATCAATTTACCAGGAGGTGCAACGATGTTCGGTAGTTCGCCAAAATTAATAACACAGAAGAGGAATACCAATGACACTATTTTATTGAAGCCTGTGTAAATTTATAGAACCAAATTTCATAAATCATATTACATACAAAATATTCATCTGGAATATGTACGAATAAACCTCGCTATATTATATCTAGAAATGATAGAGAATGTTTCAGGTACCTGTCGTGATCACGGCCGGTTTACACGCACCAGGCTATATAGGGTGCAACCTTGACGAATGAAAATTATGGGTAATTAAATTAGTAGTATAAAAAAAAATATATACTCTAGCTCAATATTCAGATACACCAGCAAAGTAATATATTTCTAGCAATGGCTAGTTCGCAAATTATATCAATATGTCATTGGCACACCGGAGATAAACTTACGTTAACTTCAAAACAATACATAAGGTATGTCTAATTAAGTCATGTCAAATATCCAGTTAGAAATACACTAGGTACAATTAATTAAATAAATACCTTTCTATTTAAATAACCAACCCCATAAATTCTGAATAGATTTAAATTTAAGATAATAGTCTAGTGCGGACCTGCATGGACCAAGTATAAGGAAATATCTTCCCCCTATAAATAATTACATATATTTCAACTTTAATAATAAATTTAACTTAAAAATAGCCGACCAGTACGGACCTGCATAGATCAAACTACTGAATAATTAAATACCTTCTTGGTCAAATACTTCAAACTCTGTACTTTAAATTCTAAGTTACTAAACAGAAATAATAGTCCAACGCAGTCCTCCACAAATCAAATCATTAAATAACTAGATACCTTTCTGGTTAAATATCTGTGACGCTGTTCGTTAAATACGGAATTATTAACAGGAATAATAGTCCAACCCATTCCTGCATAGATCAAACCATAGAATAACTAAATACCTTTCTGGTTAAATACTAGGAACCTTGTAGTTTAAGCAAGAAATCTGATCCGGTCCTGCATAGATCAATCCGTTCTGAACTGCCACCAGCCTAGCCTATGGAGGAGGCTAGATCCTCTACAGTAAAGGATGAGGGTAGGTAGATGAATATCCCCCGGGAACAGCCACACTGTCTCGTGTGGATGTAGATCTAGGTCTTGAGCAAAGATGAAGAGTTCAGTGATGAGATGATGGATTACAAGGTTAAATGCATTTTGGTTGACCGATAATCATATTTGACTGATCCTACGCCTTAGCTGACCGAAGTGCTCTAATATCCAGCCCTAGGCCGTAGTTGGTGACAAAACTATACACTATAACACCAACACTACTATTTTTGGATGAAAAAATCCCTCATCAACGAGGAGTGTATCCCAAAACACTATTCAAATCCCCAAAAATAGGCAGCAACTTCTCGCGTCCAGCGGCACCAGGAACCAAGTGTCGGAAGATGGCCGTCCTTGTCGGCACTACCCAGAAAGGTACTAAATTTAGCGCGGGAAACCTATTTAATTTTGATACTTTAACTAGTACTATTGAGAAAAAGTGATCACTAAAATAGATACTACATCGCCAATAACCAACGATTCCTACAATATTTTCAGAAGAATC